>VZTM01034179.1:0-11109 GCA_013400555.1 Jacana jacana | reverse complement strand
GAACCCAGTGACACAAGGGGCAGGCTCTTGTCCCCCAGTGGCCACCCCATTGATGTTCCTGGAAGAGGGCAGGGCTGGTGAGGACCCCAGAGAGGATTCAAAGCCCAGAAGTGGACAGTGTCTGTGGAGCTCCTCGTGGCCGGAGCGAGTCCTGGTGTGTCCCGGAGCCTGCTGTGGGGCAGCTTCTGGGGCTGTGCATGGGATGAGCTGTTGTGATGCCTCCAGGTCCACAGGGAACCTGGGAAGGTCTGGGAGCTGATGGTGGCTTAAACCCGGTCATGACTGAGCTTAAACAGTCATTTTCTTACTCTGCCTTGTGGTGGGATGGGGGGAGAGCATGGGAAAATAAGGTAATTATGAGGAAACTCGTGGGTTGACATAAAATCACGACAAATAGCGGCTTCTTGGGAAGATAAAGCACCATAACTTCAAGTGCCCCCCTTCCTTCTCTTTCCCCCAGCTTTTACATTGCTGAGCCTGATGCCCTATGGCCTGGAGTAGCCCTTTGGTCCCTTGGGGTCCCCTCTCCCATCTCTGTCCACTCCCAGCTCCTTGCCCACCCCCAGCCTACTTGCCGCTGGGGTGTGCGAGGAGCAGGAAAGGCCTCGGCGCCGCGCAAGCGCTGCTCAGCAGTAAGGAGAGTGTCCCTGCGCTGTTAAAGCTGTTTTGATCCCAAATCCAAAGCACTGGAGTGTGGGGAGGGTGTCACTCAGGAATGCAGGGCGAAAGGAGAGATGAAGCCTTGCATGGGCTTGTGTGCCGCACGTCAGGCGTGCACGATGGGGTCAGGCACGAGATATGAATGAAAGGATTCATAAGCAGCTCTCCTAACCTTGAATTTCAGCCCCTCAGTATCCTTTCCTTGCTGCTGGTGGGACTCTCCAGTCTTTCCTCTTGCCCTAGAGCCCTGCCTGAGCTCATTGCTGTGTGTCCCCCCCACCCCTCTTTTTTGCACAATTCGCCACTCAACGGCCTTCAAAGCGGTGCTCAGGACACAGCGTTTGATGCAGAGCGTGATAGCTTGGACAAATGCAGTAGGATGATAGTGCCTGTCCCCTTTGGAGTGTGGGGTGTCCCCAGCTCGTTAACGTCCCCGTCTCGCCCTCTCTGCAGGTTGCCTTCGCTGTCAGCAATGCTGTCTGAAATCCCCATGCCGGTGCCCGTCTGCCTCATTGAGAACTGCCCCAGGAAGGGGCTGGTGGTCCAGCCGGAGGCTCTGCAGGTGCTGTCAAAGATCAACCAGTCGGTGGTGGTGGTGGCCATCACGGGGCTGTACCGCACTGGCAAGTCCTACCTCATGAACAAGCTGGCTCGTCAGCGGAAGGGTGAGGGAGGTCCCAGCCCTGGAGACCCGAGGCGCTTGGGTCTTTCTACTCTGTCTTTACCACCGGTGAGGCCCTTGCGTCCTGCCCACAGGTTTCTCCCTGGGCTCTGGTGTGCAGTCCCACACCAAAGGGGTCTGGATGTGGTGTGTACCTCACCCACGCAAGCCTGAGTGCACACTGGTGCTGCTGGACTCGGAAGGGCTGGGCGACGTGGAGAAGGTACGGAAGAAGCAGCAGCTGCCTTGGTGCATTCCCAGCACTGTCACCAGCCACAGTGACCAGAGTCCAGGGGTTCCCAGGACCTAGGGTGGCCTTCAGCCTGTGCTGGGAAGAGCTGGAGGCCATGGGAAGGAGGTTAGGGTAGAGAAGGTGCCAAATCCCTCTGCTTTTCTGGGAAAGAGCAGTAGAAGAGGACAGCAGAGCTGAGGGAGCTCTTTGCTAGAGGCGTGTGGGACCCTGCGAGTCAGGAGGTGAGGACCAGCCCAGCTGGAGAAGAGGTGGTGATGGCTGGTGCCTCTGCACAACCTGGTTGGAAAGGGGCACTCAGGGGCTGGGCATGTGGGGCTTTGCTCATTCTTATGGGGTCTTGTTGATAAGAGCCAAGGAGGGATGTTCTTCCAGGGTGACACCAAGAATGACACCTGGATCTTTGTGCTCACCGTGCTGCTCTCCAGCACCCTGATCTACAACAGCAGAGGCAGCATTGACCAGCAAGCCCTGGACCAGCTGCAGTATCCTTGGTGGGACAGCGGCACCAGGGATGGGCTCCTCTCCCTGTGTCCTGGGCAAAGGGTTGACAAATCCTAGTTCCTCAGAGAGCTGCAGAACCTTCTGCTGGTGCCCAGGAACCTGCTATGTGTCCTTCGGAGTGTCCCCCAGCTGGGGACATCTGGGCTGAGGGCTTCTCTCCTCTTCCTTCTGGTGGTTCCAGGCTATTCCCTGTCCCCACAGAGTCTCCTCTCTTGCCCATGAGGTGCCGAGTGGTTGCAGGATGGCGATGCCCCCGCATTCAAAGCAGAGATCCCCATTTCCTTAGCCAGCTCCCTAGCTATGTGATGAAGCTGACTGAGCAGGTCAAGTTGAAAGCAGCACCCGGGCAGAGTGAAGATGAGCAGGCGGATTCCCAAATTGCCCCCTTCTTCCCGTCTCTTGTCTGGACGGTCCGGGATTTCACCCTGCAGCTGGAGGTGGATGGGAAGGAAATCTCAGAGGACGAATACTTGGAGAGGGCCCTGAAGCTAAAGGAAGGTAAGGGAATGGTGCTGTGCCGCTGGAGTCGTCCAGCCCCAGACACAGCAGCGTTTCAGTGTAAGCCAACAAGGGCCTGAGCCCAGGGAGCTTGCTCTGGTCCTCTCTCCCCTCAGGCAGCAGCCCGGAGATCCTCTGCTATAATCGGCCCCGGGAATGCATCCGCCAGTTCTTCCGGCATCGCAAGTGCTTTGTGTTTGACCAGCCAGCCTGCAGGAGGGACCTGGTCCGCTTGGAGGAGCTTCAGGATGATGAGATTGATCCTGAATTCCAGCAGCAGGTGGAGAAGTTCTGCTGCCACATCTGGGAAAAGTCTCCACCTAAGACCATCCCTGGTGGCCGCGTCATAACAGGGACCTGTGAGTACTGCTCTCCAGAGGGCTGGATAGCCAACAGCTCTCGGGCTGGCATCTGGGGAAGAATCAAATGCCCAGTCAAATGATGCAGGCGGGGAAGGGAGCTGGCTGCCATCCCTGCCTCTGGGTGAAGAGCTCCTGGATGTTGCAGGCGGGGTGGGAAGGAGTTAGGAAAAGAAGCTGGGCAGGGCTGTGGCAGGGATACGGCAGGAGCCAGGGCCAAAGGGGAGCCTGCGTTTTGTTCCGGCTGCAGATCTCTCATGCTTGGTCCTCCTTGGCAGTGCTGGGGAAACTGGCAGAGAACTACTTGGAGACCATCCGGAGCGGGGCAGTGCCATGCCTGGAGAGTGCGGTGCTGGCCCTGGCAAAGATTGAGAACGCAGCGGCCGTGAAGGAGGCTGTGACGTTGTACAGGGGTCAGATGGAGCAGCGGGCGAAGCTGCCGACGGAGACGGTTCAGGAGCTACTGGATGTGCACAGCCAGTGCGAGCGGGAGACACTGGAGCTGTTCCAGAAGCGTGCGTTCAAGGATGACATCTGCTCTTTCCAGGCAGATCTTACAGTAGGTGGTCTNCAGGACACCACCATCTCCCTGAGTTTTGGGGAATAGCATGGTCTGGGGGGCAGGGCTCTCCCTGCCTCTGCCAGAGGACACTGCTGTGCCCTCTCTGGAGGAGCTGGGGTCCCAACGCCTCTGCGGACTGTCACTTGTCCCTGCTGCCCTGTCTCTTCTCCCTAGGTTCCAAAGCTGTGCTGCAAAGGGGACGAGGCTCAGCCCTGCCCGCTCTCTTGCTGCAGCCCAGATGTGTCTCTGCCCTGGCTGGAAGCCCGTAGCCTCCCACGCCTCCCCTGTCCTGCTGACGTAGCCTTGTCCCCACTTTTGTGAAGCCCGTGGTCCCTGGCACGCACTCTGCTCCTGGGCACCTTGCTCCAGAGATGTCTGTGGGTGCAGAATGGCCCTCCCCATCTCCTAGCTGATTACCCCACAGGCTTCGAAATCCCAGTTTCCAGGCCAACAGAGATGATTTTTTTTGCCCAGCATGAGAGCGGTAGCCGCAGCTTGGCCGGGGCTGACGCCTTCCCTCTGCATCTTTCTGGATAGTGCCAGGTGGAGGAGATCAAGGACAAGTTCCTCAGGGACAATGAGCAGCTGTCCCGTGACAAGTGCGAGGCTGTTCTCAGGGACCTCTTCCAAGACATGGACCGCAAACTCCGTTGCGGTGTCTACAGCGTGCAAGGGGGTTACGAGCTGTTCAAAGGAGACCAGCAGGCACTGGTGGAGAAATATCGGGAAGTGCCTGGCAAGGGGGTGATGGTAGGAACAAGAGCCAGCTCCCCTTCAAGGGAAGAGGCTTCATGTCCCACCCATTTCCCCAAGAAACCATTTTCCCCGTGAGCTGCTGTCTCTGCCCTTGACTCCTCTTGTACCTGTGGTCCTACAGGCTGAGGCTGTCCTGCAGGAGTTCCTCCAACGCAGGGAGACTCTGGGAAAAAACATCCTCACCGTGGACCTGGCCCTGGCAAGGGAAGAGGAGAAGCTGAAAAGCAAGTTCTGGGCAGAAGTGTCACTGCCTGTCAAGGGCCAAGCTTGATGGGGGAGACTGGGGACTTGTGGACTCAGCTCCTGCCTTTGCAACGCCTCTGTTTCTCTGTCCCCAGAAATGCAAGACCAGTACGAGAGAGAGAAGCAGAAATGGAAGGCCCAGTGGAAGAAGGAGGCTGAAGACAAGCAGAAGTTGCAGGACCAGTTGCATATCTTTGAAGAGGAATTGCTTCGGCTGAGAAAGAACCTGGAAGATGACTCTAAGAAGCAGCAGGAGGAGCACCCGAGGACGAGCAGACGTAAACCAAAGGTACCAAATGGGAAAGGGGCAGGAGCCAGGATGTGGCTAGCAGGCAGGAAGGGCGCGTGGGTCCCAGCTGGGTCCCTCCCACTGCTTCTTGTCCCTCTCACCGCATGCACCATGGCTTTGCAGACGAGCGGACAGGCCTCACAGGGAGACAGCGGTGATTTCAAGCACGGCTTCCATGGCAACGGCCACTACTATAAACCAAGGGCGGAACACGGTAACGGCTACAACACTGCTAAGGACTTGGTGTTGTTAGCACTGCCAATAGTGCTGTTTGCCGCGATGGTGATATTTCGGGTTAAGATTCCCTTCCCAAGATAGATGTCCCCACCTAGAACTCTGTTCAACTTTGAAAGCCTTTCCTGCAAGGTGCTTGCCACAGGGTATGGAAGTGACCACCTCGTTCCCTTGTACCACATGATCCTAGTGCTTTCCCGTAGGTTTCCTCCAGCAGAAGATGTTCTCCTCTTCCCTCCAGAGCACCTGCTCTCTCACCCCATCTGAAGGCCCAGGGTGGCTTGGGGCCACAGGCGGGTCTGGGAGCATTTTGCCATGCTCAGGGCATGTCACTGGGGGATGTAACACTCTTCTTCCAGAGACCCCCCTCACCAGGGCCAGGGGAAACTTGCCCGAGAGAGCCGTAAGCCCACTGGCTGACCTGGGCTCACGTTTACTGCAGCTGTGGGGTGCAGCACCCAGGTGGTGAGTCAAGCAGGAATCCAGGTGGTGAGCGTTCCCTGGTTCACTTGGCATCAGTCCTGGGCCGAGTGACCCAGACGAGTGAGCCCATGACCCAGGGAGCAGTGGACGAAGGCCATCCTCTGCAATGGACCCACCCTGGTCCTGAGCCTTGGTCCTGAGCCTGGTCCCACCCTGGTCTTCTCACCTTGAAGCCGTGCGGACTGTTCTGGCCATAGGGCTGTCCTGCTCTCTGCTCGCTCACCCCATCTCTGTGCTGCTCCCTCTTTGTTCTCTTCAGAGCAAGAGACCCCCATGTGCTGCTCCCCAAGGAGGTCTGGGGTGATACAGCAGGAGGCGGCTGCAGAGGGTTCGCGGGACACGTGTGTCCCCCTGCACAGGTGCTGGCTGGCACAGAGTGACTGTTCTCAGGTGCTGGTGTGGTTCTGTGTTTTGGACTTGCTGATGACACACACACCCCCACCCCGGCCTCTTTTAGCTGCCACCGAACGGTGCCTGCACAGCACCAAGACCTTTTCTGTTTCTCTGGCAGGGGGAACTGGCTGGGGGTGGGCAAGAAGCTGGGAGGGGACAGAGCCAGGACACCTCCAAGTGATATCCCAGCCCCTGTGACACCATGCTCGAGCCATAAACAGTGGGGGAAGGTGGGAGGGGGAGAATGTTTGGAGTCACGAAGCCACCATAACGCATGATGGGGCCCTGCTGTCCTGGAGAGGGCTGAGCCGCCCGCCTTCCCATGGGAAGCAGTGAATTAATCCCTTCTTTTGCTTTCCTTGCACAAGCAGCTTCTGCTTTACCTATAAAACCGTCTTTATCTCCACCTCTGAGTTGTCTTGCTTTTACCCTCCCCGTTCCCTCCATCCCCAGGTGATGTGGGGCTTTGCTGCCTCCCGGGGTCACCCCATGTCACTCATGGACAAAGAGGTTTCCCTCTCCCCTACAGGGAATTCAATTTTCAGCCGCAGCATGAGGCGAAGCAGGGACACCATCCGCTCCGGTGAGGTGAAGGTGTAGAGGGCTGTGAGTTCTTTGTGGCCAGAGGGGCTGCTCCGAAGGCAGCCACCCCCGTCGCCCCAGTGGCACTAGCCCCTGCAATGACTTTCCTGCCATGTGGGCTCTGCGTCCCTGCAGGGGACAAAGGTCTGCAGAGCACAGCCCCTGCTCAGACAGCGAGGTCCTGGGGAACCAAGCCCAGCCTCTGCTCCTCCACACGCTGTTGTGCTGGTACCCTGTTCCCACCTGAGCCCCCAACACCGGGAGACCCAGTGTCCCTCCTTTGCCACACTCCAGTCAAATTATTGCTCTAATTTGTTCCATCTTTCCCCAAAGTTTAATATATCAAATGGCTATAAGCAACAAGCACAATAAATCATAGAATTCTACAGCCCTAAAATGGTTAGAGTTGGAAGGGACCGTAAAGATCATCAAGTTCCAACCCCTACCCCGCCATGGCCAAGGACAACCCCCCACTAGAGCAGGTTGCTCAAAGCCCCATTCAGCCTGGCCTTCCAGGGATGGGGCAGAAAGTCAAAAGTCTTAGAAAGGCCCAGATAAATCAAAACTAAGAAAACTGCCACCAGATGGAATGTCCAGTTCACCTCTGTGATGTGTCTGTTGGTGACGGTCCAAGGAGAGGTTCCCATCAGGGAGGTTCTTTGTCTTTGCTCCTTCTAGGGCAGTTTGTATCCACTCTGCGTCATGATGGGTGGCACCGAGGGATCTGTGTCTGCTGTTTGGAGCTCATTTTAGCAGTTGACACCGGTCATCCCATCCTGCCACAACAGCTTTCTTACTCAAGGGGGTAGGCAATAAATCTTGGGACGAGGTGTAGTTAAAGGTGGGTTGTTGGTGGGTTGTGGCAGGAGCTTCTGGATCAGCCCGAGGGCAACAAAGAAGGCTGCCACTCTGTCTCTCTCTCTGTCCTGGTTCCAGGAGGGACAGGGTTAATTCTCCTAGCAGGACACAGGTATTCCATCCCATGTGAGCCATGCCCAGGGGGTAGTGGGGAGCTGGAAGGGGGACAGGAACTTGGGGGGTGGCAGACGTGGTGCAGTGGGTGCAGTGGGTGAGCGGTGGGCATTGGAATCGTGTTTTCCTACTTCTTTACCCGCCTTATTTGTTACTGTTTTGTTGTTCTGTTAAACTGCCCTTTATCCCAACCCACCAGTTTTGCCTTTTTCTTCTGATTTTTGCCCTCCTGACCGTGGTGGACGGGTTTTAGAGNGGGGCAGAATCGGAAGAAAAAGGTAAAAGAGGTGGGTTGAGCCAAAGGTGGTTTCACACAAGAGCAGAGGGAACAGGAAAACAACACCAATAACACCGAGAGAGTGACTCCCTCCCCAGGTCCAGGCTCCAGCCAGGATGTGTCTGACCTGGGATGGATCCCCTGTGTCCCTCCCTGAGCCAGTGGAAAATTAACCCTGTCACCACTGACCCAGGATAAGCTGAACAGTTCGTGTAGCATCTATTGTCTTTGTTCCATTGTCAAGGGATAAGATGAGGCTGAGCGGCTCGTAGTTCCAAGTTTGGCTGTGGCACTGGTGCCTCCTTGGAAGAGCAGCGGGGAGCCACAGCCCAAGGGTTGGGTCAGCAGCCTCTCAGCAAAGCACCTGGTGATCGAGGAAGGCAAAAGGAGCTTTTTAGAAGCCACCAGAGGTTGATAGCAGCTTGTTGGGGGCCAAGGAATCCTGTGGCTCTCCTTATCTGGCACCCTCAGCTTCCTCAGAGGATACCCACGATTCCCCTGAATATCTCAGACAAAGCCACCATTCCAAAACACTTCCAGGACACTGTTGGACAAAGACCTGAGGAATTTGGTTAGGACTCAACGCTCACCTTGATACGAGTGGGAGGTTGGTCTATAGAACTTGCCAGTGTCCCCTCTGACCCTGAATGTTTTGCTGTTCCTGCCGCTGCGGGCAATGGTGAACGTGATTCTCGTAGGCATGAATTCCTCCTCCGCAGGCAGGTTAGCACCAAGCATGGACAAACCCAGCACCAGCCTCTCCTACCCATGGGATGTGGGCTCTTGGGTTTGCACCATTTTGGGTTCAGCTGAACTGAGAACCGAGTTCGGTGAAGGCCTGCTTATTCCGCTCGCGCCCCGCTCACAGCCTGCAACACCCATCACGGTGGCATCAAGTGAGAGCAACACAGGAAGAAAGCCATGGCAGGAAGGTGACGACATTCTCACAACCCTGAGGTCCTCGGCAGATGCAAGAATNGTCTCCCCTCAGCCTCCTCTTCCTCAGACTAAACAACCCCAACTCCCTCAATCCATCCTCATAAGCCTTGTTTTCCAGTCCTCTCACCAGCTTTGTTGCCCTCCTCTGTACTCGCTCCAGCACCTCGATATCTCTCTTGTGCTGAGGTGCCCAGAACTGGACACCAGACTCAAGGTGTGGCCTCACCAGTGCTGAGCACAGGGGGACAATCACCTCCCTACTTCTGCTGGTCACACTATTCTTTATGCAAGCCAGAAGAAGCCAAGAAGATTGGAAGAGCCTTAAGCATCTTTCTTAGAGAGAGCAGCTTTCTCACTACGAAGGCTGAGGGAGCTGGGTTTGTCTTTCCAAGGAGTTTCTCGTGCCCAACTCTGTCTCTGCTAGGAGAAATGACACTTCTGGAAATTAATGTCTCTTCCCAGCTCAGGACCATCAGCGATCGCTTCAGCCCGTCTCACAGCAGGTTCTGCTGGAGCCCCAGGGACACCTGGAGGGAGCCCAGAGCGGGCAGAGAAAGGGATGCCTTGGGCCGCTCCTCTGCTGCTGAGCTGGGCTGGGCTCCCAGGATGGAGGGAGCTCTTGGCTGCGGGGCAGCGCTGCAGAGAGACAGCTCTGCCCAGGAGCAGGGCTGGGGGGCACTGCCTGAGGGCACCAAGGGGATAGGAGGGGCAGAGAGAGGTTAAAGGCAGCGTGGGGTTGGAGGATCCTGAGAGCTCACTGTGGGACGGATCTTCACAGCCCTCTCATCTGGTAAGTCTGTGGGTGCAGGGCGATGGAGCTATGGTTCCTGGAGGAATCTCTTAAAGCTGGCACATCCAACAGCGCATGGGATCTGCAGTGAGGACTCCCACAGAGTCTCCCGTGCAGAGGAGGAGGATGTGCTCCGGAGCAGGGCTCCCTGCTGCACCCTTGGAGGGACAGGGCACCACAGCTCCCTTTTCCCGGGATTGGCCGCAGGGTTGTACAGCCCTGGTGTGCAGCCAGGGGTGCCCAGCACCGTCCTACAAAGCAGGGCCCCTACTCCTCAGGGGCTGCATGCTGGGGCAGGGACTCTGCCGCTTGCAGGGCCAGCTCTCACTCTGCCCAGGGAGGTCCCCAGCGCACGGTGGGGAGAAGCCATGGGTGGGAGGAGCGACCCCCGGCAGGGCAGGGTCCTGCTGCTGCCGAGAAGGGGCTGTGTGGGTGAGGGCTGCTCACAGCTCCACATCACCCCCAGGACATTTCCAGGGGGGCCTTTTCAGGAGGAAGGGCAAAGCAGGGATTGTTGTACAGAGTTGCTCAGGGTGTGGGGGTTTTGTTTCCTGCTGTTGGGGCATAGGGAGAAAGGAAGCAATGGAAAAGGAGCTCTCTACTTTGAACAAGTCACCGAGACTCCTGGGCTGCAACTTGGAGTGATCAGTAGGTCTCCCAGGAGCCTCCTGAAGCACCTTCCTCCTCTCCTCTGCTTATGGGCAGCACCAGCACCACCTGCACCTGCCCTTTTCTCCCTGAGGGCATGAACGTGTGCCCAGCCAGGGCCCTGCAAACTGGCAGGTTTCCGCAGAGCACTGGCGAGTGCAGAGATGGGGGGCTGTGAGCACTGACAGAGCAAAAACACGGGAGAGGGAAACCCCTTCCGGGAGGAAAATCTCCAGGCAGCAGGGATACGATCAGGGAACGAAACCAGAAAGGTTGTGGGAGGGAGAAACCAGAAACCGGCCCAAAGCAGACCCTTTCCTCTGCGCGAGCCCCCTTGCCTCTCTCCCACCCAGAGCTGCCTCTGCCCTCAAGATGTGAGGTCCAAGCCATGAACCAGTTCCTCTGCAGCCGGAGCCCCAGCGGAGCCATGGTGCAGCTCTCCAACATCTCCCCCGTTATCCCCTGAAGAGCACAGAGTCTGAGAGCAGCTGCCCAGCAATATCATCCCTTAAGGAGGTACTGTCACTGGCTATCTGCTGGAGGTGTCCTTCCGAGCTGTAAGCTGCCTCCCAGGAGGCAGATCTGCCCCATAGCACATTTGTGTTGCCGGAAAGAGAGACCCTGAGAAGAGGTTAGACATACTCTGCAGCGGATCCCTCCTCTACTGGATGTATCTGGTGCCTTTTCAGATCAGCGCATGTCATTTCCCTCTCCCTCGTCAACAGTCTGGCACCTGCCCCCACCGTTCCCATGAACCCACTGGTGCAGAGCAGGACTGACTCCTGGGCAGCAAACCAGCAGATGATCTGCCCTTCAGGACACTCACCCAGAGCTCCAGCCATGGAGCAGATGGAAGGTTTGGAAAAAGAAAAGGGAGTGAGCGTAGCAGGGTGAGGACTCGTGAGAAATTCTTTTGATTTTGCTCACAGACATCTTCTCTTATTTGCCACTGTTTTTTCTCCATGGACAGTGCCCCATGCCCTGAGGCAGCAGATGTCCAACAGCAGCT
>VZTM01034178.1:4234-21592 GCA_013400555.1 Jacana jacana | reverse complement strand
ATATCCCTTTAACAGATGAACACTTCCCCGATCTCTGTAATTGTTAAAAACATGATGAGAATAACTCAGCCATTGCATTGGCAAAGATAATTGGGTTGACAAGGTGAAATTTGTAATGGTTTCTCAAACAGCCACAACTCAGGAACTGGTGTAAAATACAAGATCCACCCAACCTCAGGTTGCAGTGAAATAGATTTGATGGAATTTGAGAGTATCTGACATTAGATACTGGTTTGGAGAACAGACAGCATCATTTATTTCATTTCAAATATCAAGTTGTTGTCTCCATGCTGATGGGAGCATATATCCCATGAGAATTTATAAACAAACAACATGAATGAAAAAAAAAAAAAATCTCACCACTTATAATGGGACTTTTCACTGAAAAGGGACATCAATCCAAACATGCAATAAATTTATTTGCAGTGAGAGATGAGGAAGGTGGTGCTATTTTTAAATAAAAATGTGTTGGGAAGAAATATGTTTGTCCAGCGATTATGAGGGCAGGTAAACTAAAGGCCTTTAATACAATACAGGAAATAATGTTCAGAAGTTTACTTCCTTCCTCCCTCTGTAAAAGTGCTTTCATTTATGAAATGCATTTCTATTTTTGGAATAAAACCTCTAAGAAGAGTTTTGTATTATATTAAATGTAAATTAACTGAAATAACACTACATTGCAGAAAAGTTTCGGACATTATTGCCTAACTGAAGTTTGAGGTTTTTCAACTTGAGAAATGAATTGTAGCATTAAACATACTGCTTTGCTTGCAAATCAATACAGGTCAGTACTTACTCTCGTCGGGCCTTTTCTACTTCCTTCTTAGAAGGTAGGGTGCATCCATCAAATACCAATATTGGTTTAATTCCAAATGAGAGGAGCATATCAACAAGTTTCATACAGAAAGCTACATAACTGTATCAACAATAACAAAAACAAGCAAAGAACAATCAACTTCATTGTTACGCACAAGTCTCACGCAAACAAACCATGCAATAAAGGAGAATTGTAACTTTAGGACTATTGTTCAAGGATCTTAATGGACTGTGTATTTCCCCAGAATCACAAAAAGAGTTCTGGCACGAGAATACTGGTTTTTCCGTTCTGTTTTGGCTTTTTTTGCCCTTTCACCTCCACCAGAAAAATGCTCCACCTCTCAAACTCAGAGCTGGACCTCCTGCTTGCTACTCCTACACAAAATGAAATCAGAACCCAAGCACACAATTCAGTTTGATTTTGCTACATTTGTATTGAACACTGCCAAAAACTTTACATGTTAAAACATGGATCATCTTTTTAGTTTCAGCAACTCAACTCATGGGCAGGGAAACAGGAGGTAGGCGAGTACAGCATATTATCTTTGCCGAAAGTCTCATGAAATGCTGACTAAATGCACTTGTAGAGAATTGGAGGAGGGATGGGATATTAAACCTCTCTTTGTGGAACTGTCCACTCCTCTCTCCAGAGAATGGATGCGTGCTATGGACAGACACACAATTGCATCTTCCCACATTAAAAACGCAGGCACAGTACTGGAAGTATTGCCAACAGGAGAGTACCCCAAACTGTATTAGTGGTGAAAATGATGTATGGACCAGGAGGCAATCTTCCACTGCCCATCCCTTAATAAAATATTTGTATGGAATTCCAGACTTCAGGTATTCCCTCGTACCTCTGATCTTCTTACCAGTTATTTCTACAGATCGCTATGATCTATGCGGCAGCGCAGAAATAAAATCCAAACGTTGCTGTAAACACTAAGTGCATTACAGTGATGTTCAATGAAAAGAGAAAATATTCAAGTTTGTTTTTTAAGGACACTGTTTAAAACAGCAAGAGTAACCTTTCCGTCAGGGTGCAGAGAAAGGAGGGAGGCTGGGCTATAGGAACACTTCAGATCCAAGGCTATGAGCACTGAAGAAACGAGATTTAGAGCTACAACACATAAGCTGGAAAATAACTATGATTTGTGAAAGACAGGAGTGAATAGGATTGTAGCTACGTAGTAATTCAGATGACTTTTAAAGTGTGAAATAACTACACTTCAGTGAAAGTGCTAGTCCAAGATTAGCAATCATATGTGCATGGAATAAAGATTTGATCAGAAAATATTCATGTAGTTACTAATCATGATGTTTGAACTTAATTTTTCTCTTGTCTATCAATTTTTTTTTCTCAACTGAAGTGTATCCTATTCTCAGGACCCTGAGGAATCTCCAGTACCTTCAAAGGCAGGTAGCAAGGTTGGATGAAACTTACACAGTACCAGAGCACAATGCATCTATCAGCATTTCACAGTATTGTTATAACTTTTGTCACAGCAGTATTTACAAACTATCACTTCATACAAACCAGGTTCCTGAAAATACAACATTTGAAACATATGAATTGCATCTCATCAGAGATATTAGATGATAATTGAGAGCAAGACTTGCTGGAAAAAGACTAGTTGGCTTAACCGTTGTTGTTTTAATACAAAATAGTTTAGATAGTTTTTTCCCCCAATATACACTTCCCTATTGACTTAGCACAGTTGGAAAGCTACTAACTTACAGCCAACATTTCCATTTCCAGAAAGTACAGCTGGAACAGAGAATTCAGAAGAAACAGTAAGAAGTGAGACTGCTTTAACTTACTTTTTAGCTCAAGAAACGTCAAGGTAACAATACTTTAATTTGTAAGAGGGCAGAGACTGAAGCATCGCAAAGACTTACAGATCTGTCGGCTCCCCCCGGGCCAGTTTTTCAGCACAAGCGTAGGCGCCTTTGTGCAGCCAACAGTAGGTGTCCACAGCTACCGCCTGCCCTTTGTATTTCTTCACGTGGGTAGGTTCAGCAGCCTCCTTGATGAACTGCAGCAGGCCCTGAATCCCCATGATGTTGTTTAAGCTGCAGTCGAGAAAATTAAAGGCATGAGCACAAGGAACGCCAGGCCGCGTTGCAGACAGGGTGACGGGCTGAACCAGAGACGCGAGTGCCACCAGACACCGTGCCCAGCCGGGACTCCTTTCCGCCGGCTGAGGAGATGCCAAATCCTCAAGCCCACAAGCAGCCGGACAGCAGCAGGGCCCACGTACGCGCCCCTAAAGGCGGCGGGACCGGGAGGGGGCACAAGAGGCTCCGGGCCCGGCCCCTTCCCGCCCGCTTGGGTCAGGGGCCGGCGGGACTCCCCGGCACTGTCTCCTCGCGGCCTCTCCGCGAGCGGCACGCACGAACCGACACCGGGAACCGTACCTGTCCGGCGACGGGAGAGCCGGAGGCAGCTCTCCCGACTCGGGGCCGCCTCCCCCATGGCGCCGCCGGCGCCTCTAACCTCGGCACGGGCCGCCCTAGCCCAGGGTTGGGGCTGAGAGACGGGCTTAGCTGAGACCACCCAACGGCCGCCAACGGCCGCGCAGCGTGTCACGCACCAGTACCTGCGTTCGGGAGGAAAGGGGAAGCCCGCGCGCTGGGCTCCGCTCGGCCGTGGCACGCGACAGCCGCTCCGCGCTTTCAAGCAGCGCGCGCTCAGAGCAGTGGCCCCGCCCCGGGGAGGGAACTACAAGTCCCAGCATGCTCTGGGGAGGCCATCAGGGCGCGAGCTCTACGCAGGCTCGGCTCGGCTCGGCTCGGCTCGGCGTTTGGGGTCGCACGCAGCTTTGCTGCCCGGTGAGTGTAATGGTGGGAGCGTGGTCATTTCTGAGTCGATGTCGTGCTGGGTAGTGGGAGTTTTCTGGAACTTTCTCTTTTATTTGAAATCGAGTCTGAAAGATAAAGATTTAAGTCTGTCCTCCAGTTTGTAGACAGACAGTTTGTAGGTGGGGAAAGAGGTTCTGAGAGGGCTATGAAGTTTGCTGCTAGCAGAGGAAGTGCAGCAGATTGAAGCAACTGCAAAAGCATTAAAAGGCGTGTAGTGCACTGAAATAGATGCGGTGCGGGAGTCAGCACCTCCCCTGCCAGATTCAGCTCTGCTGCCTCTTGGTAAAGCATAGAAAAATAGGAGGAAAACATTGCTTCCTTACGCTGGGACTAATACACACCTGATTGAAAGTTTAGTGTTGGCAGTATTGGCAGTACTTCCTAATGTAAATTTTCTATAAGCACCAAGTTGCTAGTGGATAAAATTCTGGTCGATGTTCCGGAAATACTGTCATCATAGCATTTAGTTTCTTTTCTTTTCTTTTCTTTTCTTTTCTTTTCTTTTCTTTTCTTTTCTTTTCTTTTCTTTTCTTTTCTTTTCTTTTCTTTTCTTTTCTTTTCTTTTCTTTTCTTTTCTTCCTTGCTGTCTGGGCGCATCTGTACTAGTACATAGAAAAGGTTTTCAGGTGGTTAACAACTAAAAAGATCCCATCAAAACCAGCAGAGGGTAAGAATGTATTTGTGTCTGTTGTTTTCTTACAATATTTCATAGAATCATAGAAGGGACCTTGAAGATCATCGAGTTCCAACCCGCCTGCCACAGGCAGGGACAACACCTCCCACTAGAGCAGGTTGCTCAAAGCCCCATCCAGCCTGGCCTTAAACACTCCCAGGGATGGGGCATCCACAGCTTCCTGGGCAACCTGTTCCAGTGTCTCACCCTCCTCACAGTAAAGAATTTCTTTTTGGTATCTAATCTAAACCTCCCCTCTTCCAGTTTAAAGCCGTTATCCCTTGTCCTGTCACTCTACTTCCTGATAGAGTCCTCTCCAGCATTCCTGTAGGCTCCCTTCAGATACCGGAATGCTTACATGTAAAGAAGCTAAACACCAGTAAGTAAAAGTTACTGGTTTAAGTAGAGGTATGAATAAGGAACTTAAATTCAGTAGCCAGCAGTTTGTACTGTTGTGGTAACCTGTATTCCAAATGAGTCATTTTGAGATGACAGCCGTACTGAGCCATTCATTTTTGATAATATTCTTCACAGTGATTACTTCGGGTCGGTTCAATTGCAGCAAAGGATCAGTGGAATGCAGCTGAAGACAGCACATAGATGAGGACAACAAAGAACATGAAAATCATGTATTAAATATACTGGAATCAAAAGGTACCACAGAATTTTGGCAGGACACAGGACTGAGTTCTGTAGCTGACCCAGTGAATGGGGAGGGAGAGTGGGAGTAGGTCACTGACTGCAAAGGAAGAGATGAGTGTGACAGATGTTATACCAGTGAAACCCTGGGGTTAAAGTAAGAATTGTTAGTCAAAGTTAGAATTTTCAATCTGTATTTATGTACTATATTTTCAATCTGTATTTATGTACTGTAAGTGCTTCCATTTCAAAAAACCCTGTTCATCCACATCATATACTGAAATTTGAAGTGGTGCACAAGGGAATTTTACAAGAATAATCCAACTGCACACAAAAAGGCATCCAAATAACATTTTTGTTTCACAGATCTAGTTAATGTTTTGGGACATCCCATGCCTGGGATTGAGTTCCAATTTAACCATCTGTTGCACTGTCTCATTCTGCCTATTTGACACATTAAACACAGTAAATGTAGTTTGTGGTCTGCACATGCTACAGTCTAGGATGACAAGGGACTCCACAGTGCCAACTTTAGTTTCCTCCTACTGGTAACACACATGCTGGAACGTAGAACAGTCTCAGATTGATCTTGCTCCTGATATTTCATGTCTTCAGAAAAATACGTGTTCATATATTGCTGAAGAGAATGAATGCAGTCTAGAGAGTTGGTAAAGAATGGGGAGAGAATTAAAACAAAAGAGAGACTATGGGTGCAATGCTGAATTACAAAGTTTTTCTCTGCACTCATAAAAACCTACGTCTGCCTCTGCCTCACTTGTTGAGCTAGGATTCAGAGAAAAATGGAACAAATACAAGGATGCATGCATGTTTCCAACTGAAAGTAGTGAGTAGCAGAGTAGTGCTTTGACAAAGGGCTAGAAGTCTTTAAGGTACTTTGTCCAATTCATGAAATGTGGAGAGGAATTAGACTAGACTAGACTAGACGAGACTAACTTCAGTTGGAAGGGACCTGCAACAATCATCTAGTCCAACTGCCTGAGCAATTCAGAGCTGACCAAATTAAAGCATGTTATTAAGGGCAATTGTCCAAAACCCTTTTAAATGCTGATGGGCTTGGGGCATTGACCACCTCTCTAGGAAGCCTATTCCTGTGTTTGACCACTTTCTCAGTAAAGAAATGCTTCCTAATGTCCTAAACTTCCCCTGGCACACTTTGAACCATTCCCATGCATCCTATCACTAGACACCAGGGAGAAGAGTTCAGCACCTCCCTCTCTGATTCCCCTCTTCAGTAAGCTGTAGAGAGCAATGAGGTCAACCCTCAGCCTCCATTTCTCCAAATGGGACAAGCCCAATATCTGTAGCTGTTCTTCATAGGACATTCCTTCCAGCCCTTTCATCAGCTCTGTTGCCCTCCTCTGGATACATTCAAGGACCTTCACATCCTTCTTAAATTGTGGGGCCCAGAACTGCACACAGTATTCAAAGTGAGGCTGCACCAACGCTGAATACAATAGGACAACCACCTCTTTTGACCACCTGGTTATGCTGTATTTGATGCATCCCAGGATGGGGTTTGCCCTCTTGGCTGCCAGGGCACACAGCCGACTGATAGTGAGTCGCACTGCTGCCACCAGCACCCCCAGGTCCCTTTCTGGAGGGCTGCTCTCCAGTCACTCATCTCCTAATTTATTCTTTTGCCCGGTGCCACTCCGTGGTAATGTAGAGAGCTTCACATCTAGTCCGTGACATGGAGTGAGTGCCCTAGGTCTTGCTGCCCTGATCATGCAGACATATGGATCATGAATTACAAATCAGTCAGTGCAGGCTTTCCTTTGCATGAAAGCTACAGAAAGGGGTGAGCCTGGGGCAGTCTCTGGTCTCCTCTAGATGTGAGTTGACATGTGGGCAGGCAATATAGCTAGACCCGGAAAACTTGCTCTTTGGAAGTAGGCTGTTGTCTATCTTTCCCCTACTTCCTTCATTTAGAAATCAGGAAGATTGAAGAAGGGCAGCAGGAAATGAGGCTTCATTAACTCTGTTGCTAATAGAACTACTTTTCTTCTGCCCCTACTTGCCTGTCATAAAGACTATCTTCAGATGTTTCTGCTAATAAATTTCATCTCTCCCTTTAGGACTACAGAGAGGCCTTTGAGCTACAGAGCTGGGAGTCTGCTCCTGCAGTTACTATTTCACTTGTGTTTTGAAGTTTACTGCTTTTGCACAGGCGCCAAAAAAAAATACGATATTTCCACTTAGGGCCTAGTCTTGCCCATTTATAAATGGAAATACTGGGGACAGGATATAAGTTGGGTAAAAGATTTGTATTATCTGGATTCATAAGTGGTTCCATGAGAAATATGCTGAGCAACATTCACTCTGATGCGTAAGAATACTAGCTAACAGTTAATTGCTGTCAGTTACTGAAAGTATTTTTGAAGCTCAGCTTTATTACCAGCATTTGTCTGACTGTATACTGAGTGTGTGCCTCCTTTTTTACTGATCTGTAGCACACCAAAACTCAAGTAGACTAAACAGGCATCATAAATGATGTCAAAGAAGTTATAGCAAATGACCAACTTTAACAGAATGAAACAAGCCGTGGAAGCTCCAAATTGATAGTATGGATCACCACAATTATTCAATAACCAGTTAACCTTCCAGAGTGCTAACGCATACATAGTACATCCATTTGAGTACTTGTTATAACTACCAGCTGATTCACCAGTCACGTTGTTCTCCTTTAGAGAATAAAAAAATCCAGGAAGGCAGAAAAGCAAATGCCTGAGGCAGTCACTGCTTCAGCCATCTCAGTCTAATCTATTCTGATGTTTGTCAGCAGCCTCAGATCCTCACACAAGCCCACTGGAGTGCCTTGTCTTGATAGCTTGTGAGCTTGTGCTCTGTTAGGGATATACTGAAAACAGTGACAAATGAAGTCTTCCATCATCTTTATGACACAAAAGAGGCATAAAAGAGTTATATTTCCAATTGCTATTTGTCTTCATAGAAAACCTGTCTTGTACACGTTGTCAATATGAGGATGATGAGATACAGGCATGACACCCAGTCACTTACACTCTCTGGATCTCTTATCACCTAGTGCTGACACCACTGGAGTACCTGTAAGAAACAATGTGTTCCTGTGGTTAAGAGTATATGATCACAACATCTGTATGATGCACGAATGCTGTGAAATCTTCCTTGACGCTCTGATCAGAGGTGTGTCAGTGCTAAGGTAGAGATGTGTAGGAGAATTAAGCCAGAGGAGTGTTGTATTTGTAGGAGTATCTGTAGCACAATCCCAAATCCAGTCAAAGCTCTACCAAAGTCTGGGAGACTTTTGTCAAAGCAAAACTAAGTAGCTCAGGTCCTAGTGGCAATTTTTGCTTTTTTTTTCAAATCTAACCAAATATGTATCATAAAAAAACATTTTCCTCAGGTAATATGCAAAGATCCAAGTATGTGTATTTGCAGCAAACGTTTACAGTTAAAGCAGATGGGTATTAATAAATGGGTGCATGCATGCGGGAATATTACCTGCAAAACTCAAAGTCCTCCAAACCCTCTGCGTTACTGGTTTTGCAACCTGCACTGATGACTCTAACTATTCTGAGCTTACCTTTGCTGTGGCTGTGCTGCTTGTGGCAAGTTTTGTTGAACTCTAAAACCACACGTCAGTATAGAGAACAAAAGCATGCTACGCTTCCAGTAAACCAGGGCATATTGATTTTTTCCTTTTTGTGATCCTTCGTTGTGAAATGTTAACATCCGGGTGTAGATGGAGGCTCTGGTGCCGTGTAGCTGCATAGCTCAGCCTGGCTTCTAGGGACCTCTGGGACAGAGGGAGCCCCAGAGAAGCCACGTGCTGTTGTCGGTTCAGTTCCGCTTTCGAAGGTGCGGAGGCAGGAACAACACACTCTCCCTTTCGTTACAGGCAAATCTTCAAAGTAGTCCTGCACTGATTACTGCCACTTTACAATATCGTGGCTTTTTTTATATTTTTTTTTTTAACCTCACAGTAATGTAAGTTTACATTCAATCAACAGAGAACTTGGAGCCAGTTATTTTGTTCCGTAGGAACGTGGACCTCACCCTTGTGCTGAAGAAGACTAACTGGTAAATTTTCTGGCACATTTCTCCTCGCTGCGGGTGCTTCTGTGCTTCTCTGAACATCATCCCTGTGAGTTAAAATCCTTTAAAAAGATGTGTGTTTTGCTATGATGAAGACCAGAATAAAAGTTCTAACCTGTATTACTGGGACTTAACATTTTTTCTCTGCATGTATGTTGTCCAAAAAACTCTATAAACTTGTCTGGGGTGATCAAGTTCCTCCAGACTCTCCAAGCCTGAGACACACTAAAGCAAATTTTTTTCCAGTTCAGGAATTACACAGAGCTCTCTCCATATATCTTGAAGGCGTGATCTAGTAGTATAAACAGCTTGATTTAATCATTAACAAGAAATTTCAAAAAGGCAGGGAAACAGTTGCAGATAACCATGAACTGTTTGGCAGGTAGTGGGAAAGAAACAGCTGTGTCATTGTATTTAAGGTGAGAGCCTTGGGCAAAGAAAACCTGAGTCCTTATGCTGCAGGTGAGCAGCACCTGGGAGTTGTTGCTGCTGATTTATTGAACTTGGTGCTGGGTTCCACTGCACCCGAGGTAAGCTCTTCCTAGATTCAACATGCTTCACATCTGTTTTCCTGAGACAAGGGGTTTTGAATAAAGCTTGAAAACATTCCTTTCACCATTTCTGGTAATGTAAACAGCAATCTAGCAGGTGAAGGTCTGCATCTCAGGGAAATCTAGGGAAGCATGAATCATAGAATCATTCAGGTTGGAAGAGACCTTGGGATCATCGAGTCCAACCATAAACTATATGAAAACTTGGATAAAAGCTTATTTTCAGCCCAGTAGCTCAAGTAAAATGACTTTATAACTCAAAGGTTTAAAAGAAAATAAAATAAGTGGTTAATCATGTTGTGCAGGAAGACTGTAGATAAGATTCGCAGGGATCTGATTCCAGCTCAGACTTCTACAGGACTTTCATCCCAAAAAGAAGAGAGGAAGGTAGAGAGGGGCTTTTTGTGTACAGGCTCCTCAGTGTGGACGAGCTCATGGGGCAGCAGAGGTTGTCTCTAAAAATCTGGTGGGATTCCCTCATGGTGGAAAGAGAGCATTTTGCTGCCTTACTTGGGTAAAATTGCTGTCTCCTTTTCTTAGACTGGGTGGCCTATGGGACGGTGCTTCCATACTGCACCCTATCCTCTCAGTATTACTGGCTGCTCCCATACACACTCTCAGGCTGGATGTTGTGGACGGATTCTTGCAGTTCTTATTCCTTGCTTTTTCCCTTTTGTGTTCCTCTTATCCTCTGCATTTCTGCAAGTGACATAATGATAGGGGCAGGGCACAGCAGGGCAGCCTGACTCATCTGTAAATGCATGTGTTTACATACTCCTCATTTGGCCGATATTGAGAGGGTTTTTTAATCATGCGAGTGAAAAGTATTGTTTTTTATTCTGGTCTTCACTGACTTTACTCATCCACTTTACATCTGTCCAACTCAGTTATACTCAAGACTCTGATCTTTCTAGAGATGTAATTCCTTCAAACCAGAAAGCACTGTCAGCTTATTGCTGAATTCCAGTTTTCTAAAAAATGGCAGAGTTACTAAAGGCTTAAAATATCTTAGCTCCCTTAAGGAGAATGGAGACATGAAAACTAAAGACAATAGAGTGACTCCTTAATGCAGTCACTGGTACCTATCTATAATGCTATCAAATTAGCTCAACCTGAAGCATAGCTAGAGTTAGAGCTTGGTAGCACTCCATTTTTATCAGCCTGCTTAACTTAGAGAAGCCCAGTGTCAATGAGATACAGATTTTCTATCAAATTTTGTTAGAATTTTCTTAATATTTCAGAGGTTAAAAAAACAGGGAGGCCTTGGTGGGAAAAAAATATTTCTAATATCTTGCTGGGATTTGGTGATTCTCTGGGGCCAGATAAGATAATCAAATACTGTTTGTCTTTTCTGGGAAAATGAAGGAGGCCCAGTAACCTACCATTTCCCTTGGCCTGTTATTCTGGAAGAATCCTCTGTCTTGTGAGCACTGCATTAGTTACAGCTAGCCACACTAAGTGCCTTGTTCACTTTTGTTTCTCATATAAGTACTCTTTTATGTGCTACATGGAATATAATTAAAATAGGTTAATCAGTAACTAATGATTCCAGCAGCAGCTGAACAGTTTCTCATGTTTTCCCAGCTGTAAGTCATCTAAAATCTGTCTTTTCCTTCTATGTAGGTACTGATACACTCCATATTGCTGAATCTTGCAGCAGCAAATGAAGAATATGTATCTATTCCTCCTTTCTGTTTTATATTTGCTTTTCAAAGCCACTGGCACCAAAGAGGTTATATTTGGTCATAACAATTTCACAGAATACCAAGTGGGCAACATGAACCTGATTCTCTCTGTCCCACATGGTGGATCAATGGAACCCAAAGACATCCCTGATCGAGAGGCTGGGTGTTGGGATGCAAAGACCTCCTCTTGTATTTTTTCCCATGAGTGTCCTTCTGGAAGTATTCAAAGTTATAAAAAATGCAAAGTGTCTACCAACCAAGACAGGTATACTGTAGAGGTGGCTCAAGCTCTTGCTGAAGAAATCAACAAAATTACTGATGGGTTCTTCCCACATATCATTATAAACCACCTTCAGAGGTTCAAGATGGATGCTAACAGGGAAAAGGAAGAAGCCTCCTTTGGAATTCCCCAAGCAGAGCAGGCCTGGGAGGAGTATATGGGATTTTTGACCACAGCAAAATCACAGATGACGGGGGGCTTGATTCTGGACATCCATGGACAAGCACATCCTGAGCGGTGGATAGAACTAGGATACACACTTTCAAAAAGTTCCCTTAACTCAGGCATCTTTTCTGCATCATGTTCCTCAATTAGCCATCTGGCCAGTCAGCTAGTCAATGTGTCTTCTGAGACTTTGGTTGCAGGGAACAGAAGTATGGGTAAATATATTGAAGCACAAAATAAAAGTTATGTTTGTGTGCCTTCTCCATCCAATCCTAGCCCAAGTAATGGCAGTTATTATAGTGGTGGATACATAACAAAGACTTTTGGTTCCCGTAGTTCTGGCACCATTGATGCCATTCAGCTTGAGCTACCCCAGTGGGTGAGGGCAGCTGAAGAACGTCCCAGATTTTGTAAAGCACTAGCAAGGGCTGTAATGAAATTCTGGCAAACCAACTACTGCAGCCAGTACAACCATGAATTTCTGCCATGCTGAAAGAGGCTGTCTTCTTAAGATACCTTTCCATAATACAGGAATCATCTGGAACAACGAAGCCTGTAATATAATTGTGGATGTTGGTGGAATTAAACTAACCTGCAAAGGAATACAGAGACATCGAAACACAGACAATCCACAGCTAAAACCAAGATGTCCATTGAGACACAGCTTTGTACTACATCCAGCATTCAAAATATTGCTTGAAGATGAGTGGGTAATGTTTAGAAGTATTACTTGCCTGGTGTGCCTTTCTGTGCTTAATTTCTTTCCAGTAACACCCTCTGTTCTGTAGCACACAATAAACAACTATTCTTTTTCTAATGTGTTCTGTGCAGTGCGGTGCTGTAGTAGATTATATATTTAAAGAAATGAAGTGTCTCTGCTCTTCATGTGACCCTTAAGAAAGACAATTAGGTGTCATCATTGGGTGATGTGTGCCATTTACACATATTGTGTAAAATATTTGGGGCTGGGCCTAGATTCCATTTGGTGTTTATAAGGATCTGGGAGTTGGAACTCTTCAGGTAAACAGTAACGCCAAGCAATGACATTCAGTCTGAACTACTTCAAGTTTTGCTAATTTAAAGAATTATGACAAAAAAAATGTCTGAGAGCATTACAGCACTGTAATTTTGTCACAGTTTCAATGGCACAATAGTAAGGTAGTAACCGGATGGCAGACTGCTAAAGATAACTCGTGTATTGTGGTTTTGAAAGTTTTCCTTCCAGCATGGTTCTCTTCTGAGAGCTCATGCATTGATTTTCTTCAGCAAAGGATTAAACTCTTGATTGTTACTGCAAATATTATATTATG
This sequence comes from Jacana jacana, assembly GCA_013400555.1. Lineage (NCBI taxonomy): Eukaryota > Metazoa > Chordata > Aves > Charadriiformes > Jacanidae > Jacana > Jacana jacana. The sequence goes on along the minus strand of VZTM01034178.1, from coordinate 8,516 downwards.
AATGGACTCTTCTGCATAGTGGAGACTATAGTGGCATGAATAGACATTAATACAAATCAGCTCTTGGAAAACATGAGCAATCAATCAGGGAAACCAAAGGGAGCAGGCAGCGAGACTGAGAAGAATAAAATTCAAATATTAAGAACCTATGAAATCCTAGCAGTGGTAAGGGTTTAGTAAAGAGAAACAAATGAGTAAATAGACAGTTCTCAGGAAATAAATAGTCAGTTAATAAACTGAAGTGGGATATCTGCCTCTTGGAACCACAGTGAAATGTGTTAGTTCTAACTATAAATACGGACCATAACAAAAAGACATAAAACATACAAAGAGACATAAATCATAACGCATAGGAGTATCAAAAGAAATGGGTAAGGAGCTCTCTGAACCTGAACCATTCATTTTTGATAATCTTTGAAGAGTAGGCAATTTTCAGGTAACTGGGAGAGAGCTGATGTAGCTGTCTTTCAAAGGCAAATAGGACTCAGGGAACTGCAGGGGTATTACTTTTGATACTTTAACTACTAAATCATGAGGTGGATGAAGGGGAAACGAATAGTAAATGACAGATTATGCTTTATCTGGTGTTACTTGGATTGTCAGACAAGTTGTAATCGCAGGTTGGTTAATGTGGTAGGTTGACTATGGCAGACACAAGTTGTAATCGCAGGTTGGTTAATGTGGTAGGTTGACTCTGGCAGACACTAACTGCCCACCCAGTTGCTTGCTTACTTCTCCCACTGGGATGGGGTAGACTTGGAAGAGCAAAAGTGAAAAAACTCATGGGCTGAGATACAGAAAGTTTAATAGGTGAAGCAAAGCTACATGTGCAAGCAAAGCTACATGGCAAGCAAAGCAGAATATGGAATTAATCTACTACTTCTCATTCGCATGCAGGCATGTAGCCACTTCCTGGGAAGCAGGGCCTTAGGATGCAAAATGGTTACTTGGGAAGAAAATTAGGTTCATACTAGCCCAACCCAGTACAGTCCTTCATAATATTTTTTAAATATACTCCCACAAGGTATTTTGCTAAAAAAAAAAAAAAAAAAGCAGTATTATCACCAAATCCATCATAGCCCTATAACAAGCTGAAGAAGGTAAATCATTGGAAGTTGTTATATATTCAACTGAACAGTAGACAGTATTTCCAAGAAGTTCCACAGATCAAACATTGTTCATTACCAGTAATATAGAAAAAACACTACTTCCCCACAAATAGTAGGTAATAATGGCAGTAGTTACATGGATTATCCTAAATACCCACTAAGGTGCCACACTTGTCAGGAAACAAACAAAAGGAATTAGAAACATGCACACCCCTCCAGGGCTAAGATCCCGTTGGCATCACAGAGACGTGGTGGGATGGCTCCTGTGACTGGAGTGTTGGAATGGAGGGATACAGACTCTTCAGGAAGGACAGGCTGGGGAGATGAGGAGGGGGTGTTGCCCTCTGTGTTAATGAACAGATGGAGTGCACGAACTTCCCAGGGCTCCACGTGGGGGTGGATGAAGAGCCAACAGAAAGCATGTAGGTCAAGATTAAAGGGAACATAGGGCAGACTGGACAAATCTGGAGCAGAGAGGAAACCTGCCTTTTTGACATGGAGAATAACTGGTGGCAAGCGTACGTTAAGAACCCTAGGATGCTCCCTTCAATTGGAAAGCAAAATAAAACAGCAACAGGCATTTGCCCAAACAAGTTATTCATGATGGGTTTTCTGGCTTGTGCCACCCAGAAGGTTAGACTGGATGATACAGCCAACTCCTTTGGCTCTAAAATTCATAAAGTTTTCCACCAATTCTGCCCATTCTACCCATGTCTGATTATTGAAGTTCCTGCAGCATCTTCTCTAAGGAAGCAAACATCCAACCGGAGATCTCAGGCAAGTGGGTTTTCTTTTACATAATATACAATACAATGGTCCTGGTTAAGATCTTGGTCCTGGGGCCATAATGCATTCCTAAGTGTTGAACAGGCTATCCAATTATTTCAAGAAGAATTATTTTTACATAAATGCAAGATCCCTTTCTCTTTTGCCATGTGCTTTGCCAAGCAGAAGAGCAGCTCATTCTGCAGCACAGGATGAAGGATGCTGTTCAATATGATGCTACTATTACTTGTGCTAGCTAAGGTTTCAATTTCCTATTTAGATGAAAATAGAGAATAAAACATAAGAAGAGCAAAGCTTTCTGACATTACTGTGCCATGAAAGAAGAAATGGTACACACCTATGTTTTTGTTTCTTAAATGTAGGCAAAGAGATCAGTTTCCAACAGTTGGCAGTCCTCTTCCAGTGCTTTCCAAAGGTTCAGTTTGAGATTAAGGGTTCAGGGTCCAATAATAAAAATAGGGAAGATGTTAAGTAGGTTTTAGTGCATCCCAGAAGGGAATAGTTTAAGACTTTAAGTTAATGCAAAATCCATCAGAACAACATTATTACTAGCCTCTCATTAAGTAAACAGCCACTGGCAACTGCTGAAAAAGAGCATGATTTCTGATCATCCTAAAAATGCTGAGTAAATGTTTCAAATTCTAGTCTTGTTTATAACGGTTCAGTTTAAGGAGTTCATATTGAATCACAATAATGATAAAATAATGTTATACTTTCACCTTGATTGCACCGTGAATCATACACCAACCTTCCTTTAAACACATCATGCCCTAGGCTTGGTTTGTACTATATAATAAAAATGATGAAAATAATTGGGGTCAATTGACTTGACCGATAGTGGTTTTTACTGTTTTAAATCCGCATAGCTAAGATTTAAATTGGTACAACAAGGGATCAGGATTTTGCCCATAAATCTGAACTGATAGGCAGCAAGTTGATCAGAAAAACTAATCTAAAATAATCTTATCAAAACAGTGTATTTCTAAAACAAAGTAGATAAACCAGAAGGAATCTGAGCGGCTGAAGGTGATTTTTGGGGGCCATATGGCCATTTCATTCTGTTAATAGTTCTGGCCAAGGCATCTTCTGGACAAACAAAAATATTGTCACTAAAAGGTGACATGATAAAAGGTGAATGATAATTCTGAAAACTTGCCTGCATTAACAAGCATTAACATAACAATTGCGAGAAGCTTTGCTTGGTTTTTTCTTTTTCTGTAATTATGTTTAATTAAAATAAAGTTATCTCAGGTGAAAATAGTACAGTGTTGAAGATGGCATGTTCTATGATGCTGCGACCTAAATCCAGATTTCTTTAAATTGGGGTGTTTCTCATTATTCAAACCTACTTCTCAATTTTCCTTCTGTGTTATCTCCACATGATTAACAAAGAAATAAAAATGTTTCTGGAAGAAGACATTTGACTGGGATACTTGGCTACCTATGGAACATCCCATCAACTCTTTGTCTATCCAAGGACTCCAAAGCTCCTGAAACATGAGAGAAAAGTTAGAGTAGTACCTCTTGTTCCTCAGAGAAGTCTGTATAGCTAACAAAAGAAGAATTTTTGTAGATTTATGGCTCTGACACTTTAAGCAGTTAATCATATTTAAGTGCTTTTCCTTCTTAACCATCAAAAGTGGAGTGAGATGGACTTTTATGTGAGTACTTGTTATAATCGTACAGTGGCTTTATTAGAATTTATTCTCTTCATGAAGGACTGGAACAGAAGTAGAGTTGATTTCTATATGCTCTACTTCATAATGAAATAGATTTAAATGTAATAGAAAAAAAGCAGAGAATAAACTGAAATAAGGAACCTTGCAATCAACTTTCCTGAAGATGGATGCTACGCTTATTTGCGTTGCTGCTGTTCTTCACTGAAACCCGTCTCCATTGACCATCCAGTGGGACCGGATGTCTCAGCTCTCTTCCACTGATGACCTTTGGACAATAAATTGCAAAATTTCAAGAACTTCTCGGTGAACAGACCACTTTGATAGCATTTTGTAACAGCACAGACAAAAAATTATTTGCTGTGCATGTAGCTCACAAAGTCTGATCTTGTTTTATTGTAAATCCATTTCATTGCCATTGGCTTCAGTTTAGTTGATCCTAACTTGCCAAGGCACAAGACTCCCTGTATTTTTTTTTCTTCTGCTGGAAGAAAACAAAACAGATTTCCAAGGCACATTAATGGTCAGAAGAATAGCATATGTGCCAGCTATTTGAACAGTGCGCCCCCAAGTTTTCTGAGATAGCCTGTAATGCTGCATGCACAAGCATTAGGTTATATATATTTGCACGCAGATTACCCTATCCATCCCACCTAACTGCCATCTAGATGTTAGGAGTCTCATCCAAACTAGTTCTCTAGGTACAATCTA
>VZTM01034174.1:16449-26946 GCA_013400555.1 Jacana jacana | reverse complement strand
ACCCGCTTTCTTCTTGCCTGTTCTATATACTTCCTTTACCTTCTCTGATTATTTTACTGGGGTATCATTTCCATGTGCATAGATGTCTTAGAATTACTGAATTAAAAAATGTAATGACAATCATGTCTCGAAGGTGAATCCCAGGAGGATATTCTGCTGTAAGGATTCAAGATCTTCATTATCACATTGTCCTTCTCTCACAGGTATTTCCTCATTCCCTTTTTAATACTCTTTTGTTATACAGCTATTACAAAATTAAGACACTGTTTTTATAACAAAGGTACACATACACTCAAGTAGATAATTTTTCTGTGTTCAGGTTCAGAAGGATGGATCTGGCTTTTATATGAATAAACTAAACTGCTGAAGACTTCTGCCCTGCTAAAATTAGAAAGAAAATGCTTTCTTATTTGTTTTGGTAGGAAACATGGCAGAAAGAATTACTGATAGTCTTAAAAGTAGTTGGTTATTTGAAAGGCTTTCATTTTTGAAAAAGAATTTTCAGATTATATGGATCCATTACTATGTGCTTCTTCAAAGTAAAGTCCATTAACAAGGAGAGAAATATTATATATAATTGACAGAATTAGGCGGTCTTATAAGCAAAGGCAATCTTCCATTTTAAGATTTTTAAAGCCCATATGAACACATATACAAATGTGATTTATGGTTTTATGACTGCAATCTAGACCAAACCTTGTCACCTTTGAATACATTGCCTATTATCATCTTTTCTGCAAAACATTGTAAAATTATTCTAATACATTTGGTTGGTTACTAATAGGTCAAGGAAGGGATGAGCCTCACGTAGCAGGACATGGGAATATCCCAATTTCTTTCCATAATGAAAAGGTTTTCCCAAAGCAGTTCATCTCTAGCTGCCACTACGGATGTAGCATCTGATTCTAGCCATGTTCTAACTTCAAAAACCCTTCAAGAGAGATTCTACAGAGCATTGTTAACCACAGCAGTTCTTCTCTGAGTACATTAAATTTAACAAAAAGAAATCTTCCTGGAAGAGTTTCTCACAAGCTGCTGATTAGAGCACAAGCTACTGAACTGAGCACTGGAACCATAATTGTTTAGTCTTTTTCATGAAGACTGTTGTGGAACCGTGTCTAAATTCTACTAAAAACAAATCAGTCTAATGTTCTATGCACTATATATAAGTAAATAGCGCTCCTTTGGGACTTCACTCATCCTTCAGCTGCCTACACGTGTAATTGTCAGTAGTTGCTTGACTACAGTTGGTGCCTGTGAGTATGATCAAGATATTCTGCCTGAATCTGATTATCTTATTTCTTTAACCAGTTATCTTTCACATTCTATCTTGTGATCTCAGATCATCCTTGTCAATCTTTATTGGCATATGTATGCTACTATTCTCCTTCAGGGAAGACTAAGGCAGTACAGCTGTTAAGCATTCCTACATTCTCATCTATTGTATGCCCTTCTATCCTCTGAGCTTCCATGCAATTTTCTGTTTTAAATTACTTTCCATCCTTTTATAATCTTTGTTAAAACACCGTAGCTCTATATAAATATATGTATAACACACACACACAGATATATATATATCATATCTACAAATAGATAGGTGACCTAAGTACAAATATAAAAAGGTGACAAATGTTTTACCAAGGCCTGTTGTGATAGGACAAGGGGTAATGGCTTAAAACTAAAAGAGGGAAGATTCAGACTAGACATAAGGAAGACATTTTTTATAATGAGGGTCGTGAAACAATGGCCCAGGTTGCTCAGAGAGATGGCAGCTGCCCCATCCCTGGAAACATTCAAGATCAGGTTGATCAGCAAGCTGATGTAGTTGAAGATATTCTTGCTTATTGCAGAGGGGTGGACTAGATGACCTTTAAAGGTCCCTTCCAACCCAAACTATTCTATGAAGAGTTTGGCCTTTCACATATAGAGGGATAATCACGGGAGAAGCAAGGTAAGCTCTAAAGAAAAAGTTATAATGATCCTCCAGTGTAATCTGGGCAGGTTCTTTCCTGAAAAATGGCTCAGCCTTAAGAATATAATGTTAAAAGAAAGCATTTTAAAATATTTTCTTTTAAACCACAGCTAATTAATGTCAAATGGCTTGACTTAAGGGAAAAAATAAACAAAGGGAGAACAAATCATTTCATGCTGATCTTTGCAGATCTTTTTCTGGCAGATCTGCTGATCCTTCCGCTGGTCCTTGGAATTTAGGCATCTATCATGTCTAGCAAAGGAATCTTTATACGAAATATGTGAAGGAATGGGTTGGTTTTGAGTAGTCTCTTTACCTTATATGGCATCAAGGAATTGCAGAATAGGATGTGACACATCTGTGACTTCGCTGATTTCCCAAGTTCAAAAGAAACCAAACTATGGCAAGCTCCTCGGGAAAGAAACAGTACTTAAACCTTGCATGTTCCAATGTAATTTTAAAAATACATCTATAAAAACAGCAAACCAGCAATAAGTAACAGAAGACCTCCTTACAATGAAAGGTCCTATCTACCTTGGAAACATCTTACCTTACATGACAGCACAGCTTTCAGCAATATTACTCAGTAAATAGAACTCAGCTCCTGTATCAGCACTGTCCTTTCAGAAATCTAAACATGTTTTACAGTGGAGAATTATCTGTAGCTAGAAATGCCTGCAAAAATATGCCTATTATTGTGCAAAATAAAATGCACAGAGCCATGAACTTTGACAGGTACAGCGTTTCACAGTACATAAATACCAAACACGAACCTCAATCTCTTTAAACAGCAGTAACATGGGGGTTTGCAATTTCACCAAAATGAGCTTTTCACTGTCCTCTGACATAAAAGGGCCTGTAAACCCAACCACTACATCTGCACAGGAATCCCTGCTATTACTCTTGAGCACAATATTATTTGCTACATGCTTCCAGGAGCTTCCTTCAGCATCGGTGGAGATCGCTTATTTTGGGAATGAAACAGACATATAAGAAGGGCGATCATGGATCATACAACACACTAATACAGCCAGGTTCTGCTTGGTCAGGACCGTGGTATGGGAATGCAGAGGATATTCATCTTTTTATTACAAAAAAAACTAGTGCATCAGGGTACTGAACTAGGGCTGGCTTTTAATGTAGTTTCAGTGCCTGAAGTTCACAAAAGATTTGGAAACTGCATGTACCTCTATGTGCATCTTTAATAATGCCTGAAGCAAAGCAATCCATTGCTCTCTAGAAGTGTTACCCAAGTCAATATACATCATGCAATATAGCCTGCTGTGACTTCTGTGTTTTGAGTTTAGGTTGCTTTTCAGTTCTCTGCAGTCACTCTGACCTCATTGCTTTTGTTCTTTCTCAACTTCTGTATGAAAATCTGTATTTCAAACTGATGGTTTCTAACATAAGCATGAGAATTGTTTTGAAGTTTTTGAAGAAAACTGAGATAGCATATTCTTTGAAGATATTCCTTCTGTATAAGTACTTTTAAAACCACAGTATGCCTATATAGAATGGAAGAGTGGAAAAAATAAAGCCTGATAGGAAAATTATAAAATTCCTTTTTTTCTTCTTGGTCAAACAACAGAAAACCAGCACATTGAGCTCAAAACAGCCCATGAACCGAGTAGAGCCAAACTCCACACACAACACAGGGCAACCTCCTCTTTGGGCTTAATTTCAGGGGTTAAGTAAAACATTCCTTTATTTTCTGTGAGATGAAAATTCACACAAAAGCTCCTGGATCTTACTTAAAATAGTGCTTGACACTTTTGAGCAGCGATTAGAGATGAAATATGTACCTCAGTGTCGTACTTGCACATAAATAAAAATACTAATATACTCACCCCATCAGTATTAATCTAAAAGAAACTTCATCCTTTTACTCTGTCAATGCTAATCAAAAGACAAGATCAATATCCCAAGCGTTAGGTCAAAGCCCTGGTAAAACAGCATTCATACCACGTCCTGGGGCTCAGCACGTCCAGCCAAGACTAAGCAAGGCTTAGCCATGAGCTAAGCAGTCTTCCAGTGAAAGCACTTTGCCCAGTGTAACAAGGGTGCCAGCTCCAGAGCTGCTGCCTGTGAAGCAGAACCCCTAAAGTACACCAGAGAGGCCTCCCAGCACTCTAAGACCCCGGTGGCAGAGACTCCACACTGAAGCAGGTGAAAAGTGTGAAGAGAAAGGGGAGGCAGAGACAAAGTGTTTTGAACTGCTCCCTCTCCACCCTGCTGCCCACCATGCTGCTGCGGAGACCTGGGCACCAACAAATGGAGTTGAGCTTTGGAAGAAGGGAGGGTTGGGAGAAGGTGTTATTAATTCTGACTTTGTTTCTCCCTATCCTACACTATTTTTAACTGGCAATAAATTAAATTGATCTTCCTCAAGTTGAGTCTGCTTTCCCCTGGATGGTAACTGGTTAGTGATTTCCCTGTCCTTATCTCAACCCATGAGGTGGGGGGTTTAGGATTATTTTTTCTCACAGGGCTGTTGAGGAGAGTGAGTGAGAGAGTGGCTTGGTGGGCACCTTGCAGCCGGCCAAGGTCACCTACCACAAGATGCTTGAAAACAGACATCTTGTAGCCAGCAGCAAAGTAAGAAGTAAGTGTACAAGTGAGGTATGTACCAGACATGCAGCCCTGTCAAGTCAGCAAGTTGCACTTTATACTTATTTGCTGCTTTTCTTTGTAATGTTTCACAGCCGCATCTAATAAAATCAGGCAGTATCTAAAAACACAGGGCATGATGACAAGGTCAACCTTTGATCTAAACTGTATTTTTGTGACAGTCTGGCTCCCCAGTAACCAGGATGATATGAGATTACTGCAGAACTATACAAAAGAGGACAACTGTAGACAGATCCTTCCGTAACCTTCCTCTGAGACAAGTGAATTCCCATATAGTAATTTACTCATCCCTGCTATGACAGCATCAAATACCATCAATGGCTGCCAGGAGAGCATTTTAACCTCCTCAGAAACTAGATTAACTAGTTATTAATGGTTTAAATTGCCATTCAGTGGACATTAGACAAACTGACCAGCCACAGGGGCTACCGAGGCGTTCTACCGGTTTATACCTTCCAGACACGGTCTCTGTTGTATATGGATTACCAGTCATGACAGGAAGGCCATTCAAGTGGAAGCAGGTGGTGACCTCTAGATGGTGTTAGAAATCACCAAGTGATGATGCAACACTAATAGGCTGACACAACCCAAAAAATCTCTTTATCAGAGCTGCTGGGAAAACAGTTACCATTTCCACTCACCTGCTGCCAAGCCAGAATGGAGAAAGGGGAATTAACACTAATTGGAGAAAACCAAGTAGAAGGTGGTTAAACCAACATCCACATAGTCCTTTTATGCAAAGTGTTATCCTATTTGTAGTAGTCATTTTTCCCCTCGTCAGAAGTGACAGGCTCAACGCTCTGGTCAATATTAATGTGAGAGGAATGCTGAAGTACAATCTAATGAGCCTTGCACCCATCCCACTCGCAGGACCCTGGCAGATCAAACAAGGACCATTTCCTACTTTTCCAATAACATCCATTCTCAAAAGCCCGAGGCAGTTTTCCAGTCACAGACACTGATACCTATAAACAGCATCATCTTAAGTGAATGAATTTTTGAAATTTACCCAAAGGGGGTTTTAAGATTTGATACTAGCCTCTTCAATTACTCTTTACAGATATACTTTAAAATAGTGTGGTTTATTGGACTTGCTTCATTTAAACCAAAATAGTAATCAAAATAACTTAAGTAAAGCTACATCTTTTACTGCTTGAACATTTAATCCCAGTTTGGAGTCCCATGTACCTCATGCACTCAGCAGACAACAGTTTCTATTGCTTACTGATGTACAGCAAAGGAATGTAATCAATTTATACTGTGTATTAGCGTGCTTTTTAGAGTGATACTATAAATCACATCTACTGCTTTGGGCAAGGCGGCTGCATTTCTGTTCCTACTGTTGGAGGAAGATGCTGCATGGAGGAAAAGGACAGCTGAAACCAAGAACAAGGAGATTCAGAAGACACGGTACATTTTCTTCTCTAATGTCCAAGGTATAAGACATTCAAGGAAGAAGTAATGTTGAACTGTGAGCAATCACAAAAAGCCCCACCCAAAAACAAATACGCAATCAAACAAACAAACCAAAAAAAAACCAAAAAACCAAACCAAAACAAACCCTATTTATCCACCAGAGCAGGCATAATACTAACCTAAACAGTGACCCGTCAGTATATATATGACATTTGCCAATAATTTGCCCCAATTGCCTGGGGAAAGTCAGACTGTATGACACTGGCTTGGAAGTCACTGGGCTGAGAGGTATTTGTAAGGTTAGTGTCGTGGTTTGGGCCGACTGCCACTGAAACGGACACTGATGCTCTCCCTCACCTCTCCCTGGAGTCGCAGGGCTCAAACCTACGACCCTGGAGGGGTCTTGGTGCATTTGAACAACGCTCATCTATACATTGTCATGCCAAAAAGGGCCTTACAGAATTTAACAGAACAGCTGCAGCAAAGCAACAGATCTCAGTGGTTTTGAGAATGAAAACACTGAGGATTTCACCTCAAAGTGAGATTATAATACGGCAATCTAAAAATAACTGCATCTACTACAGCATAAAATCCTAACTTTAGCATTAAATTGCTTTCCTGCAGGATCTTTCCACTCCTTAAATATATTCACCTCAAATAAGTTAAAAAAAAAAACAAACCAACCAATTAAAACTACACTGATACACCACAGTAAAATTCTGGAAAATAAATTTGGTTTTAAAAGCTCTTTCTCTTCATACAGCAACTGTCACATATTTATCAAACTAACCACTCTGTCACTTTAAGGTTCTGGCAGATTTATACAGATGTTAAGAAAGAGAACTTCGATTTATTTCAGAGTCCTGGCCAGGAATATTGCTTACTTGGTAAGAAAAGAAACGTCAATCAATAAAAAAAAAAAAAAAACCAACACATCACCTTGCCTTCTGAACTCCTCCATCTCAAGCTATATGCTTGTATGACAGATTAAAGATTTCACACAATTTCAGATAGGAATAGGCAGCTTTCGTCCCCTGATTCCAAAGGTCAACTTACAGCTTCCACAAACTATCATGTTTAATTCTCTCAAAGATGCAGAGAAAATATTTTGATATGCAGAGAAATATCTCCAAATCACAGTGAAACCTACTGCACTGCATGTATATGCAGGAATGCCTATGTAAATCCACTCAGTTCACAAATTACACAGATTATAAAGATTTATGCTGTATGTTCTTATGTTAGCTTATCTGCACCTGAAAGCCAGAACATCTAGGCCCAAAGTATTACTCTCTAGCCATCTTCTTCCAAAGTGCTTCCAATATGGTTGATTTTAACATCTCATCCCATCACTATCGGTCTTGTCCCATTTAATTGTTCTTGAATTGAGAAAAAAGTCCCAAAGTACCAAAAAAAGTACCAAATCTGTAAGCAGCACAAGTTTATCCAGTCACCAGTTTCATTTGCTTGATGACACTAAGAAGAACTACAATCATTGAGAGAGAAAGTCTGTTTGTGTAAGCAATTCTCTTCATTTTCTACTAAACATAAGAAAAAGTATGCTTTAATATTCATCAGAGCAAATATAATGTTTTAAAACCAAATGAAGTATTTTAGCAATGCATTCTCTCCCTACCATCTGGTCTGGACTAAAGAAAAATCATAACCTGATGAAGCCAACAGCAGCTTTCACCATTGGTAATAACAGGGCCAATCTCAGGTGTCATTAATGAAAAGTGATCATAGAATCATAGAATCATAGAATCATTCAGGTTGGAAGAGACCCTTGGGATCATCGAGTCCAACCATCTGCCCTACTCTACAAGTTCTCCCCTAAGAAGTTACCTAATGAAGCTACATCCAACATGTATTGATGATGTACATGATATTTAAGTTTGCCTTCAAACAGTCTAGATAATGTGCAGACAGGCTGACAAAGAACATAATACTGATTTAGACGGCATTCACCTTTATCCAAATCAGAAGTACAAAAATAAAGACACAGACTTGCATCCCTCTGGTTCTTGATAGAGCAGAGCTAGCTGGACTGCAGCTAGAAGCAGCAGAAAAAGAATGGATTAATTTGCAGATAGTGGACTTCAGGGATCTTAACTAATAATATAGTTATTCTTCTCAGAAACACTCAGAATCTCACTACTAATCTTTTCAGAATCTCACTGCCACAATTTCACAAGAACAGTGAAGGGTTATCCTGAAAAGATCTGAATATGCAACAGTTAAAATTCTACTAAATTACTTGGTGCGTTACTCTGGAGACTGGTTTCACCTTGCCTCCTCTGTTCTTTTCTTCTTAATCAGGGCTGCACTATCTTTAATGTTTATTTCAAAGGCTTCTAGTTATTGTAACCACAATACTGTTCTAAATTCAGAACCTCAGAAAATTCTTCCATAAACGAAGATTAATATATAATACAGAGAAATGTTCTAACCAAGAATACCCATAGGGTGGGTTTACTTTGTGGATATTACTCAGGGAGTCTCATCAGAATAAGTAAAAACTGAAGCCAAAGATCACAGAATAACAGAAAGAAGAATATATATAAAATATTAAAAGAATATATGTATATAGATAAAATATATAATACATATGATCACAGAATAACAACAACAAAAAAAAAAAAAGACATATCCTTAGCATTTTTAGTAAAAGAATTTCACATTTATCTGAACACTTCAACAGCTTTTTTTAAATCTGAAGGGGATTAATGGAAATTTTCCAAAAACAAACTAACAGATCAGGAAAAAAATTATTATTGTTATTAACGGTTTTTTGCAGCGTTGCCTAGAAACCCAGACTCAGATGAGAGAAGCAGCATGGCAGACACTGAGGAAAAAAAAAAAATCACAAAAAATGCCCAAGACTGAAGACCCTAAAAAAAATCCCAACAAAATAACCAAAGCAAAAACCCACCCCACATCTTTTTTTTCAGCATATTAAACTGAACTTGAACTTTTCAGCAATGCAGGGGCCTGAGGGAATGAGTTATCATTCAGCCTTGATGGAAAATATACAACATCAAATTCCATTGACACTTCTGGTTTTGATTGCTTTCTTTCTGTTCATGTGACAAAAACAATAAAAAAATCTATTTCATGTAGAAGATCTCATCATGCATCATGAAAACAATAAATAGATCAATTCCTTAATGTCATCACATGAATGAATAGTTTGTCTTAAACCCAGTTCTGTTCCAGTCAATGCAGAGATTTGAAGCACACCCAAGCAGGATGATTACCCAGCTGGTAAAAGTTTTTTTTTTTACTTTATTCAGATTGATCAAACCCATTCTGGCTGGTTAACAGAAACACACTATCAAATATTGACTTGTCAATGACACCCACTTTTTGAGAAGTGGAGACTTCTAGTTAGAAAACTATTGGGAATTCTAACAAATGCAAACTCTGTAGAAATGAAAATTTTCACCATTTCATGGAATGACAGTATAAGCCCTGAAGTTCTGCAGGATGCCAGCAATCCTTTAACCAAAAGCCCACTACGTTTACAGAATTTCAGAGGTAGAGCAGGTTTTGCTTTATATTCCATCCATTCAAGCTATCAACAGGTTTGATCAATCTCTTTGCATCAGAGAATGTTCTTCCCATACGATGAACATAGTTTACTTATGCAGCATACCTGGAAAACTGTTCCTGCAGCCCACGCATCTGAGCTCTGCTACGCTCCGACTCCAGAGTCACCTCCCGTAATCTTTTTTCACTCTCAAGCCTTAAATGTCTTTCTTCCTCCAACTCATGTATCAGCTTCTCGCGCTGAAAGAAGGTAAAAAGTCATTTATTAATTGTACACATGGAACATACTTTTACCAAAAATTTCAGGTTTAATATGGGAAAAATCATGAATCAATCGAATTAATTACCCTAACTATCCAGCTTCATTTTTTTGTATAGCAACGTTACATAGAATTACAAACTAGAGATGGAATGCCTCTCAGAATATCCCCAGCACATCCAGCTCAGATGCAGGAAAACCAGCATATTTAAAAACAAACACCCACCTTCTCGTTCAAAGCTTTTTCTTTACCTCCACTCAAAATAAATGTAAAAAATTATGTTTGAGATCTCCAATCTATCTTGCTTGAAGGCAGACATGGGAAGCATGAAACAAGTCAAGAGGACAATTTGCCCCCCATCCCCTGATGCTTCAGTCTCCAAAGAAGAGAAGGACCTGATCCTTCAGCCACTTGTTTTCTTATTTTTGCTGAGAGGTGAATCCCTATCACTAGGACAGAGTCCATTTTAATCTATTCACTGAAATACTGTCACAAAGAATACGTCTTTAACAACTGAGTAACAATCAAACAGATATGAGAGAAATAAAACTGCCATTAATTTTACTAATATTTCTCAAAGGCAAATACCATATGGTTGTTGCTAAATCTTAAAACATAGGACCAAAAATCCCAACCCACAACATACTGTCTACATATGTTTTTTTTTTTTTT
>VZTM01034174.1:0-16339 GCA_013400555.1 Jacana jacana | reverse complement strand
TGTTATCATTTTTCTTTTTTTTTTTTTTTTTTTTTTAAAGAAAGTACCTAATGATTTCAAAACTGTGTTTTAAAAATAGCTAAATACAATTCAGGAGGAAAAGGAGGAGATGAACTGAAAAGTTATAAAAATGTTATTGGAATTAAAAAAAAAAAGTATCTGAAAGTCTTTTCCATGTGGCTCTGTTACACAGAAATTAGATTAACTTAAATTTTTCCTTGTCCATTTACACCCGATAACAAATCAATAAAAAAACCCAAGCAATTTAGGTGGTGCTACGTTATACTCCATCAGCAAAGGTGTTCCAATGCCAGTTGGTTAAGAAAAGGTTAAGTCATTGTAAAGCTACAGTGGGTTCACCACCCTTACGCTTTGAAAAAATCTCTGTGCCAATGGTGCAGTGCAGTTTGTAGTCAGACAGCCTGACATAGTTCCATTGCTGACCTAGATTTTCATTACATACCTGCAAAAATTTATCTAGAAATTATACATACAGTTTCATTAGAAAATAACAACGGTTTCTTAGTCTTGTAACATTAAATGGTGGAGACAGATTATTTGTACAAGTCTCACAGCTATAAATCTTACTGGATAATAATTTACAATAGCAGTAACCAAGGGACCAAAAATATGAACATTACCAAATGCAAAAGGGATCTTAAAGACAGTGATAAATAAGCAGATGCCACAAAGGGAGGCTGCAAAGGATTAAATGAAATATCTATATGCTAGTGAAAAACTAGGGGGAATTACTCAGAAAACAGAAGGCTTTTGTCTAGTTGGTCGTATGTAATATCTGGAAAATGGAAAACTGAAAAACAAGAAGCAAATTACTGGAAAATAAATATATTGTTCTAACTAAATTATCTAATTACTCTCCTTACTGTTACACAGCCATGTTCTGGCAGGTGCTGAGTAATCCTTGGTTTCTGCCAAGCCAAGAGCAGAGAGTGCTCAGCAGAAGGTACACAACACCTCCATTACAGAGAGTACAACGTAGGAAGGATAACTCGGGCTAATATATGGGGAGAATATTCAAAGCAGTTAGTATTTCTCTAGCTTAGATCCCGTCAAAGCCAGCTTTAAAATGATACTGTTCCAGAGGCCCTTGCTGAATACCATTAGTATCTTCTCTTATAGATGTCTTTCACTGCTGCTAAAGAGATACCTAGAGCATCCAGAGAGTCAGAAAGTACCAAGGAAAATGACATAAAAGAAAGATAAATTTATTACCCACCCAAGGCTTAAGACAAGCTTTCAGAAGCTCCTGGTGTCTACAGAAATTGGGCTTAAAACCAAGTATGTAACTGTCTCTACAGTAGCCAGTAAGCCACCTTGGAGGAAAGTCAGGTACTGCTATGAGCCCCTGAATGCCCAAGCTGATGCAGAGCACCAGGCTGTGCCTGAGCTACCTGGTGCAGTAACTATGATAATGGACTGAAAACCAGCGATTCAGCCATGCTTTCAAAGTGCCACAACGATCCTACTCTGATACAGCAACTACTTTTATGTGTCTGCTACACTGACCACACTCTGGACCTCAACTAAACCTTCTTCCTACATTAAGGAGAAAGCCAGATCTCCACAGGGGGAAGACACAAAACGTGACACTTCAGAAAGCAGATGAGTAGCCTATCCTCAGTCTCACTGCCAGGATGTTTTGCAGGTTGCAGACTTCTCCACCAACCATCCTGCAGAATGAGTGTGCCGAACCTACACGAATGGCCCTGCTGCTGCTGATCACAAAACCACATTTCCAGTAGAGGACTGAATATATACAGCAGAGATTCACAGATCCAAACTCCCCTCTGCAGGTCAAAGAGCTGTGTAAGCTATTTCTAGGTTCCATTTACTTCTTGCTGATAGGTCAGAAAATGATGTTCCTACCATTTACTCTTTCTGTCTGTATTACCATCTTACACAAAAAGATCTGCACATCACTTTTATTTTTATTATTTTAAGAAGGAAGGACCTGGCAATTACCTTAAGAATAGTAGCCATAATCCAGCAACAAATTCATATTGCAAGAACAATAATGTTACAGGAATGAAATGTCTAAACATTAGGAAGTTCTGGAGCAGGTTAAATGTCCAGCTCCAATTCAGCCATGTCATGGGCGAGCATCACACCGCAGTGTTACTTGTATGAGCCCTGTGCAAAACCTGTGATCCTTTTTAGCATAAGAGATGAACAATATATAAGTCATGAGGCTACAAGACCAGACACAAAAGCACTAACCCATCACCCTGGAATTCTGGATTCTAGTCCCGGCTACCAAAAATGCCCTGCACGACTGGGGAGAAGACTGTCCATAGGACTCCTTTACAGCAATAACATCATCAGTCTAAATTTTTGTGCTTCTTCATAGGGATTTAGTGGTAACCTTGAGGCACTTCTGCCATCTCTTGCAGGCTGAAAGCAAATCTGTTTTCAGACAGATCACAGACACTAAATACTGCGGGGGGGGGGGGGGGGGGGAAGAGGAGTAAGAGACCACCCACACCTGGAAAGTTTTCAGTCTCCAGGACACAAAACACTCATCTATACTACACACAGAAATACTGCTCCCAGTTATAGCGATCTTATCTTCAAGAAAAGAGAACATTTTCATTCAGACCCAGAAAAGCCATAATGAAATGTCAGAAGACAGAAGTGAGTCTAATGTACAGAAAGACCAGGATTAAGCAGAACTGGGGGGGTCTTTTGGTCTCCTGGAAGCAGATAATATATCCCTGAATTCTCCAGAAATTTTGCATTGTCATAACCTCTTTTATAAGCTCGCTGTGCTAACCCAACTTTATTCCTGTGCAAAGTTAAGTTGTGAGAAAGGAAATGAACTAGCCAGAAATGGCTCAAAGTTTTATAGTGAATATAAGCTTACTGGAAAGCGATACAATTACCATGCTTTGTGAAGAAAAGGTTAAATAAAAAAAAAAAAGGACAATGTGAAATGCATCAGCATGCTTTAACACAGGAAAATCACTACCATCTTCCAGCAAAGTTATGTTACCACTTGCTGATTCCTCTTTAATTGTAGCTTCTTCCCTCCATGAGCTCTGCTCAAACTCTTTTTTTCCCTGCTTCCTCTCCTTGCCTTCTGCAGCACAGCTATAACCTTCTCCTCTTAGAAGTATAACCCTTACTTCACTCTTGCTTCCCTTTTTCAGCCTCTCCACATAGCCTGACTTTCTTCGCTTCACCCTGTCAAATTTCTGACAACTTTCCAAATATGCAAAAATTCTGTGTGAACAAACTAGAGTGAAAGCCAGGGTTAGCAAACTCCACCAATACTTCTGTGCAAGTACTGGCATAATTTAACACTTGAACAAATACAGTTTGCAATTACTTTTTCATGAACATTTCAGCAATCAAGTTTCACTAGCTGCTCATTACGCTCGTGAGCCAGCGATTGCACTTCAACAAGTTCCTTTTTGTGTAGCTGTAGAAATGTTCGTGTCAAAGTGTTTCATTTCTCAACCAGTCGGGGACACGCACCACACATTAACTCATCTTCTCCGAGTTAAGGAAGGAATCCAATTTGAGATACTTATGATCAAAACAAGACGCACAAATACTATTTACGGCTAGACTGAAAATAGTGTGTGTTTTTAACAGAAAACTCCAAATTGCTCCTCAGCACTCCATAAAGAGACCGAGAGATAACACTTATTTTCAGAGTTATTGCTTAATAGCCACGCTCTCAGTCTAAGGACCAACCCATTACAGCTACGAGATGACTGTCTCCTACGAGGTGCTTAACTGTTTAGGTCTCCTTCAGTTCACTTTGGATTAACATCTTTCCTTCACATTCTAGCAAACTGCAAACATCTCCTCTCTAGAGTGACCCCTGATGCTGTGACAGCCAGCAGAAAGCACAGAAGTGACAAAACATGAAAGCGGATGTGGCGGGTGGCAGCCACAGGAGGCAGATGGCAGTGGATGGTGCTGTGGGGGCCAGGAGCTACACAACGGGCCCTTCATTTCTGGCCAGGGTTTGACACTCAGCATGCAGATTGAATATGTAGCACATTAAGGTTTTATACAGAAAGGTTGCCTTCTTACCTCTTTTTCCTTTCTGGGCTATTTTGCTGTCAACTTTAAATTTAGACATGGACAAGACTCAAGTCTTGCAAAGTCAGGGACTTGCAGCTTAACTCCTTTACCTGTCATTGCACATAAGATCAGCAGATGTCTCCTTGGAAAGAGGCGACTGACTCCCTGACAGTACCTTCTCAGAGAAGTAGGGAGGGATGTCTCTCCACTAGGGTGAAGCATTTGACTAACTCAAGCAGATTTCTTACTGCGAAACCCTCTAGTCTCATCTCACCCTTTCTGCTGGACCTGCTTTACTCCTCTCCTCAGGGCGGACTATTTTGCAGCCTCAAAGTTAAAAACCATTCTGTTGGTTCGTTCTGGCTCATTCCTCCTTGCCTCTCCACCAAAAACATTCTCCCCTGACCCTCCATAACGTGCCACCCTAATAATATAACTTTTTCTCAGTGTTAGGGGATCGGTCATACTGTGTGTTTGTGCCTGGCTACTGGCAGAGAGGCGTGCTCTGTGAGGAGAGCCCGGGGCCACCCTGTGCCATGTGCAGCTGGTTCCAGTCAGATCCAGATGGGTGCCATTGTCCCACCACAGGGCACAGCCGGGCCCACCAGCGATACCTGTGGCAAAACACCACAGAGGTGATGAGGAGTGAGGAAAAAATGTGTGAGAAAGACCCTGGTGAGTGCCTGGATCTGAGGACGAGGAGGCACCTCCAGCGCTGGTGCAGGTGGTTCCCTGCAGCCCATGGAGGGACCCTGGGGGACATTTGTTGAACGACAGAAGCCTGTGGAGAGCCCACGCTGGAGCAGAGGAAACTTGTGAGAAGGAAGGTCCAGTAGAGAGGGGCTGCCAAGGACTGAGCTGAGGCCACATTCCGCTCCCCCTGCACCGGAGGCAGCTGGGGTTCAAACTCCCCAAACGGCACTTTGCAAAGTGTTGCTGTAAATTCATCTTTGTTTTACATTATCCAAATCTATTTTAATTGGCAATAAATGAAATTAGTCTTCCCAATGCTGAGTTTGTTTTGCCCCTGAGGGTAAACAATGAGCAATCTCCATGTCTTTATAGTGATTATGAGCTTTTTCACCTTATTTTCTGCCTGGGCCCTGTTGCGGGAGAGGAGCAAGAGACTGGCTGGTGGGTGCAGGGCAGCCCACCATAGAATCATAGAATCATATAGGTTGGAAGAGACCCTTGGGATCATCAAGTCCAACCATCAGCCCTACTCTACAAGTTCTCCCCTAACGCACAGTGTTTCATTTTCAAGCTCATCATTTATCTTTCGGATAAAAAAAAAAATCATACGATTCCTCTGGTCAATAATCTTATCAATGTGTTAAACAAAAATGCGGCTGTGCATCAAGATTTAAAACTATAGATAATTCCAAGCAAAAAATGAAAGGGATTCAGTATACACACGCCACACATATTAGACAGTCATTCATAAAGGAGACTGTCCAAAATCTTCAGCTGAACTGGTCCCTCCTTCTTCTATTTAGCTTATGATATAGTCAAGGAAAGCAATTCTTTAGAACAGCTCGGTATAACTGGAATGATTAGTTCAAATATCGAAAATGTCTTAAAAGTGGCACTTTCGTGTATGTAATCTCTTCTCATCTTTATGGTTACCTTGTAAGCAGTGAAAAGGGCTACTGCTTAAATAGAAATAAAATCCTTCTGTATTTCTGAATTCATTCTTTTCTTCCCCAGTGCATCGTAAGAAGGGTTTTACTGTAGCAGTACTAATTACGCTAACATGGGAGCACTATTTTGTCAAAAAAAGTCTACATGAGAATATTTAACACAGGCTTAATGTTGCTCAAAATCAGGCTAATAACCTTCACATTAATTTTTTAACAACTATTTTAAAGCATTTGCCAAGGAGGGTCACAATTTCTGTGTAATTAATATTGATTTCAAACAGATAATTTGCAATGAATTTAAATGAGGAGAAGAACAGAATACAATTTTTTGGTTTACATTTTGAAGTATCATTAATTCATTGCTAATCTAAACTGAGTGTTTATACATTTTTTTTAATGCATTTTCTGATGCTATGCATCTGATACCTTGCTATAAAAGCCATAATATAACAGAATCATAGCCTGGTCTGTAACACAACATCCTACAAGCCACAGAGAATCAACTGGCCAGAAAAGTAGACGTTACCACCACCACCCCAAAGTAGACAACGACAACAGAGTTAAGCAAACAAATGGCAATGAGTAGAACCCTATAAGAATCAGTTTTTCTGGCAAGTGAGTGCCCAATACTGTTATGAATAAATATGCATACTCAAAGTACTCAAACCCTCTATTTTATCATCCTTGTATGCCACTTTTGAAGGACTGCTGCAGGCAGGAGCCACAGAGGAACCTGGGATAAGGGATGAGAGAGGGATGGTGAAGCAGTTCCACTTTTCAATAATTAATTATGAAATATTAATTGACATAGAAACTGGAATCTGCAACTTGGTCTCCCAGTTGGTTACTTTAATGAAGTAACTAATTTTTTCCAATGCAATGAATAATTAATTCCCACAACACAA
Source organism: Jacana jacana (assembly GCA_013400555.1). Classification (NCBI taxonomy): domain Eukaryota; kingdom Metazoa; phylum Chordata; class Aves; order Charadriiformes; family Jacanidae; genus Jacana; species Jacana jacana. Next base: position 9,741 of record VZTM01034174.1, on the reverse strand, counting down.
TGCACGGTGATGAAATGGTGTTTGTTCCAGTGCCACAATATACCCGAGACCCAGCTGCCCACAGCCCAAGCTGTTGGTTAAAGGCAAGTACAAGCATTCTCTATTTTATAGATATTATGTGAGATTTTGTATTTGGGTTTTGCCAAAAATACCACCCCACAGCAGGTGAAGGAGTCCACAGAAGGTGGGTGAAATGTCTTTGGTGTGGTCACCTCCAGAGGCAGGTGGACCTGGTTGTCTCCCTTCTGCAATGCCTGGAGCTCCCAGACGAGGCAGGAGCCCTCCCTCCAAACTCCTCTCGTGCAACCTGGTTCCAAACCCAGCACTCAGGAGACTACAGTCCTCCATCTGCCTAAGCTTACTTCACTCACAGCTGACAGGAAAGAAATGTGAAAATAAGAACAGAGAACAGACACCATTTTATATTTCATCATAAATTGCACCATGTACTGACTGTATTTTCATTCAAATCAAAATGAGTCAAACTTCAGAGTGTCCTTTGTTTGCTTCTCATCGATTGCTGTTCAACCAAATGTTTCTCATTCTGTAATCAATACTTCTCTGCAAAAATAAAGCCAGGCAATGACAAACAGCTTTGCAGCAGATCGCAGTGCTCCTCAGAGTGGACTTGGACAGCATGAGAAAACACTGCCCCAAAGAGCGGGGAAAAGAAGTGCGTTGCTTATCGCCCTTATTACAATTTTTACAGGCTGCTTACAGCTGAATCATTTTACTGTAACAAGCCTTGATTAAATTAGCCAGCTATTGAAACCAGAGCTTTCCAACAGTGGTGGTTAATATGCTTGTGTCCCTCGTTACTGTTTCCAGCTACCCTGGGAATACTGACGAATACCCTCAAGCACTCAAAGCTTTCGCAGGGATGAAGTTACACGTGTTTTTAAAGCCCAGTGAAGCATTAAGGTATAAACAGTAATAACTTAAACACTTGGAGGGTTCACAGAGGGAGAGGTAACTTTATTTCTACATCTCTACCAAATAAGAAAGTTAAGGGTGAAGTTGTGTGGCTGCTCTGTAATCAAAATTAATTACCCTTTCCCCTGATACAGATTTGTACTAGAGGCTAAAGAAGAAATTTCCTTGATTTATATTAGGCCTCCACTTTTGTTCCCATTTATTTTATGATGTAATCATTTTTCCTAAACTTATTCCCACTAAAGCTCTGCAACAGCAAGATATAAATAGCATAAAAAGCAGTATCCTAATTTTAGGCTGGTATCTTCTAGATTCTCATTCCAGTAGGAAAATACGATGGTTCTTTAGAACAGGATTCTGTTCCCAAAATGCCAGGCTACCCTAATAAACCAGAAAAATCTAATTGGTACTAAATAATTTGTATCAGCGTTTTCCAAAACTGCCTTGAAAACAGTTAAAGTAAATAAATTGATGCAAATAATTTATTTTCCACTCTGCAATGTTAATATGCTAATAAATCTCTCTCTTTAGCTTAATATGAGACTAGCACGTGTATCCCATGACTACCAGATGTAAACTTTAAGCTTTGCTTGGCTCTAAAATGAATAGCAAGATAGGAAATGCTTATTATTGTTAGTGATATTTTAGTGACAGTATTTTACAAACTTAATATTCTTGGGTGAGAACACTGCTCCAGAGGAATTAAAGTAAATTAGAAAGTCTTCCTTGGTGTAGTTACTTCTTCTGAATAAAATAAGACACTCGCTTACACTGTGCACTAGCTCAAAATTGCCACCATGTGGCAGGACAGCAACTTAATTTAGCGTTATTTATACTGCACTGATACGGTTTTAATTGCATCTGTACGACAGAATAACTGCTGTGCTGAAGCTCCTTTATCATTGCAAGCCTACAATTAATCTGAATTAGGCAGGCTATTACACAGGCAGTGCTGTATATATAGCTGGAGTTGTGACAACATTTGTGTTATTGAAAAAAAAATATAATTAAATAATTCATAAAACCTTCTAGCAGGGTGCTAGATGGCTAGAACCACTGTCTGCCCATCGCTTTCAACACCCACGTGGACCTTTTTTAGCACCTTTCCTGGAGACTGATCTACATCCACAGTGGTTATACCCAAACCAGGACAGCCATTCACACACCGTCGTGCTTCCTGCAGGTGGAACACCAGCACCCCCAGGAGAAGCCCTTCCCTCGACTCCTTAAAGTTCATCTCTCTCTCGTATTTTTCAATGCTGAATGAAGGCAAGAAATGCATATTTTTATAATTCAGTCTCCCTAATAAAACAATTGCTATTCATTCAAATTCACAATTGATGCCCAATTTCAAAGACTCGTATTGATCTTCAGTTGTCAGCACAGTTAATTTTTCCACTTTATACATTATTTTCTTACAGGGAGAGGTGTGTAGAGAGAAGACTCATAGTGAACTTGAAAGCCCCACACTGTTGTATTGTGGTTATTTTTTATTATTATTCATCTTAAAATGTTAATGCTTTTAAAAAATGAATTTGCAAATATAATTGAACTTCTAATAGCTTCTACATACAGTAATTAAAGAAATCTCATTTCTCTAAATTAAACATAATGAAACGCTTTTCAAGATCAAATAAAAACTTGAAAACAATAGTGAGACATAATTCCTGTAAATACCTAGCAGTCAGAAGTGTGTGGAAAAAAAACTGTCAATACCAAAACGAGAAACAGGGGAATAAATAAGTTATATAAAGTATTTTTTTTTTCCCCTGAAACATCTTGATTATAATGGCTAATTATAATTCCAAGACCATGCTACATGTTTGGGTTCTTTTCTTAATCTGTCTTGCATTATATTAAGATGTCTATTCAAGTATAAAGGTGCTTGTTTGATTTTTACACCAGGTAGATACAATCTTTTCTTGTTTAGAAACAAAGTTTTATAACCAACGTAACTTGTTGACAGTGAACTTTTGTTAATTCAGATGCACTCAAGCAAAAATCCCCAGGCTGTGCCAGTTGCCAAACAAGTGCTTGATTCAAGAAAAATCATAATAACGGTGTTTGCAAGAGAATACAGCCAGCAAAGTTTCAACTGTTTGCTTTGCCTCCAGTTTTCTATCAGATCTGCAATTCTTGAACACTTCCTAATGGGATATCAATGCGGAAACACATGAAAGACAGGAGGCAAGGCTGCTTGGCAAAACAAAAGCTCCCAGTGACAGAAACACAACTGAGGTTTCACAATTTGATTTTTTTTCACCTGAACAAAATCTTTGAATAAACAAGTCACACCAAAACATTAAGCAGTGACACGGTTATAGCCTGCATTTAACCATCTAGAGATTTCACAGACTTGAAGAGCTACAGCAGTAGATCTGAACGCTCTGCTGAAGAGTGCCAGTCTCTGTCACTCTATAGCAGATTTATTTAAATAAACAGACCATGGGAATCAACTCCCCACTCACAGAACAAAGATTAGGAATAAATGAACCCAAAGATTTAGAACAGGACTCAGGTTCAAGTGCCTTACCCGATGGGATATTGCCTATACTTAGCAATCAGAAAGTCCACTTTAGGTCAGAAGAGAAGTCTCAAGAATTTTTCTTTAATAAAAGGTGTTATCTGCAGCAAATCAACCATTCCAAACAAAGAAAAATAGCATTTAGAAAAAAATCATAACTGAAAATCACAAACTAACCATAATACTACGGGCACAGGAGAAGGTCACATTAACTTTATGGCATTCCACAGAAAAAACGTCTCCTCGAGGTACACTTTTACCCTTATTGGTGGTAACACAAAAAAATTATTAGGATATTTTTCATGATCTTTCCTGCCTTAACTTCTCTCTCCTGTTTAACAGCACGCCTAAGACTTTAGAACTTTGACTTGCAGTGACAGCCCAAAGATTAAACCCAAGTTCTCTCAATTGTGTTACATGTTCCTTGGACTTCTACTGACCTACAGCAACACTTCCACTCTAGAGGTGCATGAGATGAGCTCTAGGCCACGTGATTTTGGGTGGCTTCCACATTTGCACTTGCTTAGATTACATTCAATTTTTGGCATGGTTTTTGGTTTATAGTCAAGTAACTAGAGCTCTGTAAACCAGTGTAGTCAGCTGATACTCTTTCAAAGTTTAAGAAAGATTTTCAAAGGGGGGTTTAAAAGGCAGGCAGTTGCCAGATCTTACCTGCATTGTTCAGAGTATCTAGAAAAGATAATCCCATGAACTATGGCAGCCAATGGTCAGTTTAGAGTCAGAAGATTTATTCAAGTTCCCCTTTACTAGGTAAGTATATTTTGATAAACCACTACGTAAACAACACTGCAAAGCAGTATTTTTGGCATACTTGCAAATGGCTAAAGAAGTCTAGACAGTGGGGAGAAAAAAAGCCATACATTTGTAGTCATGCTGGATTTTGATTTCTGAAACACTGATGTCTGTCCTTATAAGGGGACTTGCTGCAATGGACTAGTGCCCCACCAGAAATAAAGCATAAAGGAAGAACAAGAAGAAAAAGGTGAGTTAAAAAGACAATGAAAAGTGACATCACTCAGGGTACAGTGTTTATACCTGGTATTGATTTTAACCTATGGAATTCGTATGAAGCAGTATGTTATCTGCAGTATTTATTCCTATGTTTTCTAAAGTATACAATGAAGGGACCCAGTCCCAAAGTAGCAGTGACAAAGAGGGTCCAGCCACCAGGTTTCTTCTAGAGCTGGCTGTAATAGTAGAAGAGGTCACCGTCCCACTCCGATCATCAGTACCTGGAGGTCTCCAGCCTCTCAAATCAGCAAAGAACTGCCTCAGGCTTGGGTACAAGGCAGCCAGTTTGGACCCACCACCAGCGGTGCTTTGAAGCAACCTGGTGGACTGTGCAACGAAGCAGAAGATGGAGCATGAGCATAATCCCTGCTGACTCTGCTGTGGTGGCAGTAACCCCCAGCAGGGAGACAGTGACATCCTAAATGACTCTTCCTTATCTGCAATGCCTGTGTGCCTGCACCCAAAGCGAATGGGTTTTCTCCCCTGTAGCCAACTGACAGTTTTTTCAGATGACATAAATGGGTTCTTTTCCAACGGACTGGATGCTCACAGAACAAAAAGGGCATGTGGCTGAATCAAGGGCTTCCCACTTGGATCTGCATTAGTGAGATAGGAGTTAGGCAGCAGGACACACATTCAGGATAAGCATTTGAAAAAAACACACTTATTAAGAGTTTTATTTGGCTTTAAAGGAAAGACTAGTGGAACTCTGCTTCGTTGCTCCAGGGAGCTGTGGGATTTATTCACAAGCTAAGAGTCACATGTTTTTTGACCTGATGCTGGAGAGAATTAGGGCTTCTCCACTTCCTGGACTTCTCATGAATGTATTTGTACTTCCTGCTAATAAATAGGATAACAAGAAGTTAACTGAAATAGATGCTAAATAAATATAGGGAGGATGGGAGAAGTAGAACATAACGATGCCAGTTGTGAGAAGTGACTCAGAACGGTTTGTAGTGCCACCAGAACCCACAGATCCGGGATATGCTGATATTTTACAGTTTTCACACACACTCTTCCATTTGCCTTTCCCAGCTGACACACTCAACACCTCCGGCATCATCACTTTGCTGCTCGCTACCTTTCCATACAGCATCTCTTTTTCCCAGGCTCTTTACAGCATTGCTCATGAACATGTCAGATCTTATTACATTTTTTCTGTGTTCACTTGTAAAGTCCATTTATGGTCTGTAAGTAACTGTACAAAAAAAAAAAGATATCTTATTTTCTCAGCTGTTCTTGCATGTATTCCAGAGTCCTATTGCTTTAGTTTTCTGATAAATGTATCTCTCTATCATGCTCCCTCCATTAGCATTGCAGGCCCTGCCATAGGCAAGAGGGGAAAGCAGTGGGTTTTTTGATGGCTGGAGCATGTCCAATGGTATTTATAACAGAGCTGCCACTGCAAAATCTTCACTAGGGCTGATGACACAGACACACAGAAGAACTGACTCGACTTTCAGGGGCCAGACTGAGTTTGCAAGCCTGCTATCTGGGAGAGCTTGGAAAAAAGAAAAAACAAAAACCACAACAAAACCCCCAAAATAAACAAGTTTGCATGTTGTTTTTAATTCATTCACTGGTGAAACTGGAGTAATTGAAAGACTGTATCTTCACCTGATACCATTTTGTGGTGTCACTTTTCACAGAATCACACAGAATGACAGAATATCAGGGATTGGAAGGGACCTTGAAAGCTCATCCAGTCCAATCCCCCTGCCGGAGCAGGAACACCTAGAGCAGGTCACTCAGGAACGCGTCCACTCGACCGTCTGTTCATGTTTCCAGAGACTAAATTCAGCTCAACTCTCAGTGCCAGCAAGACTCTACATTCTACTGCTGCAGCCCCCTTTCCTTACTAGAACAGGTAGGTTAGATACACTCCTACAGCACAAGATAAAAATCTCTGACACTTAGTTCTCTCATCTTCATTTCCATGTTTATCTTTTTACACAGGGTGTAACTTTCATTGTATCTAACCATAGTTTATTCCAATCTATTAATTGCACCTAGTCATGCACACATCTGTCATTTAAGACACGATTGAAAAAAATCTTCTGGTTTTTTTTTTTCAACAGCAAGTGTTAAGAAATACAGGTGTTTGATGCACTTGAAGAGGAAAAAGAAAAGGTGTTTATTTCTCTACAGAAAATGCCAACTACTAGAACTAAAGACTGCAGGTCTCTCTCCTGTCTCTTCCACCTTCAGCACTGCTTGAAAAGAAAAAAAACAAACAAGTCCAACAGGAGTAGTTGCAGCTATTAAGCTGAGCAGAAGTTCTGTTCCTGGACTTAATCACCTAATTGGGAAAACACTAGAACAGGAGTCAGCAGAGCCACCCTAATTTTTTGATATGGTTTGGCCAGCACACCAAGGTTTCACATCACAACCACACACAGTCCTTTCACAGCAGCAGATGCTCCATAAAAGCAAGAGAGTGACCTCCTCGAATCAGAACATCTCAGCAATGCTTTAGACTTCCTGAATTACAGCCATCCCTGTTTGTCTATCCATCAGGTACAAGGAGGGGGTTAGGAAACTCTGTAACTATGTAGTCTTTAAGCTTTGGCAAGAAAGAATTTTTGCTGTGCATCTGCAGAAGAGGAAACATGCTCTTCACCAGCACTGCTGTGGACGGCTGTAATACACTACCTACAACCAACAACTTGACACTCACTCAAGAATCAAATTTGATATGAAATTCAATGAGAAATATGAGCAATCTTTGTCTAAATGGAACAGAAATACCTGGCTGCGCTGACCATGCAAGCAAACCCAAGCAGACCTGTGTCTGTGGGAATAAAGGGTGCACAAGTGTTTAGCTCCTCTCTTCAACTCTTGTGGGGATAGGGGACAAACCCCACCGAGTACCGCTGGTCCTGCTCCTGCCCTGGCACCTACAGGTAAGGCAACAGCAACATGGAAAGAACAAAGCTCAGAAAAGTTTCTCCTTCCCCTCTCTGTTAGATTAAACACATTTCTAGAAGCTGATAATCTTGTTTCCTGGGGGTTCAGAAGGATATTTCGGCTAATCTGTTTGTGTTCCTTCCAAAGCTCTTTCTCTTGAAACGCGTTAGATTGTACACCTTCGACTTTTACTCACCTCCTCCTACATTTTTTCAGTTTCTGAACACTTTTCTCTTATCAACTGGTGGAAGATACAACTAGAAAACAGCCTTTAGACTATCACAGCTGGCACCTCTCAAAGTCTATTTTTGGTATGAAATTATTTTTAAGGCATGTATTTTCCTATAATGTCTTCTATATCACAAGTTTTCCCTTCTGAAGCATTTCATTACCAATCATAGAATCATTCAGATTCTGCCCAGAACTGGACACAATACTCAAGGTGTGGCCTCACCAGTGCTGAGTACAGGGGGACAATCACCTCCCTACTTCTGCTGGTCACACTATTCTTTATGCAAGATGCCACTGGCCTTCTTGGCCACCTGGGCACACTGCTGGCTCATATTTAGCTGCTTGTCGACCAGCACCCCCAGGTCCTTTTCTGCCAGGCAGCTCCAGCCACACTGCCCCACGCCTGTAGCGATGCATGGGGTTGTCGTGGCCCAAGTGCAGGACCTGGCACTTGGCCTCATTGAAGCCCATACTACCAGGAACAGAATGTTCCCAGGAGATAATAATTTTCTCCGACACTCAGAAATAATTTTTAAATGAGCAGTGTCACCATGGATGCTGACCACAAGTGTGCAGCGTAAAAAGATGCAATTACAAAGTGACAGTCGTATGGACTGCACATACTGAGCCAAATCCCCTCTGCGTATTCGTGCCAAGTCGCTGGGCTGTGATTATTCCTGGCACATTGGCACCCCAAGCTCCAAGCAGCTCTCAGCACCCTTTAGATGCCCAGTAAGACCCTGCCTCTTCCCCAAAGAGTTAACTGCCTACACAGGCAATCAGACGAACAGCAGCACAGTCAGAATAAAGCCTGCTTTACAAATAAACAATTTAGATCAGAAATGAAATAATTTTCTGCAATTATAAAGGAATTAGGTGGCAAAAGTAGTAGCAGGACTTGCAGGACACCAAAGTTAAAGACCCTGACTTAAAGAGTATAGTGAAAAGGGGGTTTAAGCAGCTGGTTATTTGAAGTCACACAACCGGGGACTGTGCAGAAAGCACAGCTTATCAGTAGTTTGGAGAATGAGTGAAAGCCACTTCACAGCCAGGTAAGGTCCTGTACCAGGCCTGGTACTTTCATTAATTTCCAGAATAACTACAGAGACACGATGCCAAGCGGTACGGAAATAACACAATCCAAACACCACAGTCATTCCCACAGTCTAGACAGCCTCCTCTCGCAGGACATGCAGGCAAGTCTGGTCACCAGTTCCAGACTCAGAAAACTATGTCATGAGATCTTCATTATGAAAGATCCCGTAGAATATTAAAAGATCCCTTATCACAATGAAACAGACAGAGCCAAAGCAAACAGAAAGAATGTAAAAGCAAATTCCTGACAAAGCAAAAGCTGCATTTAAGTTTAAGAGACCAGAGTACAGAGGGAAAGAAAGGAAGCATCCCAGTCACTAGCTCAAGCTATATGAATCTATACAAAGCTACATAATTTTATTATAGGAAGACATTATTTTTTTACTGTGTTTAAATATTTCTTTTAAACCTTCAGCAGAAGTTGCAGAGACGGGTGATTATGCTCTGCCAATAGGAAAAAAAAAAACAACAAAGCTAATGGGGCTTAATGGCACAAAGAACATTAACAAGTTCAAATCTCCCAAATCTGGATGAGCAGTGCCTAGTTTCCATGTCTACCTGCAAAGTATGCAATGGTAACAAAAGGTTTTTCCCAGTTTCTGCTGTCTATCTTTTATTCACCACTGATAGACTGCCTCCTGTGTATATAATATATATATATCATAGATTCATAGAATCATTTAGGTTGGAAGAGACCCTTGGGATCACCAAGTCCAACCATCAGCCCTACTCTACAAGTTCTCCCCTACACCAAATGTGCATATATGTTTGTTTCTGCCCAGAGGGAACTTCTCAAGTCAACAATACCTTACCATGCTATCTTGGTGCCCTGGAGCAATTAAGGATCAGGGCTCCATTACAAAAGATGCTGAACAAAGACATGCTTCAGTAAAGTTTTTACTTTAACAGGAAGCGATCTAAAGCACTGCTCGAGTTGACTTGCTCCAAGGGTCAGTAGCAGCTTCATGGTAAAAGCTCCCAGAGTGTTGGATTCACAAGTGCAGAGGAGGGCAACGAAG
>VZTM01034166.1:0-50631 GCA_013400555.1 Jacana jacana | reverse complement strand
CGAAGGGTGCAAGCGGTGGCGTGCCCCACTGGCACGGCTCTCGGCCGCGGCTCCTGGGTTGTCCCCGCTCAGGGTTTGTGTGAGGCCGGCCCGGGCGAGCGGCTGCCGCCCCTGCCCCTCTGAGGGACCGGAGCCGGTGCTGTAGTCGCTCACAGGAGTCTTGGAGTACTTCAGCCGGCCTCCCGAGGCACGGCGTCGGTTATGCGGGCCTTGCTTCGCGTGTTCCTGATGCCCGAGACAGGTCCTGAGCTGAAGCTTTTACGCTGTAAAAGCATCGTAGAAAGAGTGCCTGCGTCCGGTCGCCGTACCTTAACGAGTGCGTTGTGTGTGGTATCACCAGCAGGCTCAACACTACTTAAATTGCTATTTTAAATTGTATAACGTGTATTGGTAAAACCTGCAGTTGCTGTGAGGGCTGCACAGAAGCAGTGTTACTGCCTGGGACTGCCTGGCGGCGGTCGTATAATTACTGAGCAGGCTTATTTTACATAATCCCCCAGCATTGCTTTACCTGCACAAGCCATTTCATAATGAGTTCAGTACCTTTTTTTCGACGTAACCGTATTTTATTTGCAGAAAATCAATTGCTTGTATGATAAATCTATCCTAGTACAAAGATGTGTTGAGGTTGCTTTTTTTTTTTCCTTAAATTCACTTTTATTTCTAGCTGTTGCTTCTGCATCTTTTTCCTTTTCATTTCTAATCCCATCCTAACGTGTCACTTTGGGACACTTCTTGTGGAACTTGGATCCAACTCCATCATAAACCTTTTCTAGGTTTGTTTAACTTGTCTGGCGTTTTTTGTCCAAAGTAGTGGTTGAGCTTTGCATCTTGTTTGTTCTTTATTGCTGGCTGCCTCTCACAGATTCGAGTGCATACTTAAAACCTGGCTTCTTGGTAGTCTTCTGGCTGTCATCTCTGTTCTCCTTATTTTTGTTTGCCTCTTTTCTTCATGAATCATCTTCAGTGATTCATGTAAAGAGTACTTAGCTCTATTGTTGCTTCAGTTTTGACAATCCTTACCCCAGAAGACCCTCTCTTTCTGTCTGGAATTTGCTGTTGGATTAGACGATCCAGAAATACAATTCAAGTTATCAGCTTCACACTGTTCACAGTTAATTGCCTGATAGCTCACACTTGTTTTATGGGAACTAAAAATCTCTTCTTACATCATCTTGTGTAGGTTATCTATAGGTTGAACACAAGTGCAGTCAAAAGGAACTGACAGATTTCCCCCCCCCCTTTTCTGTTTTTTAACCATTTCTCTGTAGCTATGGAAAACTGTTCTGTATTTGTTTTGCAGGTCTATCAGTGTGGATTTGTGTTTGACTAGGTGTCTTACAAAACATTACAGAGAATATTTTTTTTTCTATTAAGACACACAAATCTCCTGCCAAAAACCTTTGCATATTACTTTTTTCAGTTTGTACCATTTCTGTCTCAAACTCATAGTCTATTACATCCTGTATGTGGTCATCATTGCTGTCTACCAATGATAATGTTTGAGACTGTTCTTAGGAGTTTTTTTCAGCATGTTTGTGTTTATGCTTTGGCCTAATGTGCTAATGCCAGAGCAATTGGGGGTTGAGAAAGACAAGTTTAAGCATCTCTCATATCACATGATACGAGATTCTTTCTTGAAAGCCCATTTTTCATTTTAGATGCTGTTGTATTTGAAAACAGTAAACAGCTGATATGTGGATGACACCGCTTATTAAATTAGTAACAACGTCATCAACATTGTTTTTTTTCTGTAGTTTTGTTTTAAGCTGTATGTTTTTGTAGAGTCTATGCTTGAGGCTGGGGCTATTTTGTCCTGTATGCATTCACAAGCCCCAAAATCTCATTATGTGCTAATTTATTTCAGCACAGCTTCCCTTTAGCAGTGTTGCTTAAACACTGCTAAAAGTATGTATCTTTTAAAAATATGTATAATATGAAAAGCTAATTTAGAATTAATTTAAAATGTGAAAAATTACTTGGGATTTTCTTGATCACTGAAATGTATTGTTACTCCTGAGTATGACCATGAGTATGGACCTTGCATATTTCTTCAAGAAATCTTTCATTTCATGTTTCATGCATTCACTTAGTTACTGATGCCATGTTAGAAAACCCAGTGTCTGTCTGCTTTCTGGTTTATATTGGTGGGCTACAAGGGATGGGGCTAGTAGTAATGTCAGGAAGTTGGATTCAGCTCCTTTTTACACAGTGATAATTATGATTCTGCTTTTGTGTGGGAGAAGCTGCTCAATTCACTGAGCTTTTTACAGGTAGACTTAGGCTGATTTTTAGATAGTGAATCCTAACAAAGAGGGCATGATGGGAATCATTTGCCTCTTGCTTTTTAGCCTTCCGATATCAAATAGTTGTTTGATCATTGTGCTACTTTTAGAAACTATAAAGTTAAAGCTTGCAAGATAATGACTGGATATGTATTGCTCTTGGTGCTGTAGAAACAGGAATATCATGAGCTTCCCATGACTGCTCGATTATTTTTTTCTTACTCAATTAAGAGAAGCTTCAATCCTGATCTACTATATTAATATTCAGACTGTATTGCAAGGGATGTTTCTTAGCCATGCTTTAATCAGCCTCAGTTTGATAACATTTCAATGATCATAACTTCTAAAGCCTACTTCATGTGATTGCATTGTGGCTGATGTCTGTGCTAGTTTGCAAGAAACTCACTTGGCAGGTATGAATTTCCATGATATGTGGTGTTTGCATTATGAGCATGTGTACTTTGAACTGTATGTCTTAATTAAGATGTAATGTCACTGCGCTTGCATTCCCAGTAAATCTTACTTGTAAGTTAGTTCTTGTTGCTGCTGCTTTGATGATTACAGCAGTGAGCAGCAGACTGTCAACCTTCTTAGAAAGTCTAAATAATCCCAATCTTGGAGTTTTTCTGTCACAACTAATGCCAGGTTTTGCCCTAGCTGATTGTCTGTTAGATCTTTCCAATTATCCTGGTGCACCTATACAGAGTATTTCACTGATGGAGCAGGTTTGAGCAGATGAGCTTCTATAACCTGTCCTACTTTAGGAAATGCTTTTGATCAAGGCTTCAGCTGCCTGAAGTATTATGTGTTAATTACCTAAATGTTGTCTTCTGTACTGACAGCTGGAGTGATGAGTTCTTTGTTCCACCTGACGAGCTGGTGTCCAGAAGATGACATCTCGGGCCTCTGCCTCAAAACTTCAGGCTATTTTAATAAACTTTGATTTGAGCTGTTGAGCTGCCTTGTTCTCAATAAATATACTGTGGCTGGCTGGCTTGAAACACATTGATGTTGATGGAGATTAGCTTTACTTCTTTCTAGACAGATATCCAAAGAACATTTTTTTTTTTTCCCCCCTATCTGCAGTACCTTGAAGAGTACAAGTCCTGTGTCTCACAGAAGTATGTCTGCTTTGTCCAGCATTTGATGTTGTCTAAATCTTGATTTATTTGTGCATTGTATTTTGTCTTGGCACAGAACTGAATATGCTTTCAATATTATTTAACATAATCTGTTCTACAGCTATCACAAGTTAGTGTATGATACATCCTTTCATGAACTCTTCACGTAGTGGCATAAAAACATGAAAAAAATGCGTTTTGCAGTGCCTGGGGTGGCTCTACCACATTGACTATCAGCTCCCCAAACCTACTAGGTGTCTGTTTTCACAATTCTCTTGTATTTCAGTAGTCTACAACTTTCATAAATTAGTGATGATTCTGACTTCAATCTAGTGTTAGCAGATCTGAAGTGTTCTAGCTGTCTGTGTTGAAAGCTTTCAAAATTGAAGCCATCTTCCTGATTTCCTATTTTACAAAATATTTCCTTCTTCTGGAGTACTAGCTTTCAGCAGAGGGATAAGAAATCATTCTTAGAGAACTGTCTGATGGCTAATTAGAATGGCAATCAGTTTGGCCAGTATGGCAGTGTTTTGTGATCTACCAAGGATATTTTAATTTCTTTTATTTCATGTGTTCCTAGTGCCTTTCCACCTTGTACCAACACTTTGGATGCAATTCCTTAATTTCATAGGAGGCATTGAATAGTACTTAGGGCTATGTATGCTTGCAGGGTTTCTTTGTGTTTTACGTACAAGGCCAGAATGTTCTGCAACAAATGCTTTTTGTATTGCATTCAGTGTGAATCCCTGGGGAAAAAACCCAACAAAACAATGATTCAACCACCGTTGAAACTTTTTTTACAACTGCAGAAAAAAGGGAATTTGCAGAAGTAGTTTAAGACTTAATCGGGAGGACTGGTTAGTTAATTTACAAAATCCTAGTTCCAATAGAGAAAAGCATAAAAAAAAACTTCCTTATAGTCTTACAAGTTTGTTAAAACCTGAAACGAAATTGATAAATGCATTTGTTTATAATCGGCATACAAGTGCTATCAACAATGATGAAGGAAAAATTGGCTGCTTGACAGCAACCTGTGGGTGGATGGAGGGAGGGAAGACTGCTTCTTGTTCCGTGTGACATGGTTGTAGCTGTGTTAGAAGTTTCACAAGATGTGGCTTTAGACATTCTCAGATTGCTTATCTTTTCATAACTGTCCTCTAGTTCTGGGTTATGTATCAGTCTGGTACTTCATCAGGTGATGCTACTGGGGTTCCTTACACGCTTTAAGCTGGGAAAAGGGAATAGTGTTGTTCATGAGGAGCATTCCTGTGTGTTTGTTTCTGTCCTTCTGTGTCACCTATTGTTTGTAATGGTTTAAGCATGTAGCTGCATAGTAAAGCAGATTGTGGAGCTGATCCTAGTAGATTGAGGAACTGATCCTACTTAAAACAATCTTTTTTCTTTGAAGTGTGTCTAAACCTATACCCTCCTTGAATCTGTCACTTTCATTAAGTGAAACATGGGGAGAAGGCAGGAAGTGTGAGATGGCTTAAGAAAGTGACTGGAAATTGTCATTTCAGCTCCAGCTTTCATAAAAAACACCTGCCTTTGCACATCTTTCCAGCATGGAAGCAAAACTCATAAAATCGTAGAATAGTTGGGGTTGGAAGGGACTGCTAAAGGCCATCTAGTCCAACCCCCCTGCAACGCGCAGGGATATCAGCTGGATCGGGTTGCTCAGCCCTGTCCAACCTGATGGGTTGTTTTCAGGGATGGGGCATCTGCAATCTCTCAGGCAACTGATTCCAGGTGCTTCACCACCCTCATAAAAAAACTTCCTTATATGTAGTCTGAATCTACCCTCTTTTACATTAAGCCCATAATCACTTGTCCTATTGCAACAGGCCCTGCTAAAAAGTCTTGCCCCATCTTTCTTCTTGCAGCCTTTCAATACTTAAAAGGGGCTTATAAAGTCTCCTCAGTGCCTTCTTTTCTCTAGGCTGAGCAACCCCAACTCTCTCAGCTTGTCATTGTAGGAAAGGTGTTCCATCACTCTGATCACTTCTGTGGCTCTCCTCTGGACCTGCTTCAATAGGTCCATGCCCTTCCTGTACTGATGACTCCAGAGCTGCATGCGGTACTCCAGATGGGGCCTCACCAGAGTGGAGTAGAGGGGCAGAATCACCTCCCTTGACCTGCTAGCCACACTTCTTTTGATGCAGTCCAGGATACAGTTGGCCATGAGGGCAACAAATGCACATTGCTGGCTCATGTCCAGCTTTTCATTGACCAGTAAACCCACGTCCTTCTCAGCTCTCAGTCCCTTTATCCTCTAGTGTGTATTGATAACTGGGATTGCCCCAAACCAGGTGCAGGATTGCACTTAGCCTTGTTGAACCTCAAATACTGGTATCGTATGTCAATGAAATTAAGGAGAACTAGCTGTTGGATGACAACCTATTTCCAACAAGACATCTACTTTGGTCCATACTTGAGCGAAGCTTTCATAAGTCTTTTAGGTGGTTTAAAAGGAAGAAAAAAATTGTGGAAACAAAAGCTTGAAAAGAAACACGTGCTAAACGAGTTTGTCACTGTGACGCTTCAGCAAATGCAAGAGCTGAGGCAGGATCCCTGCAGTAGTCAGCTGCTGGGAGAGATTGCAGAATGGGAGCTGTGGGGTTCCACTGCCCAAACTGTTTTGTAGCCATGAGTAGTGCAACTTGCTGTGGATATCGTTCGAGTGACTCAATCTAATGAAAATAATTGGTTTTAATTCAGGATAAAAGATGTTATTGTTTTTTTTGTTGCATGTGTACAAAAATGGTTTGTGGTATTGCACTGAAGTTCTGAATGATGGCTACTGAAGTAATTTGTGACTTGATTTATAAACCAACCTTCTTTCCCCTTCTTCCCTTTTTTCCCCTTGTTGTCCTAATGTTACTTTTTCTGTTCTGAAATAGGTTGTGGGTTTCTCCTTGTTAAGCATCTAAACACACCCGATGAACGTGTGTAAATTCTATATCCTTCTGTATTTGTGTAGTGTCCTCATATATTGACCATGCTTTGATAACCTGAATTTCCAGGTAATAACACAATGAAATAGTTGTCTGAACTATTGGGTTTGGTTTGGATTTTTAATTTTACTTTTTATTTGCATGAGAAAGTTGAGCATTTCCTGTAATTTCAAATAAAATGTTTTTTCCTTTCCTGACTATACGGATACCTGACCGTATGAGGCTTCCAAACAAAGTGTTTAATTATAGAAATCATAACAGGAAAAAAACACACAACCCTGTGGTGGAGGTTGTATACTTGGTATAAAATCTGTTTTGTCTTAGAACTGAACATGAAGGAAAAACTCATGTGCAACTAACAATTTTAAGAAGCTTGTTCTCTACCGTTCCCTCTAATAGAAGTTTTTGGGTCCAAATTTAGCCAAGAAAATCAGTTTGTCAGAAGCGTTTTTTTTCGTTTTCCATGACTAGAGGAACATTTTATTTGAGAAGTTACCTTGTTTTAAGGAAGTCTCAATTCCTTTGGGATTCACTTTCAAAAAGGATGTTTCATTGAATGTAATAGAAATAAAAGAAACAGGGGTGGGGTGGAGAGATAATATTTCCAAAATATTTAGCTTAAAATTTTAGAAAAGAATAGTAGGTTTATCTTTCCATTACTTAGGAGGCTTATCTGTCTGTAATTCAATTTTTTTCCAGATTCTGTGCAATCATCAGCTGTTCACTTGTGGCTACTTTTTTATTCTTGTAACCAGGTCATTCTGAACTAGACAACTCTCTTAACACAAGTGTCACTTATAGGTATGATTTGAACACCAGTTGTTTAAGACTGGCTATCTTTATTGACAGTCACAAGTTTATGAGTGAATTTTAGTGTAAGTTGAACATAATATTGGATCCCAGTCAAGGAAGGGTAGGCTTATAATGTCTATTTTTCTATTAAATTTTGTGACTTTTCTGCAAAAGCCAGTGAAAGCAGACAATATTTAGTGTTTCCGAGGATTGCTATTGATTCCAATTTGGAGTAAGGGCTCGGATATAACTGTTGGCTAATCTTAATTCTGTGTTCCTTTTGGGCAGCCATTCAGATTGTAAAACTGTTGGTCTCTCTTCTGCAGTTGGGATCTTTCTTTGAATTAACTTTATACATTTGAAAAGAAAACAATGATGTTTCTGCCTTGTGTTTTATAACCAGTGAGTTTTCTGATTGGGCACAGTGAAATTAATTGTGGCAAGATTGAAGTTGTCTGCCAATGTTTATAGAACTATTTCTTAAAACAGTCTTTTCAGTAACAGCAAAATGTTTAGAATTCTATTGTGCAATTCAGAAGTTATCCTCCAGTATGTGCTATTTTCTTTAATCTTTATTTAAAAAAACAAAACCTAACAACACTAAATTCTGCATGTCTATTATTTTTTCTGTGTGGCATTACTTAAAGGTAAACACTGCTCTCTTAATGTAGGTTGTGAGTGCTGCATGTGTGCTTTTCAGAGCAGTAGTGTGAGGAAGCTGGCAGTGGAATGGCAGGACGGCCTCATCCTTATGACAGTAACTCCAGTGATCCAGAGAATTGGGATCGGAAATTGCATAATAGACCTCGTAAACTTTGTAAACATTCAAGGTAGGTGATATGTACCATCTATTGCATCTCAAAAACTGCAATAAAAGTCCATTCTAAAGGCTACTGTATCTGGTTGTGGCAAGTCCTGCCATAAACTTTGTAGTTCTTCTTAAAAGGAGGAAAGCGTACTTAAAAGGAAGCTTACTTAAAACTATGGGCAACGTGATGATGGTGATAACTAATACATGCTTGCATGTAAGTATTGCATTCTAGAGCACTTTCTTTGTAAAGCTTTGTGTCAGATCTTGCTTTCACCTGCATCCCTTGCTGTAGGAATGTTTATTAAATGCTTCTTGATATGAAGACATTATGAAGTTGATTAGTGTTTTTCTAGCATGTCATGCTCAAAAATGAGCTAAGCAAAGCAGCAAGTCACCTAACTGATACATGTGAAGAAGTATGTTGCTAGAAATATATATATCTAAGCATCCAAATAAGTGTGCATCTTCCAAGTGCTTTGGCCTTTTAGAAGTGCTAAATACAACTAAAACATCTCTATTAGCTAGCTAGAATTGTTAGTTAGGTAAGCTTTCCCACTTGCAAGATGATAGGAAAACGTCTAAGAAGCACATTTAGTAACAGCAATTTAACTCACGCCTTTATTGCACAGATTCAGATAAACTGCACTCGAGTGTTGCCCGAAGTATTCTATGGGCAATTAATATTGTGGGTTATTTGCCTGTCATTAAGTCCTGGATAATTGCGAGACATCCAGGAGGGCAGGAAAAAAGAATGCACCAATAATTAAAAGGCTCACAGGGAGACCCACATAATTATATGCCTGTCTGTGATGTGAATAATGGAATGGTTAACACAGAACCAAAGAGGGTGGCTGCTGCTGCTGGTCTGTATAGGCTTATGGACTAGAGCTTTCTACAGCGGATGTTTCTATTAAGATTACAGTGTCTGGGAAGTGATTGATCTGTGCTGCTTATTTAAGATCAAAATGTGGTGCAGCATCAGCAGATGAACAATATCGATGTAACAGGGCACTGTATGCGAGTTGAGGACTGTTCACTGTCAGGTCTCGGTGTGTGATTGTAAATGGGTAATTCATGGCTGAGTCCAGTTCATGTAGTTCAGCTCTGATCCCGCCCTGCCTCCCACGACTGGTGATCCGGGATAAAACCTAAAAGTAATATTGATGCAGATACTGCTATGGAGAGTGTGAAATAATGAAAAGAGCTTGTTAATAACGTGATCTGAGGGGTTTGATAAACTAGGAACAAATAACCATGCCTTCTCCATATGACTAAATACAAAGTTGAACATCTAGGAACACAGAATATAGGCCACAGCTGTGAACTACATCAACTGATGGCTGCTGGCAGTAATGGCACTGTAAAGAACACTGTCTCAATGAGTAGTCAAATGAGAACATAAGTCTCCATTAACATCATATTGTCAAAAGGGCTAATGCAGCTATTGGCTGTATAGTGAAGTTACTGGAAATCTGGTATTAGCAGTCCACAGGAAGATTTTGATTAGAGGGGATTCTGAAGACATAGAAGTTCCTAGATACCTTTTGAGATAGGGAAAGCTCAAAGGTTAACTAATAATGTCTTGATCGGTCTCTATAAAGATCCTTGCAAAAACAGCTTTATGAAGAGCTTCAGTCAGTAGGCAAATTTGTAATAAATTGTGGTAGCTGGAAGCTGAAGATAGGTAAATCCAGTCCAGAAGAACAGTGATGTGTCTTACCATGTGTGGTCTGTTGTCAATTATCTGTTTTGGGGCATTGTTTAAATAAAAAGCTGTACAGCTTTCTGAATGAATCTTTGATGCAGATAGGAATTGACTCAAGGAAGTCTATGGCTTGTGGCTTTCAGAAAGGCCGTTGATCGCTTTATAAGATCTGAATTCAAGGTTCACACATCAGAAGATGGGAAAACTATGCCTCTAAAGCGATTCCTACTAAATCGGATGTATTTATGGCAAAACACAATTTGTGTTTCCAATAAAATGCTGAACAGCCAGAGTTTTATGGAGCCTTTTAATGTGTGCGGTAGGGATATAGTATTCATGCTAACATCTGATATCTTCCTCCTGCCCCTGTCACGCAATAATGCTGACCTATTTTGGAAAGCTTTGTGAATGAGAATCCAACTCAGTTTGAGGTTGTAATAGAATAAGGAATCGGTTAAGGAGAAATATTTTGTTACCTTGTTCCTTTGGGATACTTGATTACTTCAGAGAATCCAATTATTGGAAAATAGTGTACTTTATTCAAAAGCCTAAACAAAATAATTGAATTTTAGGTGGCTGAGTATAGGCATGCCGCTATAATTTCTGACTTGATGCTTTTTCTCCAGACAAGTAAAAGTCTGTGTGAAAAGTGCAGCCTGAGGAGAAAAATGCTTTTGGAGACATAAGTTTTAATGGTGTAACTTGAACAGAACCGCTTTGTTAAAAGGTTTGAGTACTACAGACCTAAGGTGTCTTGCACTTTCAAAATGTACCTTGTTATCATAACAAAAAAAACCACAACAAACTTTAAATCTCAACAAGCAGTAAAATTTGAGAGAGATGCTTAGCTGGTCACTTCTTGGTGCTTTGGAGTGTTTAATCCTTCAGCCTTAACATTCTTAAAATAGCTTAGATAATTTCCTAAACTCATAGAAACCATAATCTAGGACTGACTGTAAGCCGTCCTTCTGTGTGTGAGGCTTATGTGGCAGCAGGGATGGCCATGGGACTGCTCCTTTCATTGTGCTGTCAGTCTGAGGCAAAGGATGTGTGGCAAAACTGTCTAACAGGGTGTACATATTAAATAGTTCTGCAGTTAGCATTGTATCTTTCTATTTCTAATTTGGCAAGTGTCCAATTTTTGACAAGTCTCGCAAGTTGTACTGTTATTTTCTCTCCTCTTTTCTCTTGTTCTGAGATGAGCAATGTAACAGAAAACTGTAAAGGGAGAGATCCAGAAAATAAGGACCAAATTTATGATGTGAATGATCCGTGGTATAAATCAAAGAGCCTGCTAGGGTGAAATTATATGGTGTTAAAGCTGTTTGTGACTAATGATGCAAACAGTCTTGTTTGTCCAAGCTATTACAAAAATCTTTTGAGATGCTTTTTATATAAGTACCCGAATATAATGGAAGAAAACTCTCAGAAACCTAGGTTGACTGAACAGTGGCTAAGGGTCAAATAAATGGTGTCTGAATTAATATTTTCATTATTTGGTATTGCTGTTCTGTATTTTCTATGTAAAAGCTGTTAGCTTCCCACATGTAATTTCTCTATAGTGCTGTAGTTCTTGTTGTTGTTGGAAGACTTTAATTCTAATTCTCTTGTATTAAGTGCTTTCTCTGGGGTTGTAGTGAAAAATCTGTGAATTAAATTTGCCTCTTCCTTTAGATTTATCATGGAATTAATTTTCTAAATCTGCTTCTGTTTTAGTCTCCTTTGATAGTTCCTTATTTGTTCATTCTACTTAGATAGTATTAGATTCAGTCCTGCCTGTCCTACTGCAGTAATGAAGAAAAAACGGCTGTGCTGTGATTCTATTGTCGTGACTCTTGAACCTTTTGAATCTTTGCAAATTTTCAGCTGCTTTGAAAAAATTTCTGTAGATGACAAGTTAGTGTGCAGATGCTGAATGCTGAGAAATTTTTTCCTTAGTATTATTTTTGCATGCTGGGAGGATGCATTCATGGGTTGTGAATGGAAGTGCTACTTGCCTCAGCATTTTGTAAGTACATGAAGCATCACCAGAGGGGTCCTTTTCTTCTCTCTGGAATGATATCAGAATGTATTATCTGTTTTCCAGTACAAGATGGATCTTATTTCTCTTTTTTGGAAATTGGGTTTCTGCATTTGAACATTTTACAGTATGGGACAGGCCTCCACAATATATGCCATGAAAAGAATTAGGCCTATTTTCACCATGGGCTCAGGTCATAGTTATGAATTATTGTGCACCATCTGATTTAAGTTAATTGCAGATGTCCTTGCTCTTAATTGCAATATGATATTGGCAGATCAAGGTCTCTTCATCTAGATTTTATTGTCATCAGTATGTGAAGCGCTCAGAAGAAACTGAGATGGGCTGCGAAGAGATGTTCTTGGTATCTAGGAAAATGGGCTGTGCTCAGTAATGACTTTCAAAAACATCAGTCTACCAATCTTTTGTAAGGTATCTAAGGTATAGTGAAGGGTCTTCAACAGTTCTGTGTAGTTTTCTTTTTTTCCTTCTTCGAAATCCTTCATTTCTGAAATGGCAGCTTGTGAACACTGCTGAGGAGGAAAACTCGGTGACTTTCTGTGCAGAAGCACACAGGAAATCCTCTTAAATGTGTTCAGTACATATTTTCCAAATATCACCGGATATTATTTGTGGTAGTCTTTATGGAACCATAAGATCATTTAGGTTGGAAAAGGCCTTTAAAATTGTCAAGTCCAACAATTAAACTTTGGCATCTTTTTTTTTTTTTTCTTGGCAACTTTTAAGTTTTTTAACTTGACTTCTAATCAAAACAAAGCACTCTAGAGGTGAAGCTATTGTATTCAGAGCTATTATGCCCTTGAATTTTATGTATTGTTCTCTTCTGCATTGCTCTCTGCTCCATTTTGCTCCGAGACTAGAAATTATAATGGCTAGATAGAGGTTCAGTGCTTAGACCCAGTTCTTTTGAATTTGAACTTCTGAAGCATTTTTTTAATAGATGGACATACTTTCCAGTTCCAAGGAGGAGAATGAGTTTCTTAAATCTCAGTTTCCTAAATTTTGATTTTTACCCAACATCCCCTTTTGAAAATTGAGTGGGAGTTGGAATATATATATATAAAGGCAACTGGTGTTCTTTCGTTGAGGCTGTGTATTTGGGTAGCTTGACAGAAGTCATAAAGTGTGAATATATACCTACCTAAAGGTTAATTCCTTGCTGCTTGAAAAGTCCCTTTGGCAACTGAATGCTCATAGGATTTTTGTGTCATGTCCTTCCTGAAATGGAACTGAATTACTAAAAAATTTATAACTTGTGGTTGAGAGCGCCCACTGAAGACCAGAGTTACGTGAATGTTTAACAGTTTTGGAGCAGGAAAGTGTTTGCAGAGTTGCTGTGTTGAGGGAAGACCCTGTAGCATTGCCAGTTTAAGCAGAGAGATTTTTTTTCTGAGGGCGTCCTTCCAGGAGGTTGAGGCCCAGGTGAAGTGTGACTGCTGGACTGTGCTTCTACAAGATTTTGATGGATGCATGTCCTGGCCTGAGGGGGTAGTTTTGTGGGAATCGGGACCTAACCCATCTATGGCATGGTATCTCTACCTGAAATAGGGGTAAAGGAGAAGAAAACATGCTAATTGTGGTACAGAGAGAAACCCCTCATAGGGAACCAGTGCTGGGAGATGCTGGGTGCACTTGCACTCTTTCTTGCTGCTTGGAGACTGTTCTACTGAAAGCAAAAAAACATACTTGAGGAAGAAGGCTTTTCCAGCATGCTTCCTCTACGGCTTATTATAGCTATGTCTTCCATGGTTTATTTTGAAGGGAAGAAAAGGCTTACAAAACTGTTTGTTATTCTACCCCGGGAGCATGGGGAGGGTGGTTGTGTGAATCCTCACAAGACCCCAAAACCAGGAGAAAATTCAGTGACTCGGGTAGTTGAAACTTGTGCGAGCAGAAATTTTCCTTCCCTGACTGAGGGCTTGACTCTTCAGACTAGATTGCTGATGCCCTCCTGCCTTTCTAATCATGTCTCTTGTCTTTCATACTGATTTCCTCTTTATACCAGCAGCCTTTTGCTGAACAATCCCCCTTATTCCTTCAGTTTTCATCATATTTTAATTTCTACTTTACAGCTTATGACATCTTGATCTTTATTTATTTTAAGACTCGCTTTTAAGCAGTTCCTCCAGTGTATTGTGGCTCCTTAAAACAGCCTCCAGACACTTTAAAAAGAATAATTTAAAAAAAGCTGTAGCATAACACTTACTTATCCTCCCCCGAAGAAAAAACCTTCAGAAAATTTTATCTGGATACATGTATGAATTTGCTTTGCTTTTTGTGCTTGGTGGGTGGGCTTGGCTTGTCAGCATTTGATGACCCATTGATATGAAAATACCCTACATCAGGACTCGGTGAACTGATTTCTGGTCAGTAAACATACTGATTATGTACTAGTATTTAGAATGTCACAAAGCATAGTGCACTTTTCCCCCTTAGGCTTGCTGGAAAAGGGATGTTGGTAGTTAAAAAATGTAGGCTGTGCTGCCTTGATCTCAAAAGGCTATTGCTGTACCTGCTTATGAACTCAGTTAAAGGTGAATTAATTTAAAATATTAATCCTGGCAGACTTTACAGCAACAAATTAACCGTCCCCTGAAACTTGTATGGATTCGTCTATCTCAAATGATCGTGATCACAAATGAGAGCTGTGACAAGAGAAAGTTAGCAATAACCTTTTCAGCTGTGGTGTTTGTGTGCTGAAACCCGACAAGCTGGCAGGACTAGAAATAGCTTGGCAGATGGTACTTGGCACGGTACCGAGCAGCTCTCCTCTCGCACGCTCCCTACCCTGCCTGTCAGTCGCGGTACCCAATAGCTGCTGAGAGATGGGGAAACGGCAAGTATGAATTCCGCTCACAGGAGGCTGCGAGGTCAGACGTCAGGATCGCACCACGCATGGCTGAGTCAGTGACTGTGAGAAATTGAATCGAATTAATACCTGGAGGGGTTTGCGTCTTTGAACACTTAATGGACTGGATAGCTACAATCTCTTATCCTTGAGGGGAAGATGATGGAGGAAAAAGTAAGGCTCGCTGATGGTGCGGTGAACTACTGAAGAAACGATGGAAATGCCAAAGATGCTGAACTTAACAAGTAATGCCAAAGGATGCTGATCTGGCTTTCAAAGCTGTCTTCTTGGAAGGAACGGAATTCCTTTGTGCTCTGATTTCAAAATTATTTCCGTGCTTTTGTGTTTCCTCCCTGATAGATACAAGAGGAAGGTGGGTATCCGTTCACAGGCATAATCTGTGGGCATTATTCAGGAGAAGAATGAGGAAAAGTACTGTCCTTTGTGTGCACTGGTCAATTGAAATGTCTGCTGACAAAGAACAGACTTGAGGGGGAGGAAGGGGGCATAAGCATTGTCATTGTGTAAGTCCTAGCAATGTGAGCAGAACAGATTTCTTCTAAAGCCTGATAGCAATATATGTGCAATTTAGTGTCTAGATAAAGCTGTATATCCCATTTCTGCAAGTGTTAATTATGTGGATGTCCTAGGAAGGGATTAGATCTAAGTTTATATTTTAGGAATAAATTAGTTAATGCAAGTTTTAGAAGATAAAGGAGAAAAAAAAAAAAGGGGGTGGAAGTCTTGGCTAATATTTCAATGCTGTGTCCTTTTCATTTAGTTAAGCTTTTAGGGTGGTTTAGGGGGTAATAAGTATGTTGGTTTAGCACCATAATTCTGTGTAGACAGGAGCCGGGTTTATAAAAGAGTCTGTTTATTGGCAGTATTCAATGGGATGCATGTGAAGTTTTTGTATTGGAATACATGCTAATTGTTTTGGCAGTAAAATTAATTCCGTTTAATGACTTATTTTAATCATTAGTAATATATTCAGAGCAATATGTTGTTATGTATAAAGACAAACTGAAGCTCTCCTCCCACAGATGGTTCCAAAGCATCATTAAATTGAAGAGCATTTACATTTTTAAAAACTTGCTCTTCCCTTACTGCAAAAATATGAAGTATACCAGTATGACAACTGTGCCATTTTGATGGTGCTCTTTTTCCTCATTTACATCACATTAAATAGGTTTGCTTAGGTAAAGCCCTGAACTTACTTGGTTTTCTTTGTGCAGCAGCTGCTTTTAAAGAAAATGCCTCTTGCCTTTACAGAGGCAGAGCTTCCTTGATTCCTGACTGAGGGGAGGAATAAATTGTCACTGACTTAAAGTTCTTGAACGGGTGCAGTGCTAGTGCCCCAGTGTTCTGTTGGAGCTGGGAAAAACTGTATACAGAATTTCTGAAGATAGTCTAATATACTCCTATTCATAGGATTGCTATCTTGTGTCCTGCTGTCATGTCCATCCCTCTCCCCGGTAGGAAAGTAATTGATAAAGCTAAACTGATTTTTCCTTCATGAACCTTTGGGTACCACATGGTCTGCATATATGGGACTTTTGTCCGCATTTAGTGAATGAAGAAATCAGGCTGTGACTTTAAAATGTTGGGTTTATTTTTTTTTTTTCCTCTTGCAGTTTTAAATTAAATGCAATATATTATTAAGTGCAGAGGAGAAAATTTTGCTTATACAGTGGTGGTGTGCCTCAGTTGTTGCCAATGGCTTCCACAGCACAGAGTGCAGCTGGTGGTCATAGGCTGGGAAATTAATTAAAAGTTGGTTTTGCAAATACTTCTTTTTAGAGCAAGGTAGAGATCTGGAACATTATGACTCGGAGGCTTGAAGTCACATAGTGTGCAGAGCACCATTGACTGTTGTAGACTGAAGTTACAGCTCTATGTAGCGTGGCAGCCAGGTGCCATGTGAGACCAACAGCTTCCTGGCACTTCATTATCAGCAGCTCACTGCTGTTTGAGAAACCCTGGTGGTTTATCTGGTCTGCATCATGCTTCTGTCTTAACAGTTTGCCTGCTCTTGCAAATGAGGCAGTCTGCTTTTGTTGGTGACTTTTCCATGGGTGTTGGTAGGTGGCTGCATCAACACAACCGTGGAACACCCTGGTGAATACTAGCTTGGCTTGCCTGCGTCACTGGGGAAGGGTTTGTAGTTAAAGTTCCATTTTCTACAAACATTAGGGCTAATTGAACAAAGTGCACTGCCAAGTCTTAGTTAGAAACCAAAGTTGGTATTTTAAAACAGTGGGGAGAGGGGGAATGTTTTGATCTTAGTAATGCATGAAATAAAGTAACTCCTAACAAGCTTTGCATTGTTGGTTTGGAGTCAAGGGCTTTTGCCTTTCCCTGAAGAAACAGCCTCCTGTCTCTGGCTTTGTTAGGGCAGAGGAAAATGTTACTATTAACAAGTTATTCTAGAAAAAAAAAAAATTGGTAGTCTGATGTCTTCNTTTAACACTTGCAGCTTCTTTTAAAACTTCTTTACAGGAAAATGAGCCCTGGGTTGTCTTTCATATGTACTTGCAGCAGATGTAGCTCCTTTTTCAGACTAGACTATCTCAGTGACACAGTTTTCCTAGTCAAGTGTTGCAGGGTAAAGCTAGTGACTGTCTCTTCTGATGTGCTGGATTTTGGTTTACCTTTGTTTGGATTTAAACTCATTTTAGTTGCTTTGTTTATTGGGGAGTAAAGTTGTATTTTGGTGGCAGTATTTACCTGAGTACACATACTGTCCAGCAAATGGAACTTCAGGTTTTTTCAGGTATAAACACAACAAATCAAAGAAATATATTTTTTTCTATACTGTGACTCAAGAGTGAGATTTAAGATTGACGTTTTAGATGGTTGCTATTAACACGAGTGAAGATTCATGATCCAGATGATCCGGCCTCAAACCAAACTGCTGGGATTCTTAGAAATACTTAAATTTTGGCTTCCATCTTCTGGCTAATAGATAATGTGCCAGTCTAACAGCATTAGTCTGTGCACTAAAAAGAAGAAAGTACAACATAGAAGCAGAGCAAATGAATGGTGTGGCCAGCTGCAATTTGGACACTTCTTTGAAATTAGTTACTAATCAATCTGTTTCACAAACAGTTGATTTAATATTTAAGGATCCTGTTCTCCTCCGTCTGGCAGCCTCTGCCTTCTCCATACTGCGGTGTGCTGAATTGATGGTTCATGTGTCCCTGCTCCAAAGGGGTGGACCTGGCTGCTAGCAGGAAGCACGTAATTGCCACGTGTCCCCTCTCCTCCCAGGTTTGCTGGCTGTATCTACCAAGGCAGAAGTAGCCCCCATTCTGACACTGGGAAGGTATAGCTGCAAGTCGTGCCTGGCGTGTTTAGTCCTTAATTCAGGCATGACTAAGGAGGAAGTATGATGCCAGCTGAGTCAGTGTTACTTCCTGTAGCACCTGTTTTTCTCAGCTCCTATAAAGAGATTATTAACTAGGGCTTGCCCTACTTCGGTGTGAACTCTGAGTCACTGCGTAGGGGGTAATCAATGTGGCTTTAGAGAGCTTTCTGGATTAAGAAGCGCTTTTTAATTGTCATCTCTGTTAGATGGTAATTCGTGTCTGCTCTGCTAAAATGAGCCTGCGTGCCCTTACAGTGGTTCGGTTTCGTTTTCTTGTTGGTTCCCTTATTTAAAGCAACTAGAACACTTTAGCTATTGAGAAATAGTCATACATTTTATTACTATAAAATGTGGCACCTGTAAAACTTTGATTTCTCACAGCATTGTTAGAAATATTATCAGGGCTAGGATCAAAGCACTGCTTTAACAAAAGCCTGATCACATCTGGCTTTACCAGGATTTGCTGAGATATTTTGTCACAAGGCTGCTATGCATGAGTACTCCTCACACATTCACACACTCTCCCCCATGTTCCCCCTCTTGCTGGATAGTTGGTTATGCCATGGTGTGCAAATATAAACCTTTTAGGGGAAGATGAGATACAGAGATTATTTTTTTTTAAAGTGACCATTTCTTGAAAGTTTAGCTGCAGCGGTAGTGAATATTATCCTGTCTAAACAAGGCTCAGACTTCAGTTTTAAGTTAAATTTTAGTTTTAGGCTGTAATCCATAGTTCTGACAGTGTATGGGCATATTTTATACCTATTAAAATGCTTCTGTTTTGCATGCATATATATACATAAGTATATATAAAAGAAAAGGTGCAAAGGTTTTCTTAAGTTGTTGATGTTCCTGAAAGGGAAGGCTTGCAGATCTCATTCTTGTAGACTTCTGCACATTTCAGTCTCATAATTCTGAATTTACTCTTCTCAAACAGAAGGAGACACATTAACCATGCTGAAATGTTACATATTTTAATACATTCAGAATTGCTTTGAATGTCCTGAGGAAAATTCTTTTTCTTTTTAATGAAAATGATTGGATCTTGTTTATTCTTGGACTGTAAATCTGAGCATTTCCAGCCATAACCAAGGTTTGCAGTTCTTTTACCTTATTCAATAGACCTTTGGCTGACTTCACATCCTAAAGATGCATGTCTTATTGCAGTGTGTTTTAAGCTTGGCAGGAAACAGTATTGCAGTAGATTTTCTCTGCATCAAGCTTCTGCTTTATTGGATACGAGATCCTTCTCTCATTGAAATGGAGTGGGGAGAAGCTTATGTTCCTTAGCTGAGGTACATTTCTTAATCTTTGCATTGTGCTGATACTAATTTTGTGCCACTGTAAACTGTAAATAATCTACTCTAGCCTTTTTGTTCAGATTTAAGCTCTTCTTATTGGTCACAGAAACCTGAGGCTGAAATGTCATGCTAAACGTTCACTTTTTTTAATAGCCTTGAATTATTATTTTTTTTTGTCATTACCTCTAAGAAACATAAAAAAAAAAAAAAAAAAAAGGATTTTCTGTTCAACTTGCTGATACAGTTCATTCTTTTAAAATTTGTTGTGGGTTTGTTTGTTTGTTATTAGCTAGGTCATTATTCATAGGTCTTTGTGTTCTCGAATCCTCCAGCATTCCTAGCAGTCCTATTTAAGTTCTCTTGGTAAAAGTTTTGGGATTTGCAGGCTGTGAGCAAGTGGGGCATTGAGGCTCCTGTGGGAAATTATGACCCTTCTTTGTTTCTCAAACCTTGTAACTGCAGGTATCTGTCTTGGTTATCCAGTACCTGAGGCTTTTGGAAAGTTCCCTCAGTTAAACTGGTAAATAAGGAGTGTTGTCATGCCCATGCTTAAAAAGTAAATAGCAAAGAAACAGATTTAGGAATTCCAGTGGGGTGCAGGGGCACAGATGTGCCTGTGCTGTCCTGATATAAAAATTTCTGGTTTACAGAGCACATACAAAAGGCAATGGTAAAATGCAGCAATAGCTGTTGCAAGTTGATACTGATTTTTCAAATAGTGTCTGACAGTACTGGATCTTGAAATTGACTGGGTTTTATTAGTAGGTTTAATAATAGCAAAATCAGGATCATAAATGTAGGAATGTAACATAGCTTCATCATAGTCTAAAAAAATGCTAAACTGTTACATTAAAAGTAGCTAGTTCATAACAAATATTGTATTTGTTACTGACAGTGCTGTAGGTCTTGAATTTAATAATACAATTCATATATTTGCTGTCTGAGTTGTGGTGGCTTGCTATTGTCCTTTCACAGAGTTAACTGAAAAGTTGAAAAAGAATGTGCAGAAATAAACCCTTGGCTGGTGTGACTTGATGAGCTTAAAAGTGAGCACCTTTGTAAAGGGCAAGTTGCAAAGAAAAAAAGTTAGTACTAAAAAGCTTGTGCTCGGAGAAGGGGTTTCCAAATCGTGTTTCACTTGGGGAAAAAAAAAAAACAACAACTTAATTTGATTAGAAAATTTAATTTAACAATAAGAATCAAAATAGAATGCTCAGTTGTATCTGGTCTGGAAGGGATTTCAGTGAATACAGGTTCACAGGCGCAAGCTCAACTGATCAGACAATCTCTCTCCAGATCACACAGCAATAAAGAGGTAATCCTTGCTGTACTGTTAACATTCCAAACCCTATTTGTTCTTTGTAAATATAAGCATGAGTAAAACAAAGAAAATGCAGGTGGATTATACTAACCTTCAGAACATGCACATGGAGTGTGAATGCCTTTGAAATGTCAACATGCAATGTTTCTGAAACTTTGAAATGCTGAATGTTTTCCTTGTTTTGTTTTTAGCACCTCATCTCGAATTGCTAAAGGAATAGACTACACAAAAATGAACTTTCATGGTGCAAGTGGTGGACATGAGAGATCAAGGGACAGGCGCAGATCAAGTGACAGATCTCGTGACTCATCCCATGAAAGAGCAGAATCTCAGCTCACTCCGTGCATCAGGAATGTCACTTCACCAACAAGACAATATCATTCTGGTGTGTTGAGGTTAAGAATTTTAATCCTGAAAAAATATCAAACTTCATTACTGTTTTGTTAAAAGCACTATTTATTGATGCCACAACACACAGATTTCTTACGTGTGCTGTTGCCTGGTAGTACCTTTGGTAGGTCATCATTTTTTCCTCAGTCTGCAGTACGTATTCCTGCATAGTGCTTTTATTTAGTTCAAATCACAAGAACAGTCTAATTTTTCCAAGATAGTTGACAAAACACTTCACCTTTTACTTGGTAGGCCTTAGTTATTTTAGAAGTACAGGAAACACCTTTTTTTTCTTAATTCCTCTAGGTGACAAAGCTTGCTTTGTTTGCTTGAGCTACAGCACTAAACACAGTGTGCTGCGTGGCTTCCGTATCACTTTGAATTACTTTTTCAGTACTAGAATGCTAAATTTTTCTTGTAAAGGCGTTGGGAGGACAAGGTGACTGCTGTCTAAGTGGTGGGAGCTTCAGGATCTCATTCGTGTACAGTTATTTTTGAAGGTTTCTTCAACTAGAATAGATTTGATTGAAAGAAGTGTACGTACCTACCAAGTGGCTGGGTTTTGTGGCTGACGGGACATAAACTGCGTAGAGTTCATGTAAAGTTATAATTTCATTTCCTGCTTTTTCTCTTTCTAACTTGTTCTCACGTAAGATCGAGAAAAGGATCACAGTTCATCCCGACCAAGCAGCCCTCGCCCCCAGAAGACTTCCCCTAACGGTTCTGTTGTGAGCATGGGGAACAGCAGCAGAAACAGCAGCCAGTCAAGTTCCGATGGGAGCTGTAAAACCGGTGGGGAAATGGTATTTGTGTATGAAAACGGAAAAGAGGGAGCTCGGAACGTAAGAACTTCTGAACGAGTAACGCTCATAGTGGACAACACCAGATTTGTTGTAGATCCTTCTATCTTTACTGCACAACCTAATACAATGTTGGGCAGGTTTGTATCTTTTTTTGTCTTTAATCTCTAACTATAGAAGAGCCATAAATGCTTTGTAGATATTAAAATTGTTTACATAGCTGTTGAACTTGTATTGCTAAAGCTGATGGGCTAGCCTTTAATATTATCCGTTTGCAAAGGTCTTTAAGTAAAAAGCAGATATGTTTTCCTCCGAATTTAGCAGTTGCCAATAGACATCTATTGCCTAGAGACAGAGAGTTCATAAGTAAATGAATGTGTCATGATGTACTCATTTCCTTCCATCTCGCTGAGCATTGCTTCTGACTTTAGTCTGCCTTGTTCCATCTCTTGTTTTTAAAGCTAGTTGCTTCCTAAAACAAAGTAGTGAGTATAGATAGTCTGTTTCGAAATAGCAGGGAGGAGGATCTTGAAGGAATTTGGCTTAAGGAGCCTACACTGACAGTGTTCAAGGTCAGCACATCCGTCTCCTGAAATGCTTTTCAGACAGAGGAATTTCAAACAGATAGTCCATGTCACAGGTCACAGCCACGCGGCTAAGAGACCTAACTCTCAAAATGGTCAATAGGTGAATGAAAGTCCACAATGTTTGTGTAATATTTTCTGTACAAACTATAAGCAACATATTTAACGTGTTTACTTTGTGGGAAAAGATTCTGTGCTTCACTTGCTCAAACGCTGGCTGGTTTTACATTGTCTAAATGTAGAGAGCACCACTTACAAACTTGTGGCAAGAAAGAAACAAAGGTTTATGTGTGGGTCCCTCTGGATTTGTCTTTTTTTTGTTAAAACGTGGCTATTTCTCAGCCCTTTGGGGTATAATAATATTTTAAAAACATATGAGGCTATTTACCAAGGTAAAGGTAATAAATATGGTTCACAGTTTGTTTAAATTTGCTTTCCTTAAATCACTACTGTGTGGAATAACTAGTACTTTGGTTCCCTGTTTTGTGAGAAATCAAGGGGAAGAGTTATAGAGAGGCAAAAATTGCTTCTCTGTGTGAATAGTAAAGGTAAATTAATAGAAGTAATCATTAAAAGAATCACACCAATTACGTGAGGCATTCATATATGTGCATACAAATGTGTAGAGATCCAGACCAGCAAAGAGGGGTTGTATCTGTGTGAAGTCACGTGGTGAAATCGTTCCCTTGATCGTGCCCAGCCTCAGAGTAAGTGGTGCTGGCTCTTGCACCACATTTCCCTTTTTGTGTGGGTCGCTGAGTTATGCTCCCTTTGGGACTGGTTCAAGGAACAAGCTTATTTTATCTTCTGCTAATTCAAAAGTAGGTTAATAGAAATAAGGAAACAGTGCTCTAAAATGCAAATCAGTTATAAACCCACTTTCCCCCAATGTCAGTTCACAGGCCACTAAACAGCTTAGCTAGTCTATTCTGGGAGGTAAAAGTAACTAATAAGAAGGAATTATTTATCTTCAGCCTGTATCCTGTTAAACTGCCTTTTTCATGAATATTATTTATTTTCTTGAAGAGTGGTCAGAAAACACATCAAACCAGTAAGTGGGAGAAAGTGACTGTCCTGCACTGTGGATGCGCAGAGCACACCAACTCTCGCGTTGGGCTGTGTGAGAGGGCAAAACCGTGCCGTTGGGGGACGTTTGTCAATGAAACCAAGTAGATGGCAATAGGTTTTAAGGATAGGATGTAACTCTGTACCATAAGTGTGTTTTAAACAGCCAGGGTTTTTTCCTGGTGATCTAATGGGGTACTGTAGATATTGGTTGGGACTTGTAGTTTTCTCCTTAGTCCAACTTTCCTTGCATCCTATGGGGAGAACTAGGCTGAATATGCTACCCTTGAGTACAGCTGTTTTCTCTTGGAATGTTATGTTAACTTTTGAATTAAGCAAATCATTTAAAATGAAATTGAGGTGAGTTACATGGACTTTGAACACTAAGTTCTGTTTCTTAAACTGCCTTAAATGCCTTTAAATAATGAGAGTGCCACAACAAAACCTCTTCTACAAATGCCAAAAATGACTTGTTTTGGGGTCCCCCCACCTTTGGCACTGGCAGGAAATGGCCTGATCTAACTTTTGTTTTGATCAAAGGATATTGGCAAGTTAAGATTGAAGAATGAAACTAGACTTTCCTGGCTTAAACAGTCTTGCTTTCCATGCTATAGTAGCCTTGCTAAACATAAACCAAACAGCATACACACGTATGAGGTGGAACAGGCTGTTCTTTCTCTGCTGTTTCAGTATAATTTTTCACATTTTACTTTTCAGATTTTCAAAAATCAGAGTAAGGAATTCTAACCAAATGAATTTTATTCTTGAGCAGGATGTTTGGATCAGGCAGAGAACATAACTTTACACGTCCTAATGAAAAAGGAGAGTATGAAGTTGCTGAAGGCATTGGTTCCACTGTGTTCCGTGCTATTCTGGTGAGTTTTTCAGCTGCTGTTAAGACAAGCACTATGAGTATTAAGAGGCATAACTTCTTGTGATTTTCTCTTTACATTTATATTGGGACTTCGTGGGTGGAACAAACGCTGTTGTTCTTGTATTGTTTTCTAGAGGGGAAAAATGCGTAATGGGAAAACAACCCTCTGTTTTCTAGACATGTGCATGTGGCAGCCAGGGAAAGAGAAAGCACACATGAAATAAATGAAAAAAATACTGTCAGAAATTTGTTAATCTTCTCCTATGCATCTAGTTCATCTAGTTCAGGTATATTCACCCCCATTCTGTGCCCTTGTTGCCAAGAGCCTAATGGAATCCTGGGCTGCATAAGGAAGAGTGTGGCCCACAGATCCATAGAGGCCCATAGAGGTCATTCTCCTCCTCTGCTCAGCACTGGTGAGGCCACAACTGGAATACTGCATCCAGGTCTGGGCTCCCCACTTCAAGAGAGACAGGGAACTACTGGAGAGAGTCCAGTGTAGGCAACAAAGGTGATCAAGGGATTGGAGCGTCTCCCTTATGAGGAAAGGCTGAGAGAGCTGGGACTCTTTAGCCTGGAGAAGAGAAGGCTGAGGGGAGACCTTATCTATGTTTACAAGTACCTAAAGGGTGGGTTGAAGGAGGATGGAGCCAGACTCTTCCCTGTGGTTCCCAGTGACAGAAGGAAGGGCAATGGGCACAAGCTGGAACATAGGAAATTCTGTTCAAGTAGGAGGAAAAACTTCTTTCCAGTGAGGGTGATGGAGCACCTGAACAGGTGTCCCAGGGTGGTTGTGGAGCTCCCTTCTCTGGAGGTTTTCAAGACCCACTTTGATGCAGTTCTGAGTGGTGTGCTCTAGGCAGTCCTGCTTTAGCTGGGGAGTTGGACTAAATGATCTCTAGGGGTCCCCTCCAACTCTGACAATTCCCTGATTCTTGTGCTGAAAATAAACGAAGCAGAGTCCCGGAAGTTAACTTAGTGCAGGTAAGAAGAGAAAAGCAAACCAGTGTGAGAAGAAAATGCCCATTATTTCATGTCTGCACAGGGATGTAGAGCTGCCATACTGCTTTGTTAGCAGAATAGGAATAGCAAAAGCTGAGTGAAGTGTAGCTAAAAGACAGTATACATGTACCAAAACAATCAGTAGTTGTCACTTAAACAGAGTGCTCTGCTCCAGAAGCAGCTGAGAAAAGTGATAAATTTGAGGACAGTAAAATTCACAAAATTTAACCTTTGTTGCTCTTTGGGGCTTGCTTGTGGAGAAAGCAGCATAAATGGATGAAATGTTTCTGTCAGTGAATGTTGAAGTGCCTTGGTTTTTTGTTTGTTGCATTTGTGTAGGATTACTACAAGACTGGAGTGATACGCTGTCCTGATGGGATATCTATTCCTGAATTGAGAGAAGCCTGTGACTATCTCTGTATCTCGTTTGAGTATAGTACTATTAAATGCAGAGATCTCAGTAAGTACAGAATTTATTACAGTAATCTTAACTATACAAGACTAACTTAAGCTTACAGATGGCGGGGTTAATTCTCAATTGTATTCTTCATTGTTTGTTAAAGTAAGAAATGTGCCTGATAGAACATGAGCGAAATCCATCCTTTTTAATCTCTTAGTAATAAAGCTGTAAAGACAATGGATGCACACCTTTTGAAAAATAATGTTTTGATACTTCAGTGTGTGATGTTCAGGTGCTCTTCTGCTGTGGTGAGCTCTGTGGAATATTTAAATTCCTTTGATGCATTTGCAGCACCGATACAGTTACATTAAGTGGTATCCTTTTTGTACAGGATAGGGAGGACAATTTATTCAAGTCCTGGCTTATGAGAATGAAGCTGTGTTGCTAGCAAAAGCAGCCTGGCCTTGCTGGTGATGTCAGCTGCATCAAGGTTCCCAGCGTGTAGCGTGTCTCTTCAGCTCATTCCTCCCTGAGCACAGCCAAGATCTTGGCCAATGTTTAAACAACCCGGCCTGTGCCTTTGGTTCCTTTGATCTGGGGGTGTTCCTGCAGTGCAGAGCTCGGTGCCGGGCCAAGCCGTGGCATTCCAGCTGTGAGATCTGCCTTCCCCACCAGTGCCGCGACCACGCAGCGTGTCGCCTGCTGAGTCACACTCTCGGAGCACTTCGCCCGTAGCAGAAGGATTTAGCAGCTCATGCTGTGAGGGTTTTGATAGGCTTTGTTTTTGAGCTACTGCTTAGAAGCGGGTTGTGTGTGCTACTCTTCAGCACCTGGCTTAAATCGTGTTTCCTTTAGGAAGCCCCAGAGGAGTCTTACCCACAATTACAAATGCTTAACACAAAGGAGATCTCCTCAAGGTCACTCTACTGTCTGCCCAACATACCGTTAATATCTGCAGGACAATCCTATTACCTTGAGCTTCTGGTAAATGTTTGAAAACGTTCCCATCCTTATACAAACTAATAGACTAAATGTCCTCACAGCTGTCTGCAGTAAACACTACAAAATAAAAACTGCCGTCTCTCTTATTCCTGCCTTCGTTTCTTTACCAAGCTTTTAAATGTGCTTAAATTTTGTTCCAGGTGCTCTCATGCATGAATTGTCAAATGATGGTGCTCGCAAGCAGTTTGAGTTTTATCTAGAAGAAATGATTCTCCCATTAATGGTAGCCAGTGCCCAAAGTGGTGAGAGGGAGTGCCACATTGTTGTGCTGACAGATGATGATGTTGTTGACTGGGATGAAGAGTATCCTCCACAAATGGGAGAGGAGTATTCACAAAGTAAGTTTTTTATTGTTTCCACCAGGCTGTACTATGGTAGAGATAGCAGTAAATGTGCCGAATTCACTCTTTTTTTTGCACATAAGCACTGCTGGCAAAGTCTTTACAACATCCCTAATGCCTCACAGAAACTTAGCTTTGGTAGTTCTGCTCAATGTTTTGCTTCACAGAAGCATATGCTGTGTTACATTCAACTCTACTGAATGAGGAAGGAAATACTTTTTCAGAAAGAGCTTGATGAGGAAAATAGATAGGAGTTGTGCTTACTATAGGAGAACAATTAGAAGGTTTTTTGGGGAATAAAGTGTGTTAGTGTTGTGGAAATGTAAGTTTGTAGAGATGAGTTAAAGCACCTGTGAGTGGAATGCCCTTCCCATCAGTGTGGTCCTTGTAGCTGAAAAGGTTGCTTCAGTGGGAAAGGCTGAAATTCGGGGATTTCTGGGGAGATGTAGGAGCTTGAGATATTCTTTGTACTCCAGTAGTATAACATCTTATTAGAAGGCTCTTCAGAGTATTATGGGTTTGCTTTGCTTTGGTTTATTTTGTTGTGGTGTTTTGGTTTTTTTTTAATAAAAAACACCCAAAGCATGAACAAAATGAAGAAATCCTGATGTTTTTGGAGAATGCAAATCTGCAGCCCTTCTGGAGGAAGGGAGGGTTGATGTGAATATAGATCAAATGTTCTAATGCAGTAACACAGTTGGCTCAGGTTTCTAGTACCTTCTGTGTCTCAAAGATGTCAGTTAAAAACCCTCCTACCTAAGTAATTAGTTAAGCACGCATTTGCCTTTTAACAGTTTTCAGAAGCAGTTGTTGGCACTGTGCAGCAGGGTGGGACTGATGGCCCCGCTCCCTTCTTTTAAGGTGCAATAATCAAAATTTCAAAAGCATCTGTCCCTCTTGTTCTGCTTCACGAGTCGGGCTTTTCTGAAACGGATTTGCAGCTCTTACATAATGGCAAAAAGCGTGGCAGGATTTCTTTAATGGCTGCAGGGATTCCATCCCAAAGGGGGGGAAAATGGAGATGTCTTTTCTTTGTAGTTGCTGTTGTGGAGGTGGAGTTGGGATTCCTAAATCCAAAAGCAAAAACCAACATAAATGTGTAAAAGACTGGGTTGGTAGGGAACATGCCCTGTGCAGCCAGCCAGGTTCACAGTCCCTCCAGCTGTTTTTCTCTCATTTCGGTGTTGGATACTTGAAGTTCTTGAGTCTCTCCCCCTGTTGTGAAAAAGAAATGCTAGAGTAAAGCAAAACAATGAAAAAGGTAAATCTGTTAAGACTTAAAAGTTTAATCTCTGAATACACATTTTCCTCATTAAAATGTATTTTTTAGTCATTTACAGCACGAAGTTGTACAGATTCTTCAAATACATTGAAAATCGAGATGTGGCCAAATCGGTTCTGAAGGAAAGGGGGCTCAAGAAGATCCGCCTGGGCATTGAAGGTAAGAGAAGTGTTGCTCGCTCCTGGGGGAGGCGGGGGAAGCTCTGCTGGGCTTCTCTGCTTTACGATCCTCTGTGTAGCTGAAGAAATAAAGGTTGGTGTTGTCTTCCCTATTGAGGTTAAATGAGAAAACGGCCAAAGGGGGGGAGTACCCAATGATCAACTGATCCAGTTGGAAAACCCAGTTACAGGCTTGTGGCTGCTCTGCTGGCACCCACATGTCTTGCAGAGTAACTATAGTGGTTTCTACTGACTTATGACTTGCATCTCACGCCGTTTGCCCTTTGCTTTTCATGCAAAATGTTCTCTGTACTTTATCTGAAGCAACAAGGGGAGACCTCATCACTCTCTACAACTGCTTGAAAGGGCATTGTAGAGAGATTGGTGCTGGTCTCTTCTCACGGGCAATGAGCGACAGAACAAGAGGGAATGGCTGCAAGCTGCAGCAGGGTAGGGTTAGGCTGGACTTTAGGAAAAAGTTTTTCACAGAGAGAGTGGTCAGTCAGTGGAATCAGCTGCCCAGGGAGGTGGTGGAGTCACCCTCCCTGACTGTGTTTAAGAGCAGATTTAGATGTGGTGTTGAGGGAGAACTTGTAGAGTAGGGCTGATGGTTAGACTTAATGATCCCAAGGGTCTTTTCCAACCTAAATGATTCTATGAATCTGTGATGCATTTTTACTGCTTGGTATATTCTGTTCTTCGTCTGGTGCCCTTTTGGGCTTGAAATGAAAAATTGTGTGTTAAGCGGTAGCTAAATATTTTCTTTCAGGAAATAAAAGACTTAAATGGATCATTGAAGTACAAAGAAATACTAACCTGAAATAAACATCATGTAAGTTAGGAGGCTGGTCTCTGAAATCTCAGTTCTGGCTTTGTGGAAGACAACTGCATTTAAGACTTAAAGTTTTCTCATGGATGTAAGAACTGGATTTCTTTGCATTTCACTTTCCTTCTGACTGTTGACCCAAATACTTAAAAATCCAGCCTTTGTCATTTGCAGGATTTCTACCATTAACTTACCAAGCTGTCAAAGATGCATTTGTCATTTTTCCAACTCAAACCAAACGCTTTTATCTGCTTGTGGTCTCTGAAATAGGTAAATAAGTTCAGCTGACCAAGGCCTGAGCCTTCAGACTGACAAACGGTTGAAGTGAGCGTGAGCTGGTTCTGCCTGTAAGGCTGGCTGGTACCAGGTCCTTTCTGCTGGCACGTCTTCTTTTCAACAAAGAACAACTCTTTGACTAAACTCGAATGCCAGCGCCCCGGAATAATATGGAACTTTCTAGTAATGAAAGTTACTGCCTAGGCAGAGGGGAGAGATGACTCAAAACAGCACAACCAGCATTGGTACTTGGTCTGGAACGATGTATTTGCATGATTTGGAGGAGCTGGGAGGAAGGTGCTGGGATTCCACTTGGGAAATCAAACCGCAGAGCCGAGTGGCGCTGTTCTTCACTTCCAGCTTTCTGGGTCACAGTGTTTTAGAAAAGAGCAGGCTGCTCCGGGCTCAAGGAAGGAGCAAGTGGCTTTTCCTGTGGGGTTTGGAAGAGCTGTCTGGTGGCAACGTATTCTCTACCGAGAGCGGTGGAGCCTCTTCCCTTACAGTGTGGTTGGTAGTTAAGCTGCAGGCTCTTGCCCCCGGAACAGGTAACACTAAGAACAGCCCAATGGCATCTGTTCCCACTCAGGATGGTGAGGGTGACAAGTGCTGATGTGGTGACAGTGGAGGGAAGGCTAATGGCTGCTGTGCTCTGTTCCTTAGGTTACCCTACGTACAAAGAGAAGGTGAAAAAGCGGCCGGGCGGCAGACCCGAGGTGATTTACAACTATGTCCAGAGACCGTTTATTCGCATGTCCTGGGAGAAGGAGGAGGGAAAAAGTCGGCACGTTGACTTTCAGTGTGTGAAGAGCAAGTCCATCACAAATTTAGCGGCAGCGGCAGCCGATATACCCCAGGACCAGCTTGTGGTAATGCATCCTACCCCCCAGGTAGACGAGCTGGATATCCTGCCCATTCACCCTCCGCCCAGTAACAGCGAGATGGATAGCGAGGGCCAAAACCCACCGCTCTGATCGAGTCTCCCTCCACCCAACGCATGCTCCTTACAGTGACTCTGTACTCAATCCATGCTACGCTGCAAGTCCAGTTTCCTCCATTGTGTGACAGTGTTTAGGATATTGCAGTACGGACCTTCGAAAAGAGCAAAGGGAGCACCCGGTTGTAGGGGGAGCGCGGATCCGACACCCTGGGGTGGCAGTTCCATACGTGTATGTGTTTACTGGTAGGTTTGTGACAGTGGTGATTTGTCTGCTGGACTGTCCTCACTCTTTGGCCCGTCAAAACCAGCGGGACGCTGGTGGCTAGCACGCATCAGTATTGTTACACAGGGGTTAGAAGGCAGAACTGGAATTGATAGTAGCACTTTATAAATGGTTGATAAATGGAATTTGAAGCCATTTTTTATAAACGTGTTGCACAATGCTAACAAAGTGCTTCTATCAAAAGTATTAACTGTAAATAGTTTTGCTCTGAATAGACTGACCCTTTTCAAGTTATTGTATATGGTTGAGCACAAAACTACTTACTGCTGGGTTTTTGGATCGAGGCGGCGATTCAGTTACCCGTGTAACATCCTGTTAAAGCTGAAGTTCTTTGGTGAATTTTTTTCACTTGTTTGCAGCGTGAGCCATGTTCAAAACTTGTGAACGAGGGAGAGGGGCTTGATCTTAAATTTTGCCTTACCTTAATCTGTTCACAAATATTTATTTAATACATTTTTCATAAGTGTCATGAAAAAGGAAAATGCAAATGGTTCATTCTTCATTTATTAATGATTGTAAACAAGTTTTTCATGCAAATAAAGTTTCCATTATTTTAATGGCTTGAATGATCTGTGAATGAGATTAAGTATATAGATATGGATGGCTTTTCAAAGGAGTCATTGCTTTTCTTTCCTCAGGGAAGGATGAGAATGTTAAAAACTGGTAATTCTTCAGGAGAAATGTGGTGATGTCAGACTAGCTCTCTGGGGGTTTTTTCAGTATAAACTTGAACCTAAGAGGAAGCAAGAGTGGCTTCTCTAAAGTCATTGTGACAGAACCTTGTTGGTGGGTCTGAGTTGCTGGTTTTCTTCCCTTTTCCCCTGAGGCTCAATAAATCATAAATAGGCAACTGCTTCTAGCATGCACCTTCAGCAGGGTTTTATCAAATTTATTTATCAAAGTAAATGCTCCATCTTAGAACAAGGGAAACATTTATTTTAAAAATATTTAACTGTCTAATACATTACACTTTAACAATATTTATAGTAAAGGATTCTTACAAGAAAGAATAAACAGCTTTATGGTACAATTAGTATAAGAAATATCCACATGGGGACTGTTTTGCAGTGTAAAAACACACCATACATCTGAAATGGTCATTTGCATATAAAAGCTACCACTGATGCCAGTGAGTTGCACAGTGATTTAAAAAAAATTTCAAACACCAGAATCCAAAATATACAAGTATTGCAAGCTATACACAGCTAAGCAAATCAACACAGAACACTGTAGCAGGTTATTCCACTTTGTCTGAAGTTACACACGGTAGGATGAGTTGTGTTCTGATACAGCTTTTATGAAATCCATACATAAAAGCTTCTCAGTCCAACAGGTTTCACAGACTGTAGAACTCCACCAATAAATGCACTTTGATATTTGGATGTTGAAGCCAGGTGCATCATTTACAAGGGCCATGGCAAATCACTGAAGTCTACGGGGCCACCAAGACCTGCATCTGCTTCAAGAAGGCTCATGATCACTGCCATTGCTGCTTCATCGTTGCTGGGGCTGCTGGATCCTTGATCGTTGTCTATCATGTCAATGCCTATATGAGAGTTCTCCCCTGTAAGCACAAAGACAGGAAGTTGCCAAAAGCTCAGGGCTGTTATTCACCGTGCTTGCCCTGGGACTTGGAATAGAGCAACTGAGCAGGCCACACAGTTTGGGGAGTGTTGGTCTGTTTGATACCCAGGTTACCGCAGTTTCAGGAATACCAGTGGTGCCTGGTGTCAGAGCACAAAGGTTAGGTCACTCCTGAAAGCGAGCAGTGTGCTTCATCAGGACAACCTCGTCTTGTTACAGTTGTCTCAACGTGTTTAGTTGGGATTGAGGCATCTTAGTGCATGACGTCACTTACCAAGAATAGAGGAGTTGTCAGAATAGGGGTAACCAGAGTTATCTTGGATTTGTCCAGACAGCAGCCCAGCTGAAGAAATGTCTGGAGTGCCACCATTCAGGATCTTGGAGGAAAAAACAGAAGCCATAAACCAGCACGAAACATTCCATTGAGTTCTAAGTTGCCCCATATGATGGGATTTTTAATACAGGGAAGATGGATTCCTGCAAAAACCAAACCACCTAAAGGCGAGCTAATCAGGCTCCAGGTTATAAACCAGGAACTACTTCCTTCATATTACCCCCATCAAGCAAGTGTCAGATGGATGGTATATGGCCACCAGAAAAAGAGATGAAGTCTGTACTACACACTAAACTTCGGGGGAAAAAAGCTAGAAAAATGTTCTCAGGCGATTTCTGTGGGTTGTCTTTGTAAGTGTTCCATCTGCAACTGATGGGCTTACAGCTAACTGCAGAATGCTTCTGAATTTACAGAAGCCGTGCATGTGAAGTGCTGTCAACAAAGGTCCTTCATTTTAGGAGTACAATCCTACCAGGTAGGGACAGACTGCAGGAACGGAGCGTTGCTCCTGCACCACAAGCCTAACCAGATTTTTTGGTAGAGAGCAGCACAGCAGCACTGTGGACACCACAGCTCATCAGAAATCAAAAAAAGCTTCTGAGGATTCTTAAATGGCAAGGGAACAGCTGAACTAGCAGAGCGGTTTTCCTGAAGCTCCCACAGGTGTACAGTGGAAGGTAAGTTCTTGCGAGCTCCCTGCTGAGGGCAAGGGCAGCATCAGGGGAAACTTGTGTTGTGCCAGAAATAGAGGGGGTACCAGAAATGCCCAACTCTCCATGTGTATTTTCCTTATTGAGTACAGTAGCCCTTCTTATACATTGCTGTCAAATTGTTGTAGAGCAGAAGGAGCAAGAATAACTGTTCCTGGAATTATAACTCACTTCGTTCCAACTTCAAGTTTTATTTCAAAAACAAAGCGAGCCAGGAATAGACACAAGTAGTTACTGTCAGCTCTGTGCTCCAGCACAAGCAATTCTTGTGTATAGGCATCACCGTTTCTGAGGGAAAAAATAAGTGAGGTGGAGTTTGAATGCACAGAACAAGGATTCGGGTAAGTGCTCTTCTTGCCTTGAATATACCTACCGTAGGCAGCCATTCACTAGATGGCTTAAATGCTGCCAGTACAGTTCGGCTCAGGGGGTTTAAGTGTTGGTAATGGTAGGTGAGAGCTACTCAAGCAGCCTTAGAACAAGGCACGGTAC
Organism: Jacana jacana; assembly: GCA_013400555.1. Lineage (NCBI taxonomy): Eukaryota > Metazoa > Chordata > Aves > Charadriiformes > Jacanidae > Jacana > Jacana jacana. The sequence goes on along the minus strand of VZTM01034166.1, from coordinate 16,745 downwards.
ATGGTATCGATTTAAAAATAACCTGTCAGTGCACAGTAAAGCATCTAGTTGTTGTATTCTGTGCCACAGCTGTACAGTACAGCTGTGATTCGTTGGAGCCCAGTCAGCGCTCAAGGGGCAGCACTTCCAGTGTTCACCAGTGTGTGGTGGTAAAGAGTTTTTGGAGGATGAAGAGACAAGAAGAGGGCTGCTGCTCTGTTCAAAAAAAATCAAACTGAAAATCAGAAGAGCAGGTGGATTTCAAAAGCGGCCAGTGCTTAAGAACTACTGGTCTCTGCACTCTAGGGACTACTCCAAAGGAATTTTGGCCATCAGAATACTTTTGACTTCCCGTCAGACTTTTTCAGCCAAGCAGCACGGCAGAGTTCAACACCACGTCTCCTGTTGCTTGCCTCTACTCTGCAAGGCTGTTTGTAAAGCTTGTTCTCACCTTCTTGCCTCCTGGGGAGGAGGTGTCTGGTGGTGGTGTGCTGGTGATGTTCAGTGGACTTGAACCGCAGCTAGAAGGTGATGATCCTCTTATCCTAAAACATGGATAAAACAGGGAATGAGTTTACCAGCAGCTTTGAGACTCGGGGGTTTCAGATGCCGATTTAAGTATAAAGTGGTGTAAGCATGAACTTTCTTTTTGTAATTTCCTTATTTGTTCAGTGTTACTCAGATCAGCAGTAGCAATGGTTTTATTTGCAGCCAGAGAAGCAGTTGTGTTTCAACTGTCCAGTTTGCCCGGTCCACAAGCCTTACCCCTCTCTCCCCCCTTTTATTTGTTCCTGTACAGCCTTCACCCAGACGAAGAAAGAAAAAGTCCTGGATACTGAGGAAACTATAATTTTTTGTACTTCACTTCAATTTAGACCAGCTAAGAATTCAAGCTGCCTCAGTCACAGTTACCTTATGGAATCAGGGGATTGTCAGAGTTGAAAGGGACCCCTAGAGATCATCTAGTCCAACTCCCCTGCCAAAGCAGGGCTGCCTAGAGCACATTACTCAGGACTGCATCCAGGCAGGTCTTGAGGGTCTCCAGAGGAGGGAACTCCACAACCTCCCTGGACAGCCTGTTCCAGTGTTCAGTCACCCTCACTGGAAAGAAGTTTTTCCTCATATTTGAGTGGAACCTCCTCTGTTCCAGCTTGTGCCCGTTGCCCCTCGCCCTATCACAGGAAATCACTGAAAAGAGTCCGGCTCCATCCCCCTTCAACCCACCCTTTAGGTACTTGTAAACATAGATAAGGTCTCCCCTCAGCCTTCTGTTCTCGAGGCTAAAGAGTCCCAGCTCTCTCAGCCTTTCCTCTTAAGGGAGACGCTCCAATCCCTTGATCACCTTTGTTGCCTACACTGGACTCTCTCCAGTAGTTCCCTGTCTTTCTTGAACTGGGGAGCCCAGAACTGGATGCAGTATTCCAGTTGTGGCCTCACCAGTGCTGAGTAGAGGGGGAGACTCTCTTCCACACTCTTCCCTATGCAGCCCAGGATTCCACTGACTCTCTTGGCAACCAGGGCATACCTTAAGTGAGGTACTGCTACAGAACTACACTGGATATTTGCTACAGTTAATTATTTGTTATTAAACTGCCCAAAGCAGCATTTTTTCACTTCAGTTTTCCATAGCTTGATCCAATATTATTTTTTTTAATTAATGATTAATGTGTTAACTATAGAACCAACAAATCTCTAGACTAAAGGGAGGAGGGGTATTTACAGAGAAAAGCAATGGAAATGGGAATCTTATCCTTGGCAGAGTTCCCCTGGGAAAGCTGAGCAGAAGGCAGCTCTGGAAAATAGTAACAGCTGCTGAAAAAGGACTGGAACTAACCCAGCGTCTTGAAATGAAGTGAAAACGGGCGGTAAGCAATACTACTGCACTCACTGGGCTAATTAAGTGGTTTACAGCTACTAAAAGGCTGGTTAAGTTTCAAAGTATCAGCATTGTGAGGGGTTTCAGTTGTGTTTCTTTTCTTTTTTCTCCTTTGTCCTATTCTTCTAGGCAGGAAAGAAGCTGCATGTGCTGGGTCTGCGGTTCCCTTAAACAATGACACAAGTAGTCTCTGGTTTGCAGCAGGAAGAAAACTACAGGACACTGAATGTTTGCCTGAATTGCAGCTCAGTCTGGTTAAAACAGCGCCACTAAATGTCTGCTGGATGAGACCACTTTTATAGGAAAGGGAACAATTCCCAAGAGGAAGTTCATGCAGAAGAGGACACGTTAGCCAGTAGAAATTAAGTGATACCCACTGAAAGCAGCAACTCATGTGGGTGAGAGAGGAGGTGGCTGCTCTGTGAAACAGCTCTGTTAGGCAGTCTGCTCCTGAGCTGAGGGGTGCTACTCCCGCTCTCAGCTCAACGACTCCGCTACATCTCCACTTTTAGACAGACTGCCCTCGGGGAGGCAGCGCTGGCTTCATTGTGTCCTTGCTCAAATTGCTGTGGGAGAACTGTACAAGCTGAACTTAGGTATCTAACAACTCTGGAAGGATCTGAGCAAAGTGGATCACGTGAAAACAAACAGTACATTTTTGGCGCAGAGTCAATAGATTTGGCATTTGGAGACTGTGCCACTTACACCCTTAAGTCATTTGTAAAAGAATGGTCTGGAAAGGATCTTGTTTCTTGTTAACTGTTCTTTTTAACTACTGTTTCTGGTAAACAGATAATCATCACCATTACCAGAAAAAGTTCCCATGTTTCTAGTTTTACAGTAGAAAGCTGGAGGGCTGTGTTTTTCATTCTTTCACTATGGGCTTTGACTGCCTCAGGTATTCTGAATAGTATCTGTAGCTGTCTCCTTGTAAAATACATTTATATCATACAGACGTTCCTCTCACCTGTGAATCTCCATGATTTCTTCAGCAATCATCCTCCCTATTTTACCTGCCCCAGCTCTTGTTCCACCTGGAATTCCAGGCACAGTGGGATGGGTCCTTTTTGGGCCACCTGAAACCAGTAGATATCATAAGGTCAAATAAACTTGCAAGCCGTTTCCAAAAAAATGCTTTAAGTTTAGCCATGTTTTGACAAGCTGCAGGACCTTCTGAACTGTATTTATTTACGAGTACCTTCAAATGCATGGAAAGCTCTGACTTGCACTGAGCTATGCTGTCTCTTAGACACCCCTCTGTGCCAATGGGTACACAACATATCCTTGACTTTTACTACATTCTGGTTATTTCAAGCATCCAGTAGTACCTCTCATCCAGACTCGGTAAAGCATAACTTGTCAGACCTGCTTTATTCTGTGCTACAACAGGTTCATTTCCAAACACCTTTGGTCTTTGCTTTGTGTGAACATTTGCCAGCCCATATTCCCTTCAACATGGGATAAGCCCAACCTCCCTGATGAACACAAATAAACCCCCTGTAGATAACTGCAAGTATCTAAAAACAGAGGAGAAAACGAGGTCTAAACAGATAGATAGAAGCTGTTACTTTAATGTGATTTGACACTTGCACAACACTTGAGAGGTAGTAGGGAAGGAGCTTTCATCACGACATAATGATGTCACATCGTGACGAAAAGACCATATACTGAAAAAGTAAGCCCTTATTGCTTATGCATAATGGGAAATCCCATTCTTTAAGAAGTTAGTATTTCAACAATAGCAACCCCTTGGCATCTATGGCTCAGACTCATCAGGAGGTGAGAAGGTTCTCCTAAAAGGTCATCAAATAGCAGAGTCAGAACCACCTGAAATGAAATCTCATTCAATTAACTTTCTTTTCTGGGGACAAGAACTATCCAGTATGACGATACTACACATCTGGTTTCTTCTCAAAAGCTGTGTTGTGGCTAGAATAAGCTTATCCTACTATAGAACAATTTGTTCTATATTTTTTCCCATTTCAGAAGGCCCAGACACTGCATTACTGCCATTACTCCACCTTCAATTACTAACCATCATGCCTATGTGGCAGCTTCTCTTCCTACCATTGTCAGCTGTCCCATACTTTGCCACCCTTCCTATTCCACAGTTTCACAGACTGAACCTCATTTTTCAGAGCAGATGTAAGTGAAAAGTCCACTTTGCTGAAGTCTTGCACTATTCCACCAAGTGCATTATGTACAACGTACAAAGTAATTCCAGATGTGCAATGTCCTCGCTCTACAGCTATAAAGGCAGAGTCAGTAAGAGTAGCATCTAAGAAACAGGGTCTCTGAACGTGACGGTTCCCAACTGTTTGGAAAGAATCTCAGTATTATCACCATCTCTCTTTCATCCATGAGCTGTCACTATTCCACCACACTTCAACCCTGCTCCGGTAACACCTCGTTATTCCATCAAGCTCTACTCTGCATTATGCTGCCGGCCACCCGTTATTGGTTCAGTGGTATGGTTCAGGGATCTGCAGCATTCATCACAAGCCCATGATGATTACTGGTGGTCAGTCTTCGTATCTTGGGAAAATGTCAGTCAAATCGAGGGCAGGTGAGGGGCAATAAGCCAAGTGGCCAGACTATATTTATGATCCATTCACCCCCTAAGTAATCATCTGCACTGATCACAGAATGTGAATTACTCTTATACTTGTTTCTTTTAACTGGCTCATTCACTTTTTTTTGACCAGCTGATACCCAAAATTGATATTTAAGTTCAACAGGGGAAGAACTGCATTAGGACTTTTTTGCCCTAAAACTTATTTTTCTTTCGTATGTTAACAAATTCTCAGTGCAAGAGTGCAGCAGATTTGCACACGCAGGGTTAGCCGTTTCCTCACAGGAGAGCAGTTACCTTCTCCAGCCTGAAGCACGCTGTCCATGCTGTGGGGAGAAGCCGCAAGCTGCGGAAAGGCTGCGTCTCCACTATCAAGTATGCTGGTGCTGTGGATTTCAAGAATTAGAGGAATTGGTGACAGAAATGACAATACTATGATCCTATGATTCAGGGTTTAAGTGGAAACAGGGAAAAGAGGACAAAGCAGTCATTTACACACATCTGCTAAGGGAAAAGTACTTACGAAACGACTGTGTTTGTTGAGACAATATATTCTACTTCTTTGGTCCAAGGGTTCATGAAACTGAACCAGCGACTCCGCAACGTAATAAAAGAACCATCTTTTATTTTAAACTTGTAGCAGTTAGTTGTAATTTTTTCTCTTGTCTGCAAAACTAAAACCAGACAGAAAGCAAGTAAGCCGTGTGTCAAACAGGCACCGTGACTATATAAGCAGAGCCTTTATCAGAGAAAACTCAATTCCTCCCTTCATCCCAGAAGAAAAATGCCATTTCCGCAGTCACTCCCCCTCACCCAATCTTAAGTATTTGGTACAAAGTCATATCTAAGGCAGTCATACTGTTTGGCACATGCAGCAGCACACTGTTCTTAACTAAAGCATTTGCAAACACAGAGATACCCAAATCTTTTCAAGTTTGTTTGGTTTTCTTAATGCACAAGTGTTCCCAATGTATTTACAAAATTTCTGTGTGGAATTATCAATAATCTTACCTTGCCTATGACATTCTGCAAGATGTGCTATATCATCTTGATGAAAATATTCGTAACATGAAGTACCTAGAAGTTCCTGGGGTAAGTATGCCAGGATGGCTGTTGCCCTGGGGGAAAGGAGGTAGAAGGGGGGAGGGGGAAATTAAAAACTTGTTTCAAGTTGAAGCATCAGTAACAGATTTCTAAAACTCACACTGAAATTGCATAAGGCTCAAGTAATGCAGAAAGGTTTTTTCAGCTTAGGAGGTCAAAAAAAAAAAATCATTAGGAATACTCTTTCATTCTCAGGTACTTAAAAATGTACATAACACCAACAGCCCTCAGGTATTATATTTGACTGGTCACCACTGGAGGGGATGTAAGACTTTTTAAATAGCTTTGGAGGCATATTATAGTTTTGAGAATGTAAACCTGAATAAAGCTGACTTGCAGCAGCCACAAGATAATACAAAGCCTCCTGCATAAGATTCCATTGAAATATAGATGTCAAAGGTTCAAAGAACTGCTGTGTTCCTCTGTGGACCCACAGTGCTGTTGCCGCTGCACAGAGGCCAAAATGTGGTATAACAAGTGTTTTGGGGGAATTTTCTCACCTTAAGTCACAAGCCTGAAGAATGGGACAAACCCACACACATAAAAAAGGAAGTTTAACAAAGAGAAGTTTCCTGAATGAGCACTAAAAGACCTACTGCGTGTGACTCATTTAAATCAGACAGGAGCATGAAGCAAATAAAGTTCTGTAAAATCTGAACCAGCCACAGAGTCAACTCATTTTCTTCCTCATCAGAAAACTTCAGAAGGAAATATGCCCGTGGCATGGATTCTTGATCTGACTCTTGGGTTGTGTTCAAGGAACTCTTGGCAAAGGTGGAGGACATCTCAAGAAACTAGGGAAAGACAGCTTTATTCATCAACTTTGTAACTGAAGCCTTAAACTAAATTCAAGAGGAAAAGGCAAAGCAACACTGCAGGTAATGAGTTATACAACAGCCTAACACAAGGTGAAAGGGTCATTCTCAACAAGGAGAGATCATGGGCCAGTATGCTGAACACCATTATGCTGGATAGTGGGCCAGTATGCTTTGTGTATGTTAAAACAGGAAGACAAGAATTATTTCTTGAGTTGTTTATGATTCAGAAGCTGTAACAACTTTATTACAGTAAGTCATCTAACCCAGAATATATGAAAAATAACAGATAGGGGAGGAAGCAAGGGAGAATTGCTGTCACCTTGTAGTTAGGGATGTACTCTTGCTTCCAGCCCCCAGAAGACAGACTTCTGAGGATATCTGGGGACGGAGAGTATGGTACTGCTACCATGGCGCCCAGCCACCTCCTGGGAAATCATTCTAGGACTTCCTGATGAATGGAGAAACAGCTGAGAAAGGAAAAAGGCAGGACAAGCCATCCAGGAAGACCTCAAAATGTGCACCATTTAATTTAGTAGATAGACAACATGGTCAGAATCAAATCTGCAGGAGCCCTAGGGAAACAGCTCAAGAACATCAGAATGTGAAGTAACATGGCTGAATGACTCCAGGGTAAGAGTCTGAGTGAGATCCTCACTCACAGGACCAGAGAGCAAACAAATCTAGTTAACAACAGTGGACTTTGATTTTATATGTGTTTCTTAGAAGAAAAATTACTGAAGGAAAAATGATAGTTCCTTGAATTATTCAGTGTAAGAGTCACAACTCCAAACTATTCCAAAGCAAACAGAAAAGGTAATAAGGAACAAAGCTAGGTAGATCATTACCTCTTCTGCAATAAAAAAGAAAAAGCCCAAATGAAGTATTATAAAATGTAGAGATTACTACATATTAATAATTAAGACTAAGAATAGCAGGAAAAGCTGCAGCACAAAATGCATACTATTTAAACGCAGGTCTTTTTTGTATTTTCCCAGGCAGACTAAAAGCATTCAGTACCAACCAGGTGTCTTACACCTGAAGTCCTCAGTTGACAGAGAGCTCTAAGACCTCAGCCTTGGAGAAGGAAAAATTAGAAGTATTTACATGAGAGAAATTTTCAAACTGATTTTTGTTTGTCCTTATCCCAGGACACTTAAACTGCTGACAGCTCCAAGACTGCTTTGATGAATTATCTCTGAGAGCCTGTGGAAAACCAAAAAGCAGCAAAACAGAGAGTCTATCTTTAAAAAGGAAGAGCTGGGAACCACGTCAGCCTTATTCCAGTAATCAAACCTTTTAACAGAAGTGGAGTGGTGGGAAACTTGACACAATCAATCAGTAAGCAACTTGTCAAACCTTTTATGTTTACATTCATAGCAGGATAAATAGGCTTTTTGGAAAGAAGAAGATGCACCAAATTACAGCAGATGTCAGAAGGCTTAGTGATTTCAATATCTGACCATGTTCTATTAAGCAAGAAAGGAACCTGTTCTTGTCCTTCTTCAATTTCATCCTTTACTTTTTTTTCCCTTAGCTTGCTTTTCTGACTTAACAAGGCAGCTTTGACTTCTGAAGCTGTAATTCTGCATAGATAATAAACTTAATTTTACTCTCACATTCACCATCCAGAGTTGTTGGGAGTACTGAAGAAGGAAGTGGGTATATATATATATAATCTATAGCAGTTCTTCTTCATAAGGACAAAAGTTGGCACCACAGCGAGTTTAGGAAACGTTTCTTTCCCAGATTCCCTTGGGCAAATGACAAAGGAACAGTGCAAGATGCTATGAACAAAAAAACACCAATAAAGAAATAAGTTTTCAGCTTTTATAGGTGCCTAAATATTCTCCAGTGGCAGCAGAGATCATAAGAGACCACGTTTAAGCCTACAGTCAAGGCTTACTTTTACAAAATTCCCTTTCAAAGGACCCTTTGAAGTAGTATACACATTCCAAGGTCTGTAAACAACAGCTGGAAAACAATTTAAATAAGAACATATGTATTTAAATCCAACAGATCAACATTTTCTGAGGATTACTATTTTAGAAATATTTCAAAATTATCCATCAGGGGAATACACCTGATCTTTTGAAAAGAAAACTCATTCGTGAGCTACCATACTTTGGCAGAACAGAACGGCACGCTTTCTGCACAACAGAAACCTGCAAGTGTTCCCACAGCTCCCAGAGTGATCACCAGCTCTAAGCGCTGCTGCCAAAGAGCTAGTAGTTCAGAAAGATTTCCAGCAGATTTAAAAACAAAAAAACACAACACTAACCCAAACCCCAACCACCCCAATGAGATAAAAAACCCAAACAAACAAACAAACAAAAAACCACCCAGATTTTCCATACTGCACTTCCTCTCAAGACTGTAATCTCTATTTCCTCTCAAAGTCCACTAAAAAAATCAGCTGACACACCAGACACACCCTGAAACAAATTCCAGCAGGCAGATTCTGGCACAGCTTGGAGCCTGGCCTTCTTTTACACTGTGAGCAGCTAAGCCTAAACCACAGGCAACCTGTAACAGCTTCATCTGGGCAATCTCAATCCTCCTTGACAAGGAAGGGAACCAAACAAGCCCTCTCAACAAGCTCCACATAAAACCTCCTTTAACACTCTTCAACCACCTTTTTTCCTTTGATGGTGCCAGTTATTTTGAAGGAAGACCCAGGTCGTGCCTCTCTGCTTCTTAATAAAATTCAAGCAATTTCTTTTGAAAAATACAAGAATTATCCTTTTTGATAATACATAAAAATCTGATCTGAAAGAAGATACCACACTGGTACAAGTTCTCAAACCTTTTCCAAGAAACAAAGTTTATGAAAAGCTTCTTTTCTTATAAATACAAAAGCTCACACACAGAAGTATTAATTCAGCAGCATGTGCCCAAGTACAGAGTTAAATAAACGTATCTGCTATCCAAGCCTGATGCAGCCCGTGCCATAACTTACCTCTGTAGTGTTTGTTTGCAAAAGTTTTCAAACAAGAAAAAGGTGGTAATTACAAAGTCCAGTTTAAAAACAGGACAGCATATTCCTCTGAGGATTACACTTATACATCACCCTTAACAAAAGGGCACAAACAACCCCTGGATTATTCTGTCTAGTAAACCATATTTTGGAGGTTTTGAGTGTTTTGGTTTTTTTTAATTTAATCAGTAATACTGAAACACAGTAATAGCTTTCAGCTGGGTCTCAAGAACCAAAATAACTTGCAGTCAGGGTCTACTAAAAAGCTGAGAAGAACAGTAATTTCTTTTTTTAGTAGTATTTACACTGCTTTAAATAAAATTGTGAGTGCAGCACTGTTGGACAGTGACTTATTGTGAAAATTATTACAAGTATTCTTACCTCTGATCTACAAAAACAAACTTCCCATCTATTGCATGTCGCGAAACATATTCTGTAGGTTTCACCCTGATCTCCCCGTTGACTGGCTGTGGTACTACATGAGGATGCAGCCGTCCAATTGCAACGAGACAGCTTAAATTACAACCCTCGTTATCTGGTTCATTATCTTCATCTAGTCCCATTTTTGTTGGTGGCCAGCTTTTTAAATATCCTGTACTATGAATAGTGCAAAAGCTTTTGCGGTCTGCTGTAAAACAAAAACAACAAACAACACACACACAAAAACCAAAACAAAAAAGCAGTTAGGTCACGGATATTGCTTTCCAGAACTTCACCTCAGTTCTGCTAATAATGCAGCTCTTCTCTTAGCCAGGGAATCTGGGATACTGTTCACTAAGGACTTTTCAGCGCTCCTGCTTCGACACAGTTAATCTGCAGTAAGTCACTAAGCCATTGATCTCTGCAAAACCATTGTTTCCACTGAAACACCACTTAGTTTAGACCAAGGTTACTTTTAATAAACTTTTAAGTAGAAGCCACATCGTGTTTTATTATTTCAGCAAAGGATACAAATAATCAAAAGGGTTGTTTGAGGAAATCAGTATATGAATAAATCAGATGCTTTTTCAACTTAACATGAGGCCCCTACAAACACACGGAACAAGTTGTTTGGTAGAATATACACTGTTTGGGGTATATACAGGGGACAGCTGTATGTGGAGATGAAGGTGAAGATCCAATGACAAGTCAGTCAGTATCCAAAAGGAGAATTCCTATTCCTCAGCACTAAGCAGGCCTTAAAACCACAAGGAAGACAACTTTCATAGAGAGGCAGAGTAAAAGGCTTAGGCGGAACTGCACAAACAGGCTTCCTTGGGCTAAGCACTAAGGTACAGGCCAAGGTTCAAGCTGTGTCTGAACCTTGCAGGAAGTACTTGGGGCAGCTGTCACATCCAAGGACAAAACACCAAAGTTGCCTTTTGTTCTCTAGTTGACACTCTCTACTACCTGATACCAAGTGTATTATCCAAACCACTCAAAAAAGCAGCTTTCAAATTGGGACTAAATATATATTCCAACAAGAATAATTTGCAGAGGAAAAAAATATTGCCAACTTTGATAATGTTATGGCCGAATACTTCTGGTGCAGAAATGCTACATTTCCAGTATTCACAAGGTACCCAAACACAGATAAATCAGAAAAAACTAATTTTTAAGATGAATATCCATCCAAATATCACTTGTCATGCGTGGAACAGAGAAATAGAATAGGTAACAGCTCCTCTTTGATGGAGACATTGGCTAGCAGGTCAAGACTGCCTGTGACATGATCAAAACCTGGAGAAGATGCAGTAAGCATACCAGAGCTGCCAGCACAAACTGCCTGCAAAAAGGTCAAGAAAGCAGAGAGGAGAATTGGGCCTTATATGCTAATACAGTGCAAAAGAGTTACTATGGGGCAGGGAGGGGCAAATATGAAGTAGTAACAGACCTAGATAGAGTTCAGTATCTTAATAAGAAACATTAACAGCGTTCAATAAATGTAAAAAAAATTAACCTCTGCAAACGAGCAACTGTACTAAAAAAATCAAGTCTGACAGCCATTACGTATGGTAATAAAATGTATAATTGTTACCTTTCTTTTTTGAACAAGTTGAAGGAAAATCCTTGTCTTCTACTTTGACTGATGGTCTATTGCACTTCATCCTACAAAAGAAGGACCGTCTTGCTCCAGAACACAATCGTGATGGCCCGGGTGTTATATCAGTTTTAACTGGGAGTCCAGCTGTAGCAAACAGAGGGAGTGAGGAAGCCTTCTTTGTCAGGTAAAAAGTAAACCATACAAATGATTACATCATACAACCCAACTGTACAATGTTTCGACCTTGCTGGGACTTTCACAGAAGTCCTTTTATATACTTCAGAAGGAGAAGTCCTACTTTGGAGTTTTTCTTCAGTGAATATGTGCAGGGCTCAAGTGACCATATCAACATTAGTATTTCTGATTACACTTTCCAGCATGAAAACATTGACGCAAGCTTGAGAACACAGGGTTCTAAATGCAAAGATTAACAGAAGATGATAAAAATCCACACAACTTTTGCAATAAATGTGATTTCTTTCAACACTGATCAACTGATTAAAAATACAAAGAGATTATTTACCACAAGCAGAACAGTACTTCATATACAGTTACTCAATAGGCCCATGCCTTTCAGACTGGCAGGCTTTTCTACCACAGCACCCACCCAGAGAGCACATATGCATGCATATAGCAGAAGAGGCCCAGTGACATTCCGGGTCCACCTCAACTGGCGTGGTCCTAAACATCAGGTTCCTTTGTTGTTCTGATGGAAGGGGGAAGAAAAGGTAGCAGGGACTGCAAATCCCCACGATCTCCAGTTATGTGTAAGAAGTCCTTCGCCTCAAAGGATCGCATATGAACGAGCCCTGACCTTTACCATGTTCTTGCAGGAGAGTCTTTTCTGGGGAAAGTAACTGGAGAAACACAGTACCAACACAAACACCAACTCTGGGAGCCGACAGCAGAGTGCTGGTATAAACAGAGCTACAGGAAGATGCTTGGCATGCATTGGAAGCATGTCTATCAGCAATGCCAGTAATCCAGCTGGAGCTCCAGGGGACAGCGCTCCAAGAGCTGATGGAGTATTTAAATCACACAGCAACTTTTCCACAGCCTGCTATCCACTTCAACCATTTCTGCATGGGAATACGTACAAACAAGACGCTATAAACACATACAAAAACTTCTAGGGCCCCATAGGCTTTTAACATAAGGAAGCAAACAATACCAATCTTGTAGCATAAAGTTTGCCTCCCTTAACTTTAGAAGGGAGTGAAGTCGCCTCAAGGAGGTCAGACCGTCCTGCACCGCACGCACTCCAAACTGCTGTTCAGTGAGAGTACAAGCTGTGCCAGAGCCACCCATGCCAACATAAAAATAAATACATACATACTAGTAGTCTCAAGAATATGAGTTCTTGAAATTCTACCAATCAGTCTATCATAGCAGATGGGAAGACTGTAATTCATAGTATTTATTTTTGCCCTAACTTTGTCAGAGGCATACAAAAAAAGGAGCTAGCACTGGATGTACATGCTTGACAACCAGACAAAACCAGGAACCAGAAAAATTTCAGCTGATCCAGCTGAAGCCTCTACGCTCACTGCCCTGGAATGATCTCTCTCAGCTTTAGTTTCTGAAGTTGAGCTGGTAGCTTCTTTGAGATGAGATCCTACACATTTCTGCTCCTGACAAGCATGAGATTTAACGACCTGGAAATCTACAGTTTTAAGATACCATCTTCTACTTAAGCAATGCAGACTCCTGTTATGAGAGTGAATTAAACACCCACTCACCTCAAAAACAACACAGATGCAGAACTACTTTAAAACACCAGAGTGGAACAGAGCTAAGAGACACAGCAGTAAAAGATTACAACGACCAGATTAAAAACCTTCTAAGATAAAGGTTAGGTCATAGTGGCAGCACTATATAAAGAAATAAATTCCTTTATCTTGACTGACAGCTAAGGATGACCAAAATAATACTGTGTTCTGATGATTGAGAATGACAGATTAGAACAAATACTTCAATGGGAGAAAACAAGCCTTTGATGCCTGAAAAAGATAGAATACCACACAGGTGAAGCCAGTTAAACTAATGCTTCTATACTGGAGTGCATGCCAAACCCACTAGCTTCTATATTAATGTACCTTACAGGAAAGATGGGGAGGGACTCTTTACCAGGGAGTGTAGTGACAGGACAAGAGATTTTAAACTGAAAGAAGGTTGATTTAAGCAAATACTCAGACTACGTAACACCTTTTCAAAAGGCAGTAATACTTACTTTTCGCATCTATAAGCCTTTCTCGTGGCGCAGTGTCAGAAGAAGAGAGCTGCTCCTTCACTTTGGCAATGTCTTTAGGATGAAGGTAATCAAATAAACTTTGACCAATCAAGTCATTCTGTAGAGATTGAATATTCAGTTAAAAAATAAAATAATTGTTCAGTGTATTTTCCCAATTTTAGGATCCTGTATTGAGTCTGTGTGACAAGGTTTTGGTATTGGGGGGCTACAGGGGTGGCTTCTGTGAGAAGCTGCTAGAAGCCTACCCTGTGTCCAATAGAGCCAATACCAGCTGTCTCTAAGTCAGACCCACTGCTGGCCAAGGCTGAGCCCATCAGTGATGGAGGTAGCACCACTGGGATAATACATTCAGGGAGAAGAAATACAAAAACCGGGAGTGAAGGTGAGCTCAGGAAGAAAGAAGGGATGGGTGGAAGGTGTTTTTAAGATTTGGGTTTGTTTCTTATTACTCTGATTTGATTGGCAATACACTCAACTTGGGCAAAATAGTTTATTTTGCCTGTGACAGTAACTGGTGTATGATCTCTCCCTGTCCTTACCTTGACCCATGAAGCTTTTGTTGTGTTTTTCATTCCCCTGTCCATCTGAGGAGGGGAGCTTTGGTGGGCACCCGCCAGCCAGCCAGGGTCAACCCACCACACATCCATTCTAAACAGTCCTTTTACATACATGTCTAACCAAGGAATATCAAACATCTGAGATCCAGGATTTAATCAAAGGCATATTTTGTCTGTATATTTTGAAGTTATGACTACGTTACATAGTAAATTTATGTCATTATTTTCAGTAAGAGTTGTGCAGAAATAGCAGGCTCAATCCACCACCACCACCAAATATTACAGTTTCAGTCTCACTTCATACGCTGCACAGTCAAAGTAAAAAAAAAAAAAATCATAGTTTTCTTTCAATATTTTCTTTCAATAGTCACATGATGAGGAGGCATTTAGTATATACCTTACTGACTGGCTGATGAACACTTTTGAAGCTAAGAGTTTTAAAATTTGGTAAGGAGGACAAATGACAGAAGGAATGAAGAATACAAGTTAAGCTTCACATTAAGTGTGTATTAGACACCTGGCTTTGGTATAATTGCTTCCCAGCTTCCATTAGTATGGATGCTGGCAAAACCAGAACAGACAGCAAGAAAACCAAGTGAAAAAATTCACACGAAGCTACTGGAAGAACTTTAGACTGATTTTGCAGTATTTGTTTATGCCCCCAATTAGGTAACTCTTCTACAAGCCTGAGGGTAAATCCCTGATCACAATGCATCTATCAGGGAAGTAAAGTTCGTTCCCTTTCATCTCCTTAGTTTGAATGGAAACCAGAAACAGTCGTCTTTAATGAAGTGGGAGAGAAAAGCTCTTTCTTTGCAACACATCTCAGCTTTGAAGGCTGATTATTCACATAAATACCCCTCCATATAAATGCATAATCATAAAAAGCTTTCAAATCTTTTACAGCTCCTCCCTGCCCATGGCAGGGAGGTTGGAACCAGATGGTCTTTAAGGTCCCTTCCAACCCAAACCATGCTACGATTACTTAAAATGGGAAAGAATACCTGACTGTAGTTGAGAATCTTGAAGACAGATTCTGAAACAAACAGTATCTTCCCTCTGTCGCAGCCCACAACAAAAAGAAATCCATCTGCTGCCTAATTATGAGAGAGAAAAAAAAAAAAGTAAATTACTAAGTTATACATCCTTATTGCATCACTATAACCTTTAAGAACAGTTCGTATACAGTGGAATTTCTACACTAGCAAAGCTGCCTTAACATTTAGAGATAACTGAGTCAACAGGCAAGACATGAAATAAAGTTTTCTTTGCATCTGCAAACAATTTTGGCACCATTCTGGGCATCATGCCCAGAATTTGAAGTCACTTTTATGGGAAGAAAGAATCCACGTCTTGTCCAATAATATTACAATTCTGTTCAATAATGCCTTCAAATTCAAATATTATTTTAACTGTATTTATTCTGTAGTTCCTCGTTTAGAAACAAAACATAACCTGGATATTTATTTATGTGCCTGTAGGCAGTAATTCTCCTTTCAGTAGTACTCTTTTTCAGTCACATACAAGCATGCAGGATTAGGCCCTAGTTTTCGAGCTTTAGAGTCACAGTGCTGCTGAAATTAAATTCTGCACGTGCTGCATCTGGGCACTGCAGTGCTTCACCAATTACACAAGCCACTAGAACAGCTTAACTATTGACAAGTGATACATACTTTTCATGCTACAGAAGAAATACAGCAAGCAGCCAAACCTACTCAGTCTTGTTACATCAGTGACCTCAGAAAGGGTGTTTGTTCTATCATTGTATGCTGAAAATCATGTCAAGGTAGCCCATGGCAGAAAGTCTGCACAAAACCAATTTACGTCATTTTGGCTCATTTAATGAAATAACTGAAGATTCTGATGGTTACCATTAAAATCCTCAGATGTGTCTCTTAAATTATTCTGCTTAAATTAAGAGATGCTGTTCATCATTTAAAGACACTGACTTAATAGAGAAATCTGCAAGACTGCATAATCTGCCACAGTCAGAACATTCTTACACCGAGATACAAAGCAGAAAAATACTGGTGTTTTGCGCTTTGGGCGATTTGTATCCACAGCCATTAACACCTCTTAGTTAAAAGCTGAAACATACCCTGAGAATAAGATGTTTTAATTCATCATCTGATAAAAAAGCAGGCTTATAGTTTGCTTCCGTATATGGGTTTGTAGCACCTAAAACAAACAAACAAAAATCCCCTTATCACAAAAACCAATACACACTCAAATGAGCAATCTTCCTTTGGCAGCTTCTTATGCTATTATTCATTTGCAGGTGTTCTTTAAAATGAAAGTTGCATTTTGGTTTTGTTTTACTATCAACATGAGCTTTGTTAGTATTAACTCAAAAAGAATGAAGCTTTTTTTTCTACAGCACAAATACTGCATTACGTAGCAATGCAAATTCTGCAATGCAAGTATTCCTCGGCAGACCTTTTGACCCAAACACTATGCTTGATTTAGGATCTATTTCAGAATTAGAAATGAAAACAAAGAGATTAAAGAATAAAAACTTTCAAACTATTTGTTCTCCTTATAACTCAGTAAAACATGACAAGGTCATGTAAACAAATTGTTGATTAGAAACT
>VZTM01034165.1:84525-126861 GCA_013400555.1 Jacana jacana | reverse complement strand
AAACCTTTTCTGAACTAGGATCTTAAGACTGCATCAAGGAGCTCTTTGTAGTTAGTAAGTCCAAGGGAGATACATTGATAGGAAAATAATTGGGTTTTCCAATAGAATTTTGCTGTTGTCTGTAATTTGTGCCTTTTTTTCACTGTCATTCATCAGTACAAAAATGTGTCTGTGGTGAACATCCATTTAAAAGTACACATTTGGCAAGTCTGACTTCAAATCACCGTGAAAGGCATTTGCAAACTTTGAGTAAACCAATATGAAAAAAAAACCAACCTTTGCTCAAAATTTATTTTAAAACTACTAAAATGTGGATACCTTCTGCTATGTTGCATTGCATTACTCCCTCACCAGATCTCAAATTAAAATGAAACGTGCAATGCGGCTGGAGTTGGTATGGAGAAAGTCCCTACAAAGTGGCATGAAGGGAGAGAAAGGGGTCATGTATTGTGCAACTATCTTTTAATGCAGGACCTTGCACCACTCATGGTACAAGTCAGTGGCAGTTTAGTAATTCTTTTCAAAAGCCTTTTAGTGCCCATTCTGCTATATGCAGGTATCCAACTGGTTATTGCGGGATTGAGCCTAAAGATGGCAAACTTTTTAAAAATTTTAGTGTTGCCTTTCCTCAGCAGTCGGTGATGTGGTAAATGTATAGATTTATGCCCTTGCTGTGCGAGAAACCACTAGAACATGTTTTGTTTAAATTCAGAAGGAGCTGCAGAGAGATTTGGGGTTTGAAAGATTAGGTAATGAGTAAGAGAAATAGATGGAGATGAAATATGACTTCCTATGTATGGTGTATTTCAGGGAATCATTAATTCACCTGAACATGACCATGAGTTATGCTCACAGTATTGCACTGAATTTCTCAAAAAAGGGTATTTAGATGTACTTGTAAAGTTAAAAGGCCATAAAATATTGATTTTGTACAAATAATGAAGTAGGCTATCCAGACCTTATTTTCCACAAGGAAGACAAGCAGTAGTTGATCTCTCTATGGCTTGGCTTTATTTCTGTTTGTGTGTTCTTAGGACAGGGACATTAAAATATTTTCATTTAGGGCTAATTCATAGCTAGAACTGAATGTTTGGTTTGTACAAATGCCTTCTGCCACCATTTTTAAAACAAGTGATGTTTTCTTCTTTCTTTTTGACAGTAAAGAGCAGAAACTGGTAGTAAAGCAGCACTTTGGTTTGAAATCTAGTGACTAATATTAGAATTCTGACCTTCTGAATTGCACTTACTGTTCACCAATGATTATGTCATTAGGAATGAATTAGGTAGTCAATGAGGTGGATCTTCAAATCAAAGCTTCCACTCTGGATTTTTAATATTTTCTTGTAGAATTACAGTGGCAGTTAATGGCCATATTGTTAGCTTGGTGAGTTTGCTACCATGAAAAGTAGTTTTCTTATGGCAATCTTTTCCATAGGTTATGTACTTCTAGGGGAAAAAAAATCTATTAATGTCAAAAATTACTGTACTGGGTCTGAATATAATCCATTTATCTTGCTCTGCAAATGCAAAAGGATCTGTAATGGGACAACTTGCATAGTAAAGCACTATTCAGCAAAAGCAGAACTGAACTGAATTCCACATACTTATATTCCAGCCAGTCTGGGGGATTGTGGTTCCAGAGAATTGACACACCTAGGAATGGAATTATATACCAAATACATTTTTTTACTATCAAAGTACCCACTTTTTATAGTACAGTGTATTCCAATGTGAAGTGGGTAAATCTGTGATAATTCACATACTCTACAAGTGTATGGTCCAGGCAATGTTTCATGTCTTAGTGCTTGCTGTTTTGCATAGCATTTCACATGTATTGAACCTATTTGTTAACAGAAATCCCATTAACTTGGGAGCTGAACACCCAGAATAATTCTTGGGGTCTTTCTCTATATGGAGCAGTTGCACCTTTTCAGGTCTTAGCGTTTCTTAACAGCTTTGCTGCGTTTGAGAAACAGACCTACAGTTTTAAGGCAACAGGGATGAAGCAGAGTTAAGCTGTCCAGGTCCATCCCACACTAGGTGTCCATTCCTTCATGGATTCTAATAGTGTGGCTTCCTTCTGAGACACATATCTGCCTCTGCAGCATTCTTTCCCAAACAGTGGCACTGGCAAGAGCTGGATTGAGTGTAGTGATACCTCATTTTGCAATACAGATATAGGAAGCAGGGTAGACGGGACTATCAAGAAGTCTGCCAATAACCGCTCTTGACAGACATTTGTCTAATCTCTTTGTAAAAACTTGCAATGGTGGAGATTCCACAGTCCCCCTAGCTGCTTCCTTCAGTCATTAGCCATCTTTATAGAGCTTTTCTTAGTATATGGCTTGAGTCTCCCTCATTGCATTTTAATCTTGTTGTTTTATATCATGTACACATTCTTTTATTCCTCTTTATACTAGCATTTCATATATCTAAAGGTTCTTAATCCAGCTTGCATCTGGGTATTTTCTTCCATAAATAAATGTTCTCAGTTCTTTCAGTCTCTCTTAATAGCATAAGTTTTTAAATTTCACATCGTTGTTGTTGTCCCAGGGACTCTCCTGTTGCCCACATCTTCCTTGAAGCATGCTCTACAAAACTGAGGTCTCAACTGGTATTGGAGCTGACCTCAAGCTTATTTGGCATCAATAGAATGGAAGAACCTCATCAACCCCCCATATGTAGAAACCCATTTTCATTTATAGATGCCAGTATACTTTTTGACTTTTTCACAGAACAGAATTTTCCCCTTGTGTTTACCTTGTGACATCCTGCAACTTATGAACCCTTTTCTGAAAAGCTGCTGTTAACTCTTTCTTCTCGCTCTCCTGGGTAGAGATGATTGTCTTCTTGTGTGTCTTCGTCTTAATTTCTTTCATGAAATTTCTCCAGTTTGTAAGCACGTTTTGGAATTCCAGTGCTGTCTTTTAATGTGTTTGCAACAGCTGAAAGGCTGGTGTGACCAGGAGGTGACAAAAAAGTATTCAGGGTCCAAAATATTACTGGAAGTATGAAATCATATTGGGTTCTGACCAGCTCCCTGTGAGATCCCCTTCCTCCACCATGGAAATAAAGCGCCATTGGTTATGGTTCTTCTGAGTGAGGTTTTTTTGAACAGTTTTGTAAACACTTTACTGCAATTCTGCAGGGTGTCTTTACTTAGTTGGCCTATGAGGAAGCTCTGTTAAAGTTTGTCAAATCCTTATTAAAGTCAATATACAGAGCACTGACTACATTTCCCAGTCCACATGCACTGTTTCCCTTTCACAGAAGGAGATTAGACTGTCCTGACATGATTTATTCTTAATAAATCTGTACTGTCTGTTATTTCCTTTTTACCTTCCAGATAATTTGGTTGATTATTAATTATGAGGGGGTTTTGCAGTTAAATTAACTCACTTGTACTTTCTTGTCTTCTCTTTTCAAGGACAGGTCTGTGAAATTACATCATTCTGATAAGGGTGGTGAGATACAGTGATTTGGGTGATACTAATATGGGTGGGACTACACCAGGGTCAGCAGTCCAACCCTGGCAGTTGGCGTTGCTGGCTTCAGCCTCCGAGTGAAGACATTGACACTCAAACTGTCTGAGTGAAGACATTACAGCTGCACCAGCTGACTAATGTCATGTCAACATACCCCTGTGGTATTTCAATGATGAATATTCCTCAGGAAAGACACTTCAGAAGCATTATTCTGCAGTTGAAAGGAAAGATTCAAATTTCAAAGACAGAGTTTATTTCAGAATTATTTCTTCTACAGTTTGGGCATAGTGGATAGCATCGTGCTGGGGAGTGTGCAGGACAGGAACATTTAGAAATTAAGTAGCAAAAAGATGTTTTTTAGGACTCCTTATTCTCCGTGTCTTGAAAAATGCCAGCACTGACTTGAAGGAAGCAAACCACCAGAATAAAGCATAAAATTAAAAAAAAATAAATACTGTACGCAGTTTGAAAATGTATCTATCTCAATAAAAATAGCATCAAATTAACTGCTGAGCAGTGGGATAAGTAACTGTAGGAAAAACAGGCTGTGGTCGCCCTTTCATATTTGCCAATGTTAATAGAAGTGTTAGTGGGGTGGGAAAGGACCAGTTGTGAGAGATGTGAGCAGTATCTACATATTCCTACCACCATATTTGAACCTTTCATGGGTAAATCATGCAGGAGAAGACTGTGCTGGTCTGTGCTGTCCTTTTGCTTCAATGCTTGTGCCCCCATGCTTCTGAGTGTCAGAATACATTTAGGGCAGGATTATTCCTACCATCCTTTTTGAGCAGGTTCAAAAGAGAGGTAGAGTAAGTGCAGTGTCCTACCTCCACTGCTCCCACCTCCTTTCTCCCTCTCTCTTCAAATACAACTGACGCAGTTGTGGAAGCTTTTAAACTTTTTTGAGCTGACTCTGACTGCTGTAGATTAGCAGCGGCACATTCCATTGACTGTTCATGTGTAACCTGAAAGCAGACAGCCGTTTGGCCATTCCAGGCTGGGATTTCAGTGCTCAGCAAAGAAGATCATTGTTGGCTCCTTACTCCACTCACTGTGTATTTGGACGGCATTGTGCCTACTCACAAACTGGGCAAGCTGTTTGACTAGGGCAGAGATGCCAGGCGAGGATGAGTAACTTGCATATTACCACAAAGATTATTGTATTTTCTTGAGGAAAAATCTTCTGTTAGCTCTTTTTACCCAGTAGCGTCACTCCCTGTAGCACCGATGCCTTATAGTAACAATAAGAAACATTTGGAAAAAAGTAAACTGGAAAGAAAAGACCTTAAGTCTGTGAACAGCTATGGCTGACAAGCTTGTCGTAGAGTGACAGATATCGGAATATTCTTCAGGATTACTTGGTATGTCATCATATGCTTGTAATAATTATGTCAGAGAAACAGGCTTCTGTGCATTGATGACAAGCCAGTATCTTATATCACCAAGAGAAGATCAAAGTTTCCAAAGTGCTGGGACCTAATTCACCTTAGCTTCTAATCCAACCTCACCTGCCTAGAGCTGCTGCCACTGACAAATATACCAGTCGTGTCATTGACTAGAAGTGCCTTTAAAACTGTGCCTTAGCATGCCTGTTGTGATATTAACAGGATATTAACTTTTGAGATCTTTCTTTGTTTTGTCATTATCAGTAGGGTGTCATCTGCATGAAGCATCAGTTGTGTGTGGGTACAAGGTAAGATAGGATGGTTTCCCACTGGTGCCCTGATGTTAATTCTTGCACCAGTCTAGTAATTCCCAGAGATATTGCACAAGTGATCTTCCATTTCTGCAATCCTGAGTAGCACTTTCAATAATTTAAACTTGAGAAGCATACCTAGCTGGTCCAAATACAGGAAGGTGTGTGCAGATGCTTTGAAATAAGTAATTTTACATCCTTTAGCCTATTTCTGTTTTTCTCCTCCTTTGTTGCTCGTTGCTTTAAAGCTAGCTGGAAAGCAGTTGCGCGGAGACTCACTGATTCTGAAACCCACTGACTGGATTTGGAGAGTATAGAGGGGAAGGATGCAAAATGTGGAAAAAGCGGGGTGAAAGGGTAACACCAACACTAGTTTGCAAGCAGAAAAAGTCAGTAAGGTGCAGGAGGAGCACGTGCATTCTCTTGTTGCAAGATGATAATGGAGCCAGTGAAGACAAACATTTGAGGTGAGGAAAGAGTATTTCCTCTGATTTCTGCTGCCAGGTGGGTAAAAGAGCAAAACTGTGAATGTTGCTGTTAACACAAGGTCACCAACAGCCACTGATGCTATTTAGAGTCTGCAGACATAGTTATGCATGTTCATAGAAAAAGAGAGGGAGGAGCAAAAATAAAAGATAGAGATGACAGGGAGATACCAGAAGTAGGAAGGAGATGACAACAGCTATTTAAGACAAGGATGGTTAACAAGTGCCATGAAAGCTGGGGCCATGCAAAGTGGGACATTTAAGTGGAGCATGGGGATGTGGAAGATTTCCTCCAAACAATGAAGATGTAGCTGACTGGTCATCAGGTCAGCCCACCTGGAGATATTGCTCTGTGTGTGTTGTAAAGAGTGGAGTTGCAGACTCATGTTGGGTCTGTCGAAGCTTATCAGATAAAGTACAAATCAAGCTCTAGACAACCATGATCATATTGATCTACTCTCCAAATCGTTGACTGTGCATAAATGTGGCCTCTGAGAACACATGTGTTGGCCAATTAATCTCTAAGACATTCTTTCAGCGTTTGAACATTTAAATTACTGGAAAACATGTAGATCTCATTCTTCAAATCCAGTAAACACTCATTGACTCCATCAGTATTCACAGTGAGTCTATGGAACCAAATTCAATCCTGGGGCTATTTCTCAGACCTCAGTAGTTTTGTTACAATTTTGTGGAGTGTTTTTTTGATGGAAAATATGTTGATAATCTTCTAATCTTAATACCCAGTCCCTGATTCTGCAGCCAATTCACATGCAGAGCTGGCTAACTCTATGGATACTGGACATCAGGTATGTTCTAAGCAATGTGAAACGGAAAGAAAAGATTTTACAAGGTTCCCTTTTCTTAGTAAGTAAGATTCTTTTTAATAATCATCCAAACAGAGGTGCTATTCATTTCACATCTCTGCAGGAAAGTGTTAACATAGAAATTCTTTGTGATCATGTGTTAGTTATTAGGTTCATAATGAGTATAATACTGTCTTAGTTGTAATGTTCATTAATACAGCAGAAAAATACAGTATGTTAATATGTGTTACTTCAAGATTAGCTACAGAAAGTGAAAGTGCATTTCTGTGCTAATACAGTAAAAATCTATTAAACCCATAGCCTTTGTGCATGGAAAAGGAATTATTTCAACACGTTTGTTCCATTAATGGCTATTTGTTTAAGAGAACTTCTTAGTATCACATGTTTTCTAGCTGCACATTCAGAATTTACTTTTTTCTGTGGACACATCTGTTTCTTTAACAGGTTGTGTTACTGCAAGCTACAGGGTTTTTCACATTATCTTGAGGATTTTCTTACAAACTATACAGTAGAGTGCTTTTAATATGGACTGGGATTCCATGCCAAAGCTTGCTGGTATGCCACAATAGTTCAATATATTTGTGGCTGGTATGCCACAATAGTTCATCTGATATCATGGTCCAGATTCACTTTCCCTTCCCAAAAGTTACATTGCTACAACAGAGGGCAGAGTACTGCAGATATTTCTTCTCCTTCTCCCTATTTTTCTCCTAACAGTGTGCCCCAAAGTTCTATTGCCTTTAACAAAGAGATTTATGCTTTCTGCATACCACCATGGAAAAGGTGTCACTTTGGAACAGTATTTTAAAATAGCTCTAATTGGAGAAGGACTGTGCAAGTCCATTCAATCCCCTGTACTTCCCTTGAACCAGAAGAGAAGAATTCCCAGCACAGATTTCCCAATTGCCTGGGAGACACTCCCCAGCTGGGAATCATGACCCACACCAGCCCACTCGTCTTCATCCAGAGGCTGGGGAGTGGGTGTAGGAGGAGATGACCCTGTGCTGAAGGGGCAGAAGAAGGGATCAAGCTGCCAGGGAGGTAAATCTGGTTGCTGTCTCTTCAGTCTTGTAAAGCAATGTGAAAGGAGAAGAGAACTGAAGCTGATGTCTTTCAGGGGTCACATATGGTTCCCACTGATGAAGATGTTTGGGATTTTTGTTTGTTCCCTGTCAGTATGAACCATGCAGTCTGTGATATTTATAGTTATTTGCTCTTGGAAACTGCACGTGTACGAAGTTCATACACTTTGCCATATCCTGTGGTAAGTGTTCATATCAGTTCTTTCCAAAAGATTGATTCCTAGATTGCTGCAGCACAGTTCATCAAATCCTTCATACAGAGGTGAATGGATGGTAGTCTCTTTTTCATCCAAACAATTGTAAGCCTGCATTTGGCTAGCAGCTATGCTTGTTGGATGAAGCATGACTGTTCAGTATTCGGTTTGTTTGCTATTGCCAGCAAACAATACGCTGGCAAGTGTTTGCACTTTCTTTCTCTTGCCTTTTTTTTTTATTATTATTTTTAATTTTTTTGGTGCTATACAAAAGTAAGCGTGAGTAATGTGTATGTGCTAACCCTGTATAGACATAGCTGTTACAGTCGAAAGGTTCAAAAGGAGAGCAAGTCATTTGAGGTCATGCTGTTACATGTGCTGTGTTCTCTGCACTAATTTGTTAGATTTTTGCCTAACAAGATTTAAACTCACTGGTGAAAATTTGCATCTGACTCCTTCCCTTTACCACTCCCTGTTTTGTTTTCCCATTTTGATTCATCTATGTCTCTGGTGACATTAATGGGAAATAACCAGGTAGGCATAATTTTTCAGCACAGAAAAGTAGTGAAGAGACTGAGAATGCATGGGATTTGACTTCTGAGCACACTTCTTATTTCCTTTGTAAGCCTCTGTCTATATTAATGTAATGCTGCACTTTGCAGAATAATATGCTCATAAGGGCTTCGTAGTCAGCTTTCCCTCTTCATTCTGAGGACCAACATGTTAGTTTTTCAACAGCTGTAATCAGGAAAATAAGAGCTTTAGAGTTTGCTTCAAACCCTGTATCTCTAGGCAATCTGCTGCTAGAAAGCTACTCACAGAGTTAGCATGAAACTATTCTAATTCTGTATTAATTGCTGTAATTAGTTTTTTTGCGTCATGATCAGATCAAGGAAGCCTAGAGAGAAAAAAAAAAAAAAGAAAAAGAAAAAAACCCCTCTTTATCCACTACTCTTCTAAAATGAGGCTCATTATTGCCAGCAAAGGGAAAGGCAAAGGCAATGCAAGTCATATATTCCCAGCAGGGCAAAAGCCCTTGGCTTCGCAGATGTCAGGGGCAGTTTGGTTCCAGTTGAGCTGGAGTCATTCTCGGCGTGTTCTCCTGCATGCAGGCCTTCTGCTTATGTTTGTCAAGATGGGATTTGTTTGGTTTCCTTGTTTTGCTTTGATCCTTTGTGTTTGTTGCTCTTTCTGGTCTTTGCTACATACAGGTAGACTTGTGATTTCCTTACATGATGCCACATGTGCACGAGGTACCTGTGAAGAATGATACCCCTCAGGTTTCTCCTGACCCATTTTATGGGTGGCAACTGGTCTGTTTGCAAAGCATCTGGTTGCAATCTCGGGGAAGTTCCCAGTTTGAATCTTAGGCTTATATCGTTCC
This sequence comes from Jacana jacana, assembly GCA_013400555.1. Taxonomy (NCBI): domain Eukaryota; kingdom Metazoa; phylum Chordata; class Aves; order Charadriiformes; family Jacanidae; genus Jacana; species Jacana jacana. Next base: position 117,705 of record VZTM01034165.1, on the reverse strand, counting down.
CTGTGATGCAGGATGAGCATTCATTTATACTGCTCTTTCCTTTTACACAGCTGTTGTTTGCTATTTCCCTGTTATTAAATACTTGCACAAGGAAAGAAATATAAAAATGCTGATACTTGCCATTAACTATTTTTGATGCAACAACTAAGTCTGCCAACTGCATGAAGTGAATACATTTTGTTAAGCACATCAAAAATACATTTGCAAGAAAAGTCTCACAGGGTCAGATAAGAAGGACACAGAGTACAGTATTAGCAAAGTACCTTGGTTTCCCATCCATAAAATGAATTTTTCTTTCTTCAGTCCTTTGTGTGCTTGAATTATTTAGACTGTAAACTTTTTAGGATAGAACTGCCTCTTCATTACAATGTATTTATACAATGGCCATCCGTCAGCCAGCCATCAGTAGAGAATTCTTCCTCACCCACTCGTTCCTCTAGTATCTCACCACTTCCTTAGTTTATATTCTCACCTAAAAGCAGTCTTCTACATGGCAGCCTTCTGCATCCTGTTCCTTCCCATTCTCTCTCTCTCCTCCTACGTGACCTTCTCCAGATGGTACATCTACAGGCAAAGGAACAGATTTAGAAATGGCTGGTTTTCTTTGAATGAGAATTAAGCTGCATTAGCTTCTCGCCAATGCTTTAATTTGGGAGCAGGCTAATCTGCTAGACCTGGGCAACAAACCATGTTTCTATTCAACAAGAGCTTTGGAAATGTAAACATTTTCTTGATTTGGAAGAAATGTTGACATCTCAGGAATGTTCACAAAGCCTAAATCCAAGGAGCTGAGAGCAGTGCAGTGCAGGCTGGACTTGAACTTAGTCAATGCAAACATGCTTTAAACAGGTTTAGAATGATTCTGCTCTTCTTAGATATACTTTTTTTTTTTTTTAATAAAGTGAAGAACATTCAGGTTTTGCCTCCCAGATTTATTTATTTATTTATTAATTATAAAGATTTATTGGAACGATATTGAAGAAGGGAAATCAAATTGACTGAACATCCATATTTTATCTGAGCAGGTCCAAATCCTCTTGTACTTCTATATGCTGTTCATTAACACTATTCCTGTATGTTCAGGAGAATTGAGGTGGGACACAAAGGAAGGGAAGGCAGCAGTGTGCTGCATGCCATTCTACTCACCTTGTCTCATAAAATCTCAGATTTCCCCTCTCATTTCAAGAAAAAAGGGAAGATTGGGAACTATAGTTCCATGAAGGGTTAATTTCTCATAATGCTACAATTTCTTTAAAAGAGAATTATTAAAGAGTTAATGTTTTGCCCACAGAAGCTCTGGATGCCTCATCCCTGGAAGTGTTTAAAATGAGGCTGGATGGGGCTTTGAGCAACCTGGTCCAGTGGGAGGTGTCCCTGCCCATTGCAGGGGGGCTGGAATTCAATGATCTTTAAGGTCCCCTCCAACTCCAACCATGCTATGATTATTGACATTACAACTGTCAGAGCGGAAAATTAATCTTGAAATCTTGCAATGTGCTTGTTTAAGCATGTCTGGAAGGAGTGCCATTCTCAAGAAGTCTCAGTATTTTCCTCTTCTCAAGTAAGTGACCATCTCTCACCACAGGTACCACTTCCCTCTAGCCCACTTCACTGGGACAGGACCAACACCAAGTACTATTTACCATTGTTCCTAATTATATTTTGGAGTTTTTTCTACACATCTGTACATGTTATGAACCTCTATGGGAAATTTGCTTGAGAACTATGGAATTGGGCTGTAGAGTTATTAAATATTAATAAGCAATGAATTTCAGATCACCCAAATTATAGAAATACCATTCCCAGCCATGTGACCACCACCTCTCTCTTGCTCTGCTTTTTTGGAAGCTGAGGAGTATGATCTTTTGCACATTAATTTGTGATGATACCATCAGTCATTCTTTGAGCAGTGAACTTTGTTACTTAAGTCTCCACATTAGAGGAGCTCAGTTTGTCTGTCGGTTTCTCCGTATCACAGGATCTGTGGTGCAGTTGGAAACAATTTGATTTATTTTCCTGCCTGCTGCAATATATGTAGCAGCTCTAGCTTCTCAGAACATGTTTCACAGCTCACTCATATATGGAGACATAATGAAACTAATTTTTTTTATCTGAAATTCTCCAAGCTCTCCCCCTAAAAAAAATGTAAGCAATGACACAAATAAGTTTTCAAGATTTTTTGATGAAGACATGTGCTATACTGTCTTTTTAAAGGGTAAAAAAACACATAAATGACAGTTCCATAAACTGTAGATTTATGACTTTTTTTTTTAACTTTCCGATTATGTTGGCAATGACTAAAAAAAAATAAAATTTTGTAATTTTGAGGAGAGAATAATGTACTTTTTTATTAAAATAGAAATGACACACTGCTGCATATCTAACTTGATTTAGTGTTTTTATTAGTTATAGAACTGTTTTAATACCTCACTAACTATTGCTTTCTCCCTTAAGGTTTTCATTGTTCTCATACCCGAGAAACAAATTGATAATTCTGAAAAAAATAAAGTATTTCTTGGTTGTTTGCTAACAGCAGAATAGCAATCAGTCACCACAGGGTTACTACAATGGGCATCATTATATCTGGATCCTTATCAATTTCACTATATGGGTAAGTATTATTGCTGCATACCGGAACTCCTTTGGTGTTATTGCTTAATTTTAATTGTGATTGTAAAATGTGAAAAATGTGTATCTTTAAACCACAATTAAACACCTGCTATACTTGTTGTGCATTGGCATTTAAAGATATATTGAGTATTTAAAATCTGCTGATTCAGATATTACATTGAGGGGGAAATAAGGAAAAAAACAGGGACTGGTTTGAAAACAAATGTTTGCTTAAGGAAACAGTTGCCGGGAAATTTAATTTAGCCAAAAACGTGATGCAACATCTGAACCTTAAAACATTTAGAAGAGTAAATTTTGACATCGTGCTGTTTCTCATGCAGCTTCAGAGAGGCTGCCAGTCCCTCGCAGCTTCCAAGAATCCCACTGTCCTGTGTGTGTCCCTCTGACATCCTGCTAATGGAAAATCCTGCACTGGAAAACACCTGCCCAGCATTAACAAGATGTAAACGGCAGAAACAACAGAATGTCAAGTTGCAGAGACACAAAGAAATGCAGGTTTTGTAGAAAGAGCCTTTGCTGACTGCTCCCAAATTCTTAATTTTGTTCAAGAGTGAAAACATTTCTAAATTGCTTCTGGTTCTGCAGCAAGAAGCCCAGCAAAGCACACGAGCACATGATTTTCTTTAAATGTGTGAGTAATCTGAATGAGTTAGAGCTCAGCACATGTTGATGTGCTTTGCTGGACTTGAATCTGTTGGTGGTGTAAGGAGATTTAAATCTAGCAGACATAAAGGGAGGCAGCAGTTCAGTACAATTCAATCTGCACGCAGCCTGTGCTGCACAGCCTGGCTCATGCACCTTTCTGCAGCCCCTCTCTTCCCTTTCCATAACTATAGCTTGGAAACATTGTTTGGTCTGAAAAAATGACAGATTTATCCTCTCAGTAAAGGCTGGCTTTTGAATATTTGAGGGGAAGTTTAATTGTTTACAGGCACTGAAAAATCAACAATATTTTAAGTATTTTAATTTTTTTTCTACTACTTTTTAATGTTTATTTAAGCACTTTAAACTCAGGAAAAAAAAATCATGGTGTCAACCCTTCTGGCTTATCCCATATGGAGGGAAGAATTTTCCGTGCCCTCAGCTAGTTCTTCCCCATTCTGGAAGGTTGCCTGGGGGGTCTTTTGCTTTGTGATTTATGATCTACTCAGGTAAGGACCTAGAACCAAATACCTCCTCCCATCCAAACCAGCAGCTTTGGGAGACAAACTGTTTATCTGTTTAGGAGAGGTAACACACGATATTTTTCTTTTGCTGTAGATGAGAGCTTGGTGTTTCTTAGTGGTTTCCCAAGTAGGCAGCATTGCTTTTCAGGGGTTCATTGCCTTAGATTTATATTTCTTGCAATCTAGACTCCTAGGAGGATTGCCTTACTTCTTGCCTGTGTACTTCTATTGAGTTTGAATAGAACTTTGAAACTGATTCAACATGATCTGCTGTCAGCCTCCTGCTGCACACTGGGTGATCAAAATACCTCCCTTCCCCTTCCTGGGAGAGTTGGGTTCCCAAGAGCACTTCCCATTCCTTATCTTTCCCTGCTTGCTAGTTTTAAATCAGTGATATCCGACTAATAGGTGTGGAAAAGACAACAATGTTTTGATAACTAATATATGTAATATATCAGGAAGTTTTGTGTTTCACTTTATTCCCCAAAATACTACCTCAGTTTGGATATACAGCACCCCCATAATTCCTTTCTAAAGAGGCCAAACAGCCCCTCCAATGCCTTACCACAAATAAATCATTTAAGTACCTCCTGCTTGTCTTGTAGCATGTCCTGGCTACCAGTACACTTTCCTGTCAATCTTCAGTAATGGCTTGTGTCAGGTGGAACCTCCTGGGAAAGAAATGGGTTTATCTTAAAAAGTTTATGATAGCATCTCCTATATCTCCAATGTGTGTCAGAGAAAGAGATTATTAAATATAGAATAAATAACAGACAACCCTATTACTGGGTCTTAATTCCACTGAGGGCTTCCATTTTTTAGGAGTGGATTCAGTGCTCATGAAAGCTGTCAGGTTGAGGTCGTTGGAAACCAAAGTGGTCTTTTAACCCACGGATTAGGTGCAGGATTGGCAAGGAACGTGCAAGCTCTTCCACGCTGTCCTGACCTGCAGTGCCTGGATTTGTGCTTTAGCCAGTCCATATGAAAGGAATATCAGGGCAGGTCCAGGGAGGGCAATGGAGTTTAGTGCAACTCATCCAAAACTAGCTCTGAGAGGGCTGGTACCTCCACACACCATGGTGTACAGAGGTGGGAGCTGGGGTCCCAAAGTCGGGCTCATTGCCTGAGCTTGGTGAGCCCTGCTGGAGCTGTGCACATGCTCTTAGCAGCAGACAGGTGCAAATAACCCAGAGCAGGAAAGTCTATAAAACCTACAGGCAAAATGATCTGACTTGGAGGGCTTCTCTTATCTCTGTGTTAGGCTAACCCATAGGGAGCCTCATGATGCTTGGGCTCAGCAAGATGTGTGGCATATTCAGGCTTACACTTTAAGACTACACCTTTATAGCACAAGGCCTATCAATTAATTTACCTCCTCTTGTGTCAACTTTGGCAGCTTTATAAATTGGAAAAAGAGATTCATGATCTAAATCCAGCCCCTCACTCTGCGATGCATTGATGCCTATAATTCCTCATAGAAAATATCTTTCCTGAAGTCTGCAATGTGTTATAATCTCTAATTATGAATATGTTCACAGAATTTGTTCATCTCAAGATGCACTTGTGCATCTGTTATTTATGCACTATACATTAAACTTTACATATAGCTTTAGAAATATTTCTGCAGATGTGCACTTGTACTTAAAAGACCATAGAAAATGGTATGTTAAGCTGTGTGACGAGGTCTTAGGGTAAGGATTATAAAGTACTGGAAGGAGCACCATCCTTCCCGGTGGCAGAGTTGTAACTAGAAGCAGACAACCCTCTGCTGAAACTGTGGAAGGGGGTCTCCAGACTCCCGGCTGCTGGCACTGCTGCTGTTCACCATCACCTGCTCCTGTCCATATGGTGGCCTTGCTGGCACTCTGTGGGCTGTGTGTCTCTGCTGTTGGGCACAGTGGGGCTGGGAGAGTCCCTGCTGACCCAGTAGCTTGGGCACAGGCTGCATTTACAGACTCTGGGTCTTCATGATAGGCAAGCCTGGTATCAAGGGCATCCTCAGGCCACCCTTTGACAACAATACAGCAAGAAGCCAGTGTGCTTGTGAGGGCAAGAAAGTCTGGCACTTTGAGAGAGAGACTGTAAACTTATTAGGAAGGCTGAACTTTATGTTTAAATAGCACATAATGCAATGGGGACTGGTCCCTGCCTGGCACTTTTAATTGCTGCTGTAATAATACAAAAAACAGAGCCACTGTTCTGTACTCAGCCATATAAAAAATGATAAATTGTTATTCTACTTGTTTTCCTATTGTAAAGTAATGCTGTCAGTATGGAATTTATTTAACTGGAAGATTAATCCTCAAGTGATTACCTTAGAATCTGAAGGGGAAAAAAATACAATTCAGTACTAGCCACTACAAGAAAATTAGAAGTAAAGCTAATGTAGCTTAAGAAAACCCCCAACGGCAAATAAATACATGATGTACAAAAATATACTGATCTTTGAGCACACCTCAAGGCCTCCTCTGGACCATGGTTCCAGTCAGTCCCAGAAGAACATAAATGCCACCTTAAAGATGTGGCTGCTTCAGGATCATAATGTCTTTCTAATAGTGCTTTGCTGAAATGGAAGCATTAACTAATAGGCTTTGATAGGGCAGATGCTACCAGATTATTTTATATGTTAGACTTCCTTGTGCGAGCTAGCTAAGGATGCATGTGGTTCATGGAGATGAATGCTGCAAGACTGTGAACATCTTTGGAATGTACTGAGGGTCTTTCATTCCCACTGCAAGTTAATGAGGACACTGTGCCAGAAAGGAATTCAAATCTGTTGTTGTGGGTTTTTTGTTTGTTTGTTTGTTTGTTTTGTTGGTTTTTTTTTCCCTCTGTGTGTGCTCCTGTGCTTTACAAACAGAAGCTTTTCTTCCATGGAGAGAGAAGAGACCAACATATATACACAATGTGCCCCAGCATCACCTCAAACAGTTGCTTGTTAATCTGGAAAAGAAGTGTGCTACAGCTTCAGTGCTCTATGCTTTCTTTTCACCTTGCAACACTGTTTTGCTTTTCATGTTGTTTATGTTTTGGTGGATAATAGAATACCCAAAATATTTGGAGACTGACTGAAAAAAAAGTCTTTCTTGCTTTGCCTTGAAGCACGGTATCTTTATGGAATCGTAGAAGCTGGAGATAGTAAAGGCCTTTTGGGTCATTGGAGCGACCCACATGCCGATGCCGGATTGAGACTCTTTTCTTTTCCTGTGAAAGCTGCTCGTGATATGGTGGTGCAAGGAAATTTACACTTTAATAGGAGACATTTTCATAAAAGCTTAACCTGATTTTGTCTCTGTTTCTGGTCCAGATATATACGGTGCTATACAGGCCATATGAAATTAAAGCGAGAAGTTGTGAATGATGTAGGAAATGAAAAATTCATCACAAAGAGCTAGGAGGTAGCAGAGATGTGCTGTACTCTATCTTTTGATATTAAACTCAGATATAGCCAGGAAAGAAAACTGGACTCCAAAGGTCCTAGGCAAAAATAAACCCCTAAGAATTAAACTGAGAAAAATAAAAAACCTAATTTAAAAATTTTTGGGTTTAGCATATCTTGAAAATTCTGTACCATTAAAAAGCCCCACAACACTTCCCAGCTGAAGGCAGCACTTCTAAATGTGGCTTTGTCCCACATCAAGACAAACTGAAAGGGCTTTTGACAGTTCTGGGAAGTGCTAGAGTATTCACACAAGAGAAAACGGTTTGGTTCTGCTTTTTCCCTGCAAGGGTGGTGGAATCACTCATTCTAGGGCTGGGAAGTAGCATATATAGAACTTCTAACTAGTACACATAATAATAAGGAGTCCTCTTACTTACTAAAGGTGGCCTTTCAAGATAAAATCAGGTAAAATGTAGGTAATGCTTAGTACATCATTACTGCAGCTATTCTGACCAGCTTTACTTCCACCCCATTGTATAAGCATTCTTTCCCACACTGTTTTGGGGGAACAGCTAATGCTAGAAATTCTGTAATGCAGAATATCCTTCTGCCTTCCATTTGGACACATGGATCTCTTAATCGCTTGCAGAACCCTTAACAATTATTGTCCTGGTGATGAAGAATGCATGGCATTCCTGATGCAAAGTGCTTGCAGCTCATGAGGGGGTGTACATCCCTCACTGCTTAAAGCTGGGCAGGTTCTTCAGCATCTGCAGAATTAGGTCCTTAATCATGATCATCCTCAATAGCTACTGCTTACCTGCTCTCCTTGCAAAATGTGACTTTTTAAACATGTCGCCCTGGGACTTTGTGCTGGTCAGCAAAGCATCCATGCTGAGCGACGTTCTCTGCTCTCTGCATACACATTACTTGAAATCACTGCTGTAGCTCCAGTCCTTTATGCATTTGCTAGTGAGCACCTGCACTGAACATGTGGGATTCTAATCTTCACATGCTAGATGGCCTCGAATAATTTCTGTGGGTTTTATAGGCGTTTCTGTGGTGATCAAACTACTGTAAAGAGAGACCTGTGTCAACCTATCATTTTTTCCCCTTCTTTCAACCATATAATCTAAGGTTTCCCTTGTGGGTGGCCCTTCTTTCTTTTGTGCCATTGTAATTTCTTCATAGGTGGTACCTGACAAAGTCCTTTTTTACCCTTAGAGTTTTTTGTTCAGATTCCATTCACTTCAAAATATCATTACCATTGCAAACAAGGAAAATGTGTTTATCAGAAACTGCAAACTCCTTTAGGGCCTCATAGGATTAATCACGGTTATAAAGTTTTATTAAACACAATTTTTGTTTAATGACAAGCTCCACCAGTCCTTCCCATTCCAAACCAATCCTGTCCTAAGGGTGTATCTAGCACAGCAGATTGTTTTCAACAGACTCTCAAGACAATCCCTATTACTTTGTCATGCACAGAGATATTTTTCTTCCTGGATAATTTGAACTTCCTTAAAAATCACATCTGTTTCATACTTTATTTATTTGTAATTTAAATCCTTAAATTGAATCTTTCATTACTAACATCTGGGCTTGAAATGCAGCCCACTTGAAAAAATACAAATTTTATTTTATTTGTTGTTACCCCCCTTCACTCAGTAGCATTGGTACAAACATTCCCTGGCCAGAGGCAAAACAGCCGGGTATCTTAAAGCTGTGATGCCGTACCACGTGTAATATGGCTCACTTGAATGTCCCTGAAGTGACTGGCAATTTGCCCAGAATTAGACTGAATGCAAGTAATAAGCTGTAGAAATTCCACAATATTGACAATTAGATATCTCTATACAGCAGCAGCTGTGTATTGTTCTCATGGTATATTCCTCTCAAAGCACCTCCTAAAAAAAGGGGAAAAAAAACCTGGCAGAAGGTTGCAGGCAGCAGAAAGGTAATATACATTGTATGAAATATCTCAAATTCAGACTAATAGGGATGTTTCTATTAGTCCAGTTTTCTACAATAGAAATAATGGCTTAAACAAAATGCTGAGGAATTTTCAGTTTATAATACAACATCTGTACTGAAAAATTGCTATATTTTAAACATATTTTCTGAGAAAGATACCTACCCACTCTTTCCTTTCATCATAAAAAGAGGAAATGTGAGTATGGGCTCGCCTTTGGATGCTGTTTGGGAAAAAGCTTCACCAGTCCTTTTGTAAATTGCCCCCAGACCAAAGCAGGACGTTAGTGTCCCTCACAGTGGGGTCTCCACAAGATGTAGCAATTTGGCCCAGAAGGGAAAAGCAGTCTTAGAAGAAAAGCTTTAATTTTTTACCTGATTTGAGAGAATTCAGACAGCTCTGAAGGACTCACTGGAATAAATATATTTATTCTCTATCAATTCTCAATTCCCTCATATTTCAAAGTTTATTTGTCAGCCTTGGTACAGAAAATGTGGAAAATTAATTCATTGAGTATTTATTTTATTTTACTCACAAGAAGCAGCTGCCCACAGTGAAAGGATTCAAATTTTATTTTTTAAACCATACTTTTGAAGTTTGCATTATGAGCTATTCATCTTTGATATTTTGCCCAGTGGATATCAATGGAGCTTGTTTCTGTCTGCTACTAAACTTGTCAAACTTTGGTTTTGGTATCTGCCTTTATTGTAATAGAAATGATAATTTTTAAAATAAGCTGCACTTTTTTTCAGAAGTGCCATAAAACTGAGGGAACAATAAGATGTCAAGTTTTATATTGCAGATGCTAATTTATCAAGCTAATTACCAACAAAATGCAACTAAATTGCTGATAATCTTGAGACTGATTAATTCAGCAACAGAGATATTGATGAGTATTTAAAGGTTAGGAATAGGGGTGTTATGATGCAGGATCCCCTTCTGACTTCTGTGCTTACCGCAGAAGAATTATCCTGGCACCGCATGGCATGCACAACATTTTGAGGGATACGTGTGCTGTATGCCAAGCAAATCTCCATAGGAAGGGCCAGCCAGTTTGTGCGTTTCTCTGCACGGTGTGACTATGCCAAAGACTGCTAAAATGGAGGGAAAGTTTCTGCATGGCACTGGGTATTCAGGGTCCCCCGTCCTGACCTCTGTCGTGCTGGCTTCTGACATTTTCATTTCCTCTTCTATAGTGCTTGCCTTTCTGCAACTTCCCTGCCTTTCTCCCTGATTCCCCTGGAAAAAAGCCAAACCAAACCCACCCCACCAATGTAAACACAGCAAGGGATGGTGACTCATGGTCTTCTCCAGCAGTAGGGAAAGTGTAGGCAATGCCCAAATCCGTCAATCCTTTGGTCAGAGACAATGTTTCCTCCTTGGGCAGTGGGGAGAGCGTTTCTTCTGGGCTTCATCCGAGCTCTGCCTCCTCTCCTGTGGGCACTGTGGATGCTGAGTCAGTGCCGAATGAGGTCAGATGTGGTCCTTGTCTCTCGGAACTGGAGACTGGGCTGAAGTGGCCTGAAATTCCATCACTTGGGCTCATCTCCTGCCAGCAGCACAACATCGGGTCCCTTCGGTGCTGAATGTACTCCAATAAAGGAGGTTAAAAAGCCGGTTCATTAATTGACTCCAGCACTGACTGAGTCCCTTTTATAACCTGTGTTATCAGCAGAAGTACAAGCGTGGTGTGGTGAGGAATGTGATTACGGGTGAGATTTCCTGGGAGAGGAATTAGCTGGCTCTGGTGGCGATCTCCGCTGTAATGAGCACGCTGCCATCTTCATGAATACAGTTACAGATGTATTCCCACAGCCCTGAAAAATGCAGAGCTCCTCTGCCTCACCAAGCAGCGCCAACTGGGTTCTCAAAGGGTTAATTTGCAGTTTACTATTGAATAACATAAAATGAGCTGTAAATAATGTAATGATATGTATTGTTAAGCTACATATACTGTACCAGGTGCAAGTACTCCCACTCCTCACTTAGATATAATCTGGGGCAGTCAACAAACACAGATGTATTTTAACAAAAAGAAAGAGAGAGGAAAATAAGATAAAGAAAGGATGAACAAGAAAAAAATTAAAACATATGTAAGATAATTTAACTGAGATAACGACCCAGGTAAAACCTGGCCTATTTTTCAGAGCCACTTTAACTGCGCCGTGTAAAATACAATGGCATTTTGACTTGTTTTTGGAACATGCATGAGCCAAACACGTGTGGAAACACCTTGACAGGCCTTTTGTATAACTACAAGAAAACTGATAATCCTAAATCAATTACATGGGGGAAAATATGAATCTTTGAATACTAGTAATTATAATGGTTATTTCTCACTTTTGTAGCACCTGCAAATGATGCACTGTATATATAACAATGATTCAAAAAGCCCTAATTAACTGTTTATTTTTTTTCTTCTTGTTTGCTGGCTGTAACCAGTCTGCATTAATTGACAATTTATATGTGTGTGTGTGTGTATAGATAGAAATGTATATTCTCCCCCACCCTCCCTGTGCCCCCCAAATATTTTCTATTACTTTCGACTGCCTGGAAATCAAGCATTATTGAATTTGCTGCTTCTAGGTCAGTTCTTAAAGCCTCATCAGAGACTTTTTGCTGAACTTCCAGTAACACTCAAGGAACGGAAAAGCGTGGTAGAATATGCTGGGCTGATCCTACCTAGTGGGGACAACCGCGGTCCTTTCTGTGGCGTGATGACATGGCTCCCGACTAATAGTGCCAGTCAGAATTCCTAACTGCTCCTACCAAATGCAAAAGAGCTGATTTTGGAAGACCTCCAGCCACAGCTTTCCACTGCTGACAGATTACTCTGGGCTATTCATGGAGCAAGATTAGCCTGACCACCATGAAGAAAACTCTTTGTTCCGTGTCATTACCTAGGACGGGCTGAACCATGCTAAGGCAAAGCTGCACTGGTGAGCTAAATTCATACAGAAATTGGATCAGCGGTTATTCTGAAATTATGCTATTATGGTCAAAGGGAGTGGGGGCGGTGGATTCATCGGGGTTCTAGGTAGGGAATGTGAAATACAACAGAGCTCAGCTCGGTGGCGGGAGCGCGGGGACAGCTTGCGGTAGGAACGGTTAGGATTTTTAATGTGGATGCGGGCATGCGGTGGCCATAAAAGCAAAGCACAGCGGAGCTTTGTGTTGGAATGAAAATGCAACGGTGCCTAGGCAGTGGCCAGAGGGTGCCAAGTCTTGGGTGGGCACCATGCGCTGCGGCAGCTCCAAAGGCACCGGGAGCGAACCGACCAGCGCCTGCAAGGAGGCACGACAGCGCCACACAACGCAAGCACAAGATGGCTGCTGTAACCATCTGCAGGACATCAAAGTCTGCTGCCTGATGGCAAGTGGGCTGCCAAAGCTTCTAAAGGCTTTGGCGCCTGCATGTAAATCGGATGCAAACTGTCCATCTGCTGCATGGCACAAGTGACAGCTGATTCTTTTTGCAGTCCGTAAGATGAACTAGACCTAAGCCAATCCGTCCCTGTTCCTAATCACACAAGGTTTGTCCTACCAGTTTCATTAGCCAGACACACGAGATACAGTATGTGGTTTTTCATTTTGCTCGGTACGTGACACTATAAAAAACAATGCTGGGGATGGGCTGTGAAACCAAAGGGGACACACTGCTGCTACTGCAGAGAAAGCATATTGGCAATGTTCAAAGCATATTGGGGCATAACAGTAGTCTAAAAACCCCAATATGGATTAGGACAGCTGACCAGATGTCTTGACTGACATTTTTTAACACGATTCAAGGGTGTCCCTACAGTACATAAATGCAAACTATACATCTGTGTACTTTTTTTTTTTTTTTTCCACTGGAAATACCATACATGGATGCTTTGATTGTAGCTGACAGCTCCAGGGTGAGGAGAGAGCTGTGCGATGCCACAGCTCTGGCCTTCTCTCCAAGAAGCTTGCTGGGAAAAGTTTGACTTGGGTTCCTGCACAAACAGGCAAGAGAGACACGTTGTCTTCTGCAGAAAGTTACCTACCTTTCATCATCAGATGGGTAGTGGGAACTTGCTGGGATGCTGTGTTGAAAGTGGGGGATGAGATGTGATATACTGTTATAATAAGGGAATGTTGTTCTTTTCTAGACTGATCTCAAATTTAGAAAGCAGGATTACTATCAAAACGTAATCACTCAGCTCCACAATTGTTTGTGAGGGGGAAGGATCAGGAATGGTTGGGGAAGGGAAAGTGCTGCAGGTATATCAAGGAACAAGGAACAAAAAGGGCGAAAGAACAAAGAAGTTTCTCATTTCTTGCTTCTCCCTTTTTAGAGCAGGAGTCTAAAAAGAAATGCAGACCTCCTTTCCTCCCCATCCTCCTCCTCAAATTAAACATGAGAAGTGGGAATGTTCAGTGTGAACCAGTGCACAGAGTCTGGACTGTCTGCGTGGTGTGTTTGTGTAAGCCCAGCCAGTGTTGCTCCCCTCGGTTTACAAGAAATACTTCATGTGCATAATTCCACCCATCCATAAACATGTGTCAGTACTTTTTCCTCTTCTGTCTCTTGCACCTTGCTGGTATGGGATTAGGAGCTCTGCAGGTAGGAAGCCAGTTTTCATACCTGCCCATCCAGCAGCAGCTTGAGGCATGACAAACACCATTCTCAGCAACTAGAGTGTATTCCAAAATACTATTCTTCCCCCCTGACCCAGCCTCAAAGTACGGGAAAGCTGAAATCTTGCCTTCTTCAAATGGGGAGCAGTGTTATAAGCTAATCACAGGCTCTGCCTCTGGCCTCACTGGGCTTCAGTGCAGAATTCGTTCTTCTCCTCTAATACTTCTTGTTAGCGGGGGCAGATTTACAGTGTTTGCAAGGAGATAACCAAATAGACTAGTTGGTTTCAGCATGCACTCTCTGGTTTCCTGGTAAATGTAAAGGGGTGTCTAAATTTATGTTTGTTTTGATCCAATTATTTCCTTCGTAAACCTTTCTTTTTCTCAGCAACCGGCTCCAAACTGCACACAGAAACAAAAGATGCCCTTATGAAGGAAAGGGCCCCATAGTATCATCGAGGCTGCAGATAACGTTCTGCCCAGCATCTGCATGTATGCTTTCTGCGGTGCCGGCTGCTTGGCTGCACACTTCATGAAAATACAATTCTTATTTAACACTTTTGATAACATGAAGCTTGTGCCTGCTGGTGATAAAACTTACTGGCACTGAAGTTCGGCTTTTATGTACACATACAGATTTGTAGCGTACCCTTAAAAAAAGCATTCTCTTGTGACTTCATTTACCTTTGTGCCTATACAGCTATTGTATATTTACCCCAAATCTAGCTCTGGTAACTTAGATGAGTATTTGAGTCTACAGGGAAAGAGTTTCTCTGTGGAACTGTTGAATGATAAAAGTGGTTCTCCTGTTTTTCCTAGAACTGGAGGCCCCCCAGCTCAACCCTGACTCCTTCTTGCTGCTGCAGAGGATCTCACAGTAGCAGCAAACTCCCAGAGTGTCCCCCCTCCAGCTCCATTCCCTCCCTGCAGATGTTCTCTGTGTGGCTCTGGAAGGCTCTCCAATGAGCAGGACATTGGTGCTCCTCATGGCTGGTGTCCTCCCTCCAGGCAGGGGGCTGCAGGCTTCCCCAGCTGTGCACAGCCCTCTGCTGCCTGGGATGGTGGCACTGCCCCATGGAAAGGATTTTTCTGCTGTACAGGTGAGAGCTTGGCTGGATGTATGTGCCAGAGCAAATGGCCTGTGCCTGCTCCATCTTGTTCAAGCATCAGCTGATGGCTGCTATATTGGTCACCTACATTAGGAGGGTGGAAAGAATGAGAAATGAGGTTTATGGGGTTTAGAGGAGGCAGCGCAAGCCTATGAAAAGATAGCTGTCTACATTCCTGTTAACGGTGATCAAGAGAAAACTCTATTCTTGAACACAGAAAATCACTCTTGGTCTGTGTGGTGATAAGCACCTACGTACCTAAAAATTAAACACTTGCTAGCAGTGGCAAGCTACTGATAATGTGTTAACATGACTTTTATGCTTACATTGTTAACTATAAAACTGGTGATTCAAACTAGAAAGTGCTAATAGCATACATTGAAGTGTGGAGGTACAACACAATTCATTTGTCTTTCCCAAAACGACCTTCCTCTTTGCTGACTGATGGGAAATCACAGATGTGAAAATGTCCCTGATGCAACTCATGGGAATTTTCCTTATTTTTGGCCCTGTGCATGTAGTCTGCCTTTCAGAGATGGTCCGAGATTGCTGGTATTTTACTGAGATTGTAGGTCCTACTCTAAACCTGCACTAAACAGGCACACATATAAATTGCCATCATGATGTTGCATCAATAGATCAGCTTACAATGCCTTTTAGATTCTCTTTGTCTTGCTATTTTCATTCTATTCAGGAGCTGAGCATCAAGATGGATATTTAAAATACCGCTTTCGATTTACTGATCTACAAATTTACCTCTGACCTCCACACACAGGCTACTAAATCCCACTGATTTGTCTTCCCAGACTTTTCTTATTATCATTTCCATAAGAAAGCCTATTCCTGCAAACTGGATGAGGATTTTGACCCAGACAAAATCTCTGACCTGGGAATGTGTGTGTCACCAATGATTATGGGAATACCCATTTGTTCATGCTAGGCTCTATCTTGGCAGCTCTGTGAAAATAAAACACATTACAATATCCACTTCAATGCAAATCTGAGAGTCTCTGAAAAGTACAGATCCCCACATCCCTGAAAATACGAATTAACACTACATCCCAATGTTAAATTCTGAAACATAAATAACCTATTTGCTAAGGATGCTCCATTAGTTCTCCATACCGGAAGCATAGAGCATGAAAAAAGGAAAAATATCTTGCTTATCTTTACCAGTGACTAATTTAAATCGAGGGCAGAGATACTGAATAAGGAAGTGCTACTACCATACTGTGACCCAAGGGCCAGGGTGCCCTGTTGGTAAAGGTGGGAGGCAGAGGTACATGCTGGTGGTTGACTGCAGTCTTCATGGCAGACTTGCCTTGAACTCATGCCAACCATCCCTCAGCAGAGGGGCCACTTAGCATTTTTCTCCCTTTTATTGCAACGAGGCTTAATGCATAAATGGAGGAAAAGGCTCTTAACGATGTAAAGGCAGCATTTTCCCTTTTCTTTGATCTCAGTTCAGATCTATTCTTTCATTCTTTTTGCCACCAAATAAAAGAACTCAGTCTCCAATGTTTTATACTCTGCTGTGACAGAGGAGGTACTTTCAGCTTTTCACAGTCCAGTAGTTATAAGTGGGGCAATAAATACATAGAGGTAAGGTCAAAGACTTAGGGGTAATATATATGTATTAAAATGTATATATTTATTCAAGTCTGCATATAATGTGGTATCTTAAACAAAATCATCTATCAGTCTCTCTGTCCATCCATCCATCTGTCCATCCAGCATTAAGGTTAGTTACCTAGCACAAGGTCTCTAAATTCTGCAGAATACCTCTCTGGCATCTCAGCTAAGGGCCAAATCCTATTGTCTTCACTCAGTTTCACTCAGATAACCTGCCTCTGTATGGTACCTTTGCAACCCAATAGAGATGCAGTGCAGTCTGGATGCTGGCCCTAAGCTAGAACACATTATTGCTCAGGCTGTGGAAAGGCTGATTTGGATCCGTTGTTTTCACTGCGGCAGTCCTGTGCGATTCTTGCCTGGCATGAGCTTCTCATCTCATACCAGATCCTTTTGGGCTAGTTTTTGTGCAGTGTTAACATAGCACATGGGCCTTGTTTTTTTGTTTTTGTTTGATTTTTTTTTTCCTTTCTTGTGGAAACAAAGTGCCTCCTGACAAGATCAGGGAACACATTTGGGACATTGCTCGTTGACATTTTACCTGAGGAAAAAGAAGATTATGGCATACTCAAAGTAAATCACACAGCTAAGGGAATGTCCTCATTTTAGGCTGCAGAGCAGAGAGCCTGTGTGCTGCAATTGCTAAGGTAATGGTTGCTGCCGCTCAACTGTTTCCTCAAAACGCAGTCACTCTGCCTTTTTATTTTTGGGCACTTTTGCATGCATAATGATATCCATCCATTTAAAGGCAAATGTCCTCTTAGTTTTAATGGGCTTCTGTTCATGGAATACTGGCAAATACTGTCTTTAGTTTGGGTTTCTGGTTTGGTGGTTTTTTTTTTTTGTTTTTTTTTTTTTCCCCTTTCTTTTTGTAATCTGGAGCTAACCATTGACTTGGCATGACTCTACTGGAAGCACAGGGTACCTGGGCCCTCCAAGCAGCTGCTCAGCATCTTCCAGAGCAGGGCTGCTCTGTGTGCATTGTGGAAAGATACAATTTTTTATGTTGCAAGTATTTTTACAATGGATTTATCACATAAATAAGGAATGGAAGAGACCTTGCTGGTCTGTTAATTTACCTCCCTGTAAAGAATATTCTCTAGAGTGCATTTTCCAGATCCATGGACAGTCTAATTTTAAATGTCACTAATGATGGTGTTTGCACAACTTCTTACAGGCAAATTCATAGACTGTATGGCCCCTGTCACTTTCCAAATACCTACACATTCTCTTCTTTCTCACTTATCTTTTATTTAAGTCAGCATGATGCATACAAGCATCTCATTTTCAGCTTTCATTTACAATCTATTGTCTCCCTAAGAATATTTTCATACCTTTCCAAATCTCCATCCTTTTCTATTATTTCCTTCTGTCAAATTAGATGCTTTGTAGTTTTAAAATACACTTTTTTGTCTTTGACTTTCAAACTCAGCTCAATCAAGCACTGCCTAACCTGTTGCCTCTGTACTTGGTGCTATGTTCAACGCATTCCTGATGATGATACTTATTATTTAATGCCTGATGCAAAGGTTAAGAAGACATATCTGTAATTTTAAAAGGACTGAATCCTTTCCAGGTGTCCATTTTACTTATATAGCAGTGTATATGGGGTAAAAAATGTGTTACAGAAAAAGCACAATTCTGAGAAACAAAGTTTCAAGTAATAGCCAGATTTAATAAATTTCTTTTCTTTTTTTCTAACTTAAAATATGAGATACTGTTCTTCTCTTCATTCACCATGAATATTTCTGCTCCCTGTACCTCCCAACTAAACATCATATGAATTTTCCTGCTTTTTGAGATCATTAATAAAAGTTTACTGAGTTAGATTCCAGACAGGCTGCTAGAGTATATGATAATTGTAATACTTTGTGTTACGGTGCATCTTCAAAGATGGATTTAATGAGTCACAGAGCCTACCTGTAAAATTGTGTCTGGAATGAGTTGAAAGGGGAATCATATTTTTTTAAAACAAAAATATTTTTGCAGGAGCTTTGAGTAAAAAAAAAAAAAAAAGGGCAATATTTCTTAAATCTAGCTATCTCCAAGCTTTGCTTTTTTGCATTAATTTTTTATTTAAAAGTTTTTCATTCCACTTGGCTTGCGAACCTTGTAATAAAGTGCTTCTAGGATCAAAGGAAGCTATTTTTATAGTATTACCTCATTTTATTTTATTAAAATAGAGAACAGTTTTAAGTTCTATGTGTATTTGGCCAAAATGATAGGAGCTCTAACAATACCTTCAGTATTTTTCCAAAGGCACAAAGGATGGTCTAAATTTTGGGTGACAGTGATTTAGGGGGGCACGGTACCCCATGCGAAAAAAACCCCAATGCCGATCTTTTGTGATATGTCAGAAACTCTTGATAGCATTTTCAGAAATCCCATCTCCTAGGAAATAGCAATATATTCATATGATGTAATTCCAAAATAAGGGCCTTGCCTTTCATTATATTCATTGCAGTGGAGTTTAGGGTGCTCAGGAAATGAAGGCCAGGACCCTAGGTAATAGTCTATTCAGGTCAGGAAGGCTAATTAATATGCAGACACTAGCTATGTTTCCAGTGTTGTGTTAGAAGACTTGGTTTATTTGGTCAATGACAAGTGCAATCTGATGGAAAAGATTCAGCCTGCAGAATGGCAATATTTTCTTGCACCTACTCATGTTAGAGGGTGAGCACCGTGTCCTGTGCACATTTTAGCGTAATGCAAATTTTTACAAGAGCTACAGCTGAAAGAGAAAGACTCCATATTATGTACTGATCTAAACAAAGATGAAGAGAGATAAGATTTGAAATTCATTCCATCATTCCTTTACAGATTTCCCATTGGAGCTTGAATAAGGCATGTAACCCTTACAAGCCCCGTTCTGTGCAAGGTGTGTCACAGTAACCCCTGTTTCCGATATGCATGTGTTTAAAAGGCACCAGGGAGTTTAATAAGGAAGAACTATAGCAACATATATCTTAAAGACTTTGTCTCTGTTATTCCTTTTGGAAACAAAAAAATAAAAGTCACACAAGCTTTATTGGGCTCCGAAGACAATTCCAGGTGTAATGTACCACGACATATCAATCTTAGATAATATAATAAGATACTGGCAGGGGTCTTTATGATTAATATAGTTCTTGATCATGAAAGTTGTCTCAGTGGCTGCAAGGTCATTCAGGCACTCGCAGACTGTATTTGCCTGCTATTCGTGTTGTTTACTTGCAAGTGTGTGCCACTGCAGTCCAAGGTCGTAAGCAGATGTGAGTGGAAACACGCCAGCCTAAATATTGCACTGAGCACTTCATCTTAGATCAGGCTCACGCTCCATCTGTGTGTTGGGTGGGGCACAAACAAATTTAATGTATTTGAGACTGGTTCATCAAGAGCTCTCCCAAGCTTGGCTCTTCCTGAGCTCAGGGGATGACTAGAACCCTAGTGTGGAACCTGTGAGTCATGGCTCTGGCATAGTTAAGTCCAGTCTCTGGTGTGTGCCTCTATTAAAGTTGCAGAGCTCATAATTACAGAGTGCAGTAGCAGTTAGGGACCCCACCAGTTCAGCGAATAGTAGGTGCAGGACTGGCCCAAAGTTTTTTTTGACAGATATCACAAAATTACAAAAGGAACCTGGAAAAAGCTTCTGATACATGAATGGAGAGTCCGTCTTGCTCATAGAGTTAAATGTACCAAAAGCAGCACCGATTGCAGGGTAATACCAGAAGATGTATCCATGTCTGTAACAATCTATTTCTGGAAGCTACACCACTGCAAACCATTTGCATGTTAGACTCATAAAGCAGATTTAAAAGATGTTATTCTCATTAATGATATATAAGTAACATGAGTCAAGACATTACTTGTCACTTTAAGAGAAGAGAAGTCGGTGGCTGGTCCTCAGACTGGTGTCTTTAGAATGTATATAAGAAGGTACTTAGTGAAATGCAAAAAATATCAGTCAATTCTGACCAATCCAGCCATTAGTGTTTTACAGATAGGCTTAGCTTTTCAGAATGAAACTGAAGCCTAGTAACTAAGTGAACCAAACGCTTTACTACCTTATCGTTCACTGGTTCTAAACACAGCAACGGAGAAACAGCATGGGATAATAAAGCCAACAGGCTGAACAAGGGCTTCCTAGCACTGGTGGAAATATTTCTGTTGACCTCTCTGGTATTTGAATTTCTCCTCAAATTATTTTCATTTTTGTAGCTCAAAACCTCAAGCCAATTCCTCATCCATGTTTTTTACCAGAAACAAAAAAATTGTATTGCCTGTGGATATGAAAATTAGTATTTTCTTAGAAAAATAATAAATGGTACATACATGTTGTGTCGTTCATTTAAAATTCTTATAGGATTAAACATTCATGCTTCTTCTAATTTGTACACTGTTTCCCTCTTTTCATCTAGAGGTAATAACAGGGCAATAAATATATCTCAATTCAGTCTATGTATAAAACATTGTTATAAAAATGTCTCTAATTTACATTTATTTACACAATTTTACTATGTAGAAGTCATTGATAGTTATATACATTTTAGAATCAGGACTACTGTATCATGCTAGGACAAAACATTTCATTTTTTCCTATTGTTTGAGGAGACTTTTTTTTCCTTATCCTTCTTTAGCATTTCAGGATATAAATTGATTAGGAATGTTCTGAATGATGGAGACTTTCAGTTTTGCTCTTAAAATTTAGCCCTTAAAGTACATTTTCCTTTACAAGCTTTTGATATATTTGTGGCTGCATTCATATGTTACTCAATATGAATAATGTCTGGCCACTGGATAGACATATATTTATTTACAATAAAAACTGACGTATTAATTATTTCATTCAGTAGACAAGTATCATCATAAAGGCTGGGCTTATAGAACATAGCCAGCATCACAGCAAAAATCATAAATACTGTAGTTCTGTTTAACTTGACAATGGCAGGTAATAGACTATCATTTCTGTTCCCTTAGCTACTGTATCCTTTTCTATCCATCATTCTTTATTGTTATTATCACACTTATTTCAGCATTCTGATATCAGCAGCATTTAGTGACATTGCGAAAACGTGGTTCAGAAAGGCTGAACTTTTAATTGTGATGAGAAATAAGTTAGCTTAATTATTCTGTGTAAGTAGAAAAGATGTGGTTTGTTCTTCTTCCTAAGTCCTTCCTTCCTAATCGCAATTCAACACCCTTTTTAAGCATTGCTATGTATGAACTTCATGCTGCTAGACAAATAAATTCTTTGGAAAAATGCACATTTTTATTTGGAAATAATGCCATCTCTTTGTTAGATTTGCAGCAATCCTATTTTGCCTCTACTGTTTTTAAGTCGAAAATGAAAAATTATATAGAAGATGTTTGTGCATCATATTGTGCTGAATGGTATGTAGGTCAGCATGCTGCACCATAGCAGATAAGGCACAGTGAACAAGTGTTCTATGTACTTACAAGCAAATATCAGTCATAATAGAAGTAGACAGATCTACAAGAGCGTTTTGGCTTAGGAAATGTTTCTTGTCATTAGCATTTAAAAAAAGCTATGAGATTCAGGCCTATCAGCACCGATTCACAGCAAAGCCTGGCTTGCACAGGTTGTTATCTGTTCAGTACAGAGGTGCAGCTGGTTAGCAAATGGATTTGCAGATTTTTTTTTTTTTAGCAGGGATGAGTAAAAAGGCAAAGAATCAGGTACTTACAACCCATTCAGAATGTAACAATTTTGTTTGTGTTATATTCCAAACCTTCTGTTTTTTGCAAACTGCATTATTTTTAGAAACAGAACCAAGAAAAAATGGCTGATTTAAAAAAAAAATCTTTATTCATATTCCAGTTTCCCTAAGGGCTCCAATATCCATGAAGTAATACCAGCAAAGGGAGCAATGAAGACTGCAGACTTCCATGATTCAGTTTACGATGCTGCTTTATTGTGTTAGCAGTGAAGTCAAAAGGCAATATCTAATACTTTTAATTTTTTATTTCTTCCTCTATGTGTTCTCAGAAATGTGAAGGGGAAAATATCTGACTGATACCCTACCGGTATGGCTGAAGGTTAGGGTAATTTTTATTTCGTGTGGAAGTGGCATCATTCCTCATGGAGATAATAATCAGGGCTGATGCTGAAAGTAGCTCAGTCCTACCTGAATTGTAGGGTGCTGCTCTACACAGCTATTTGCAGGATGGGTTCCTTTTTAAAGAAAGATGCTGTGTGTGAGCTAATGGGACTGATTATTAGCTATCTGAATGCTCTTCATCTTGTACAGCGGAGAAAAAGGCTGGAAGGTGAATGGAAATGGTCTCCTGAGAAAGCTTTCCCGGCCAGGCTGGGGCTGGTGAAAGGGCTGTTTGGGTGTGTGTGCCCCTGCCAGCCCTCCATGTAGAGGGACTGACCAGCACATAGTCCCTCAGTGAGGACTGTCACTTCTGCTTGAACTTCCACCCGAGCTCCCTGGGGCCCACAACAAGAGGTCAGAGCGGAGGCCTGCCTGTTGAAAGGAATCTGGGGTTGATTGCTGACCTGCCTCCAATGCTTGTCAGCTGAAAACCAGCTCTATAGTGCGTGAATGTAAGGAAAATGGCAGTACTTGGACAAAATGCATGCTACAGCCAGCATCTTTTCGTCGTGGATCTTAACCACTGCTGCTGGACTTACTTGGAAACATGTTTCATACAAAGTTCATGCTTTATTTTCAACAGCATCAGTATTCACTGAAAGGAGGATGGGAGTAGTAGCATACCTGAAAATATGAGGGCTGAGACAGTCTTTCAGTCAATGTGTGAGAGCTCTATCAGATACCTGCAGCTGAAACATGACAGCTTGCCACACTGAACCAGTCAGCAAAGGCAGTGACCAGCCAACCATCAACCAAAAGAAACAACAACAGAAGAACTCAAACATCCCAAACAGTAAACACAAATAGAACAAGCAAGTCACTCGGCCTCCTCAACCTGTTTTTATGAAGTGATCAAATTGCTCCAAATTTTAGAGCAGTGTTAAAAGTATTTCTCCTGTGTATGAACCAAACATTAACATTTTATGAATTCCAGTCTTGGACGGCATCCAAACAAGAAGGTACGAGAAAGGTCTATGTTGAGAACACTGCTGTGTGCCTGCAAGCAGAGAACCAAAACTTAGAATGAAAGGAACAAATACTAGTGAACAAGTATGAAGGAAAGGATTTGATAGAATATGAAGGGACTGTACAAGCGCTGAAACTATGAGGTGAAATATATAGTAAATATTTATATTGCTGCCATGGAAAAGGGAAAGAAAAAATATTTATATCTGGACAAGTGAAAATAGAAAAGAATGATAAATAAAGTACCCCTGAAAGTAGTGCAGCTAAATATTTAGACTTTGATTTTGCACAGAGAAGTGCTAAAACTAGAGAAATAAATGCATCAGGTGAATACAATTCAAAATAGAGTATGTTGTTGCATTTCTGCTTTTTAGGATACTGCTGCCTTATTTAATGTATTTTAGATGTGAATCCAGTGGCTTGCTAAGTGTAAGTGCTGACAATATTTTCTGGTAAGAGTGGAAACAAGAGAAGGGCCTCTCCAAATTAAGTTACATCTCGTGTCTACTAGTCTTCTGTAAAAATAGCTCAAATTTGCCAAGTCAAAATTATTCTCTGCATTTTCTGGTCTAAATTCATCTCACTGAATTTAATGGGCATCCTGTGGGTGTAACAGAGAGTAACATTTGGCTCTGGAGCTACAAAGAGAAACATCTCAAATGTTTTCATAGCTTACTGTCTTACATCAAGCATCTTACTGTTGACTTTAATAGCAGGTTTCTACACGTGTATACTTTGTCATTGACTGGTGTAGCAAAGAATGTAGTAAAAGATAAGAGACATTTATAAGCTATAGCATTGATAAAGTTCTCATGTTTGTTCATGGAAGACGAGCAAGATCCCCCAGCTGTTACCTGTGTTCAGTAGCAATACATGATCTGGTGGACAGAAGGAGATAAGAGAATCCTATGCAGAATTTTTTGAGATGAATGCCCTATAGTATAACCATTGCTTATGTATAACCATATGGGAATCTCTGTGCAGTGAATTAAAAATTTACTTTACTATTGGTTTAACATAAGTTTTGCATTAAAGTGTTTGTATCTCTATAGATTTTGTAAAGTTTCAATTTAATGGTTGCCTCAACAAAGTTTATCTACTGAAAGAAAGTAGATCCCTTTGCCCTGAAAAAGACAAAGTAGGAAGCTATGGTTTTCCCAGACTGGCTGAAGTTCATGTATCAAATATAAAAGCAGCAGAGATACTGAAGCAATTCGATGGAGATGTAAAGGTGTAGTGGAGATGACCTGGACGTGAATGTGAACTTCAGACATTTTCAAAATGGGTCCTTCTCCATAAATATAGGATGTACTTTTTGCTACCACCTTTCCTTTGCCACTGCTCATCTAATTAAGTGTTAAAAGTATTTCTCAGTATTCTGAAATACTTCTTCCAGTATTTAAAAACCTGAGAGATGGGCTGGACTTTGTACACAGAAACCCAGGGTCAGACACACACACAGAGGAAACCTTGCTTCAATAACAACGTATTTGTAACAATTCATCAAATTATGAAATGTAAATCTGCACCAAAGCACAATTTCAAGGGATGTAATAAGAAATGTAGCCCATGTCAGAGCCAATTTATAGATCTAATAGTTTCTCTTCTTTATTGTAAAGGAGATATATTTGACTGTGCATATAAATTTATAAATAGTATTAGATTTCAATGAGAAATGAAGGATGACATGCTAGAAATCAGTAAGAAAATTCTCATTCACTACAATGGGGTGGCTTTTACTCTAGTGAAAAACTGTCATTTAAATGAAAATTACCTCTATCTAATGAGCCAAATTCTACATAATTCTTTGACTCTTTGTCTCACCGTAAGTTTGACGTTTTCAGCTTGCTCTGGAAAATGTGTCTGAGGCACACTAGGAGATAGTACAGTTGCAAGATCTTGTATGCATCAAGCCCACTTATGAAATCTGTTATCTTGGTAAGAGATGTGACCAAAACTCATTGTGAATCTTGGAGCATGAATGAAAGAGGTGTCACTTTGCTCACATTGCAAAACTGGTCCCACCCCAGGGGAATGCATGGGAGCAACAGCTGAACACTCGGGGTGCCTGTGCTGAGCACCAACATGCAGGCAGCGTTGCATGAAACGTGGAGCAGTGGGAACACTTGGCCCCGGGCAGCTTTGTGTGGTTTAGCCCTGGAGTCTGCTGGCTCTGGAGGGCTTCCTGGCAGGCACTGCTCTAGCAATGGCAAAATAAAGGAATGTCACCTTTAAGGGACAGATATTTTCAAAAAACATTGATTGCTTTGACAACTACTACCTGCAAAGAAGAGCTGCAGATTTACCAGGGTAGAACAAGGTGGGTACAGAAGTAATGCAATAGAGACATTAAGGAACGTGATTTTGGTATTGGGCATGAGGCAGTCTGGGATATTCAAAGCTGTTCTGTGTGTCAATAATGGTGTAAAGTGCTTCTTTCTGACCTGCACCACTTTTCCACTGACACACGTAATGAATGAGAAAACATTGTGGGCCACAACTGCAGCAGCACTGTAGCTGGCTATTTGTGTTTAGAAAACAGGGGTCAGAACATCAGCTGTTGGAAAATGGCGTTGCGCCACCACCATAAACCGAGTTATAGCAATTTGTACCAGCTGAGGACCTGGACCTAGATTTTTAGGAACATTTGATTAAACAATATTAGAGCAAACTCTGTCTTAGCTAGTTCCACATTTTACCTTCAATGGCGACCTGTACCTGATGTATCAGAGGGAAATATGTAAAATAAACCAACAAAACATGAGACAATTAGTCTGATGAGTCTTGTGCAATTGCTTTCCAAAGCTGGACAAGTCAAGCCCATACAAATAAATAGAAATCCACTGATTCTTTTCATTTAAAAAGCAGATCAACAGAACTTGATCTTGCTTACACCAGCACTGCTGATATCTTTGATATGAGTGACAGCAGGATCAGGGCTTTACTTATCACAAAGCTAAATTCAGCCTTACAGCAAGTGGAAAAAGAGGTGAGAAATACAGAAATACATCTAATAATCTCATTTTAGGTTTTACATTAGTTCAACGTAGCTGCTCTTAAGTACGATAGTAAAAACTGTTAAATCAAATTCTTCCACTAACCTCTGATGGAGGGCACATGTTTTTTCCTGTACTATATAAAATGCATGGAAGGAAAAATAAATAACAAAACAAGAACAGCTATAAAAAGGTAGGCAATGAAAAATGACTATGTTCAGGGGTAGAAAACAAATGCCAACCAACTCATATCTTCTATGGAAAAAGGATGTTATACATATTGTCAGTAAGCCAGCATATACAGTGTATTATTCTTTTAAACATTATGGGTCAAATTTGTAAAATCCTTCACACCTTTTTTTTGCTCAGAATATATTGTGACTTATCTAGAGTCAGTCAGAGCTAGGATTTTCAGGATATGTCCAAGTTTGAATAATTCTGTTTCCATTCAAAGCTGAGGTTCACATTCTTAACTCTTTGAGAGATATTAGTCAAGCCTACAGCATTGGCACAATAGGAAAAGAGGCCAATTTAGAGCAATTAAAACCACTACAAACATGACATGCAATTGCTTGATGCTTACATTATAATTATTTGCACTTGTAAAACTGCAGGTACAATTAATGAAACATAGCTAGGACATCGCCAGAAAGTTAGATGTATTGCTGTGATTTGACAAAGTGCTTCAATACATGTTTGAAAACAAGCAGCAGGTGAGGGAATGGGCTAAGAGGAGAGGAAGAGAAGAGCTTGAAGGTGGCCAAGAGAAAATGTGGTTTAGCAGATTAATGAATGTCTGGGGAGGGAGGTAGTGTAGATACTGTTAGAAGGTGTGGTTTATAGAGGAAGCTGTGTCTTCTAGAATCTCCCAGAAGAAAGGCTGATTCCTATCTTGGTAGCTTGACTTGAAAAAAGAAGGGTTTCAGCCATTTGTTACCTTGCTTTCCTTGGCATTGCATTCTGCCTAACATTTTAGTCGTACCAAAAAAATCTTCATGACCCCTGGATGCAGTCTTTCTCTTCCACCGTTAGATTCCACCCCAGTAGCACCAAAGCAACATAGCAGTATTTGGAATACCTTTCTTTGTTACCTGTAGGTCTCACAATAATCCGTTTTGGTCCATAATCAGCATCTAGAGATGTCTGCATAACTGTGTGGGGCTCCTATCTTAAAAGACAATCCAGAAATGAAAAGCAGCCTTCGCTGGATAATTGGCTCAGCCAGCCCTTTTGCGGGCTTCCTACTCATCCCAATTCCTTTTGGCTGTTTGCTCACACACAAACAATAGAATGCACTATCCTGATGTGAGACAAAGGCTTCCCGAAGTAATGCACTTATGCAGGCATTTTCAGGGAATAACAAGGTCTGAATTAAACAGCTGCTGGATTGCAAATGCGGGAAAGCACATATACATGTGTACAAATACACACTTTAAGAAATGCTCATTTGGCAAATTAATAACCTAAAGACTCCCAGAACAATATAAACATGCAAGTAGTGCTTTATATAAAAAAAAAATAAAAAAATCCTTCTGATTAAAGTGTCAATTCAGTGCAAACAGGTCAGAACAGGGCTTTTAAAAAGAAGGTGAACCCCTCACAGTGCCGTGCTGCTCCTCAGCATGCAGTGACACGGGGGTTCACGCAGCTACTTTCTAGAGTAATTGCTCACATTGTAAAACAGAGCCTTACAAGCTGGTGCTTTGTAATTTGGTTATGAAATTAACTGATTTGTGCATGTATTCCTGTAGATTCAAGTATTTTATCAGTATGGAGTGCAAGGCATGAAGGCCATTCTCATGCCACAGCTGTCTAAAGTGTATATGTGAAGCGAACAAAATGAAGTAAAAAAGACATTTACACACACAAAAAAATTCTAAAAAGGGAAAGGAAACTGTCCTTGATGTTTGAGCTTGTCTTGCTTTATGCAGGAATTCTGCTGTTACTTTTGAAAATGTAAAAGCGGTTCCAAAGCACATTGGCACGTGCACGTAACTGCAATACTCACTTGGCACTGCTTGTTCCCAGTGCTGGCAGTGTGGCACATAGACCTCTTTAGCCTCTTCCTCTGTTGTTTTCTGCACAAGAGCCAACCATTGTGGCTACTCATGAGGCAAGGCTGGCAGCTGAAGAACCCAGATGCCAAGCTCTGGATTGTAAGTCTGTTCGGTTTGTGGCTGGTCTCTTCCCTGGCATCTGCCCTGGCATTGCAGCAGGCTGTGTAACCGTCTGTGGAGTTCGGTTCAGGATTAGTCTTCTGCTGGATAGCATGCTCTTCTGGTCACTGTTTGCCTTTCGAATTACTCTTGATTATGAGGAATGTGTTTCTCTCGTGCACACTCCACCCAAGATGCATGTGCTTGCGCGGTGCTGTCTGATGCCTGAAAAGGGAAGCCCCCCTTCATTCGCACAATATGGTTTCTGCTTTAGATCAGAATCTGGTGAATTTCAGCCACATAAACCCAACCATCTCATCTCAGCCAGGAAAATTATCAAGTTCAATGTGATAACACACTTGTATGTCTTTTATGAGGATAAGGCCCCAGGCAGCAGTGAAGGCCTGAAGACTGCCATCTCTGGTTTGTATTAGCCTGCATGCCTGCAAGATACTGTTTGGGCTCTGGCTGATTTTTAATCCATTGTAAGCATCACAGCTGAGCAATATGAGGTGTTTGTCTTTCCAGTGGTGCATTTAGTTTTGACATCCAGAAAATTTAGCAGGTGATTTAGGCAGGGAGACTTCCAGGACAATAGAAACCCTGCTAATGTGCGCCTGAAGGAGTAAACTGTCTTTTCTTGTAGTTTATTAATGTAAAGTTGTTATATCTGTTGACACAAGCCTTAATTTTTAATATATATTCTCCTTCTTTTCTTCTCCTGGACTTAAAGAATACCAGCTGACCAGAACCTATCTGCTTCTAGATCAAATTTCTTGTTCAACACATGTGCCTACTACTGGGGGGAGCAAGGGAAAGGCTTCCTATACTGTGCACTATGCTGATACAACACTCATCTGAAGCCTGATTTTTGAAGGTCATTTCTTTCCTCTAGAGTCCCCTCTGCCTTATCTATGGATTGCTGTAGCTCTATGCTCCTGGATGCATGTGTGCCTATGTTGTGAAAGGCAGGAAAAGCTGGCTAAAAGACCTTGATGTGAAACCTGTTTTAAACCGTTCTAGCATTATGAAGTTGTGTTTGTAGAGGTTGTGCCAGAACTTTGTTAAAGGAAAGTATTTGTAGTCAGAAAACAGAGAAATGGTGTGTTTGTCTATCTATTTGCTGGTAAGCAACAGGTACAAGAAGGGTGGGTGCAGAGGCAGCCTGAGGATAATGGACAACATGAGAGCTCATATACTTTTTGTAAATTGTATCTCTTACTGAGAGTTCTGAGAAGAGAATACTGGGTTAGTAGAACCATTGACTTGGCTCAGGAGGGCATTTCTTATCTTCTCATGCTACTGAACACCAGCATGGTGGGAATGGAGACGATAACAGCACTGCCCGAGTTTCTTCTTTTCCCTTTTGTACTAGCTCATGCTTCAAGTGTGAGAATGAGCCCCATCACATTTCATACAGCTAGAAGTGCAGGAGGGCTGTAGCACACTGCAGCTGTGTGACTGATGCCTCAGGGGTGCAGCCGGTAGCACGCGCTCTCTGCATCGGGAGAGATTGTCACACCATCTATCACAGCCTGCCATGAGCATTGTGTCGGCTACCCGGTCAGTTCCATCACATCCAGACCTACATATATTCAGTCCATCTCTGTTTTTTCCACTACAAGTTGCTTTCAAAACCACTTCTGTTTGGAGCTGGAACACTCTGAGAAAGGCCAGTGTCCATGTTATTCTTTCTGACCAAAGGCAAAGGAAAAGTGGCTTTTAGACAATTCATCAAATTCCATTTGGACCAGAAAACTTTACTGTGGTATTGTGCCAAGCTACAATGCCAGCTTTCAGCAAGATATTGCAAGATAATTTAAACAGAAATTGCATTCTCAGAATATTATTGAACAATGCCTTTCCCAGTCTTTTAAGAATTAAGATCTTCTGTAAACGTCAGAAACATAATGGCATATCTCATGAGCCATTCCCAGTGAACAAGAACCCTATTAATTTATTTCCTAGTTAGTACCATTTTTAATATTATTAAAACCAGTTCTCTTTGTTTATAGAGTATATTTTTTGCTATCATGAGAAAATAAAAAAATTTTGGAATCCCAAAATTATCAGTTTGTTTTAATAAGCTTCATCACAAGAACCTGTTGTTAATTTCTAAGGTATAATTTGCTTTCACTTGGAATAGGAAGTAACTCATAAAATTTTGAAATAAAAAGTTAATTTTGTAGATCTAGTTTGAATTCTACTTCTACATCTGACAGCAAGTACAAATCCTGGCAGCGGTATACACAGGTAAGTGAGCAGAAGCATTTCCCACTGAAACTCACGCTGCATAAAACCCTATCAACCAAGTAATCATAAGCCTCTTGTGGAGCCTGGACTGCTAAGGTTTTTCATTCACAGCTTCTAACCTAGTGATGGCCTTTAAATCTATTCTTAAGGTGGTTTATGCTTGTATCCTGTGCAAATCACCAGAATCGGAGAACAGAAGCAGTTGTACTGGCTCTGCTGGCCATGGGGAGCCAACATTCATGTTAAGGAAGGTTGTAACCTGATGGCTAAATGTGCCCTCCTGCTCTGAAAAATGGTGACACTGCAGCATGGTTTCAGGATGCTCTCTGAAGTGCATTGCACTGTGATTGGGGACAGAATCAAGAGATGACTTTCATTTTACCTGCTAAATCCACCACACTTACTTTATAGCTGATATAAATCACCAGAGGCAGATGCTCATCACTTTTTACATCAATAAATCCCTTGTCAAAGACAGAAAAGATATATTAGTCATCAAGTTAGAATTTCTTGTGAAGATCCAAGGCAAACATTATAATTATTTGAAATTATATTTGGTCAGCAAATGATAGATGTATGTTGGTGGTACATTTACCTGTTTTCTCTAATCACATAATTTTATAAAACACATAGTTTTGGTCTCTTATACCTGAAGGATTTAATCAGTAGAGGTTGGACAGTGTTGATAGAATGTAGTCAAGTTTTTTGGTACAAACCCCTTTAAGAATAAGTTGGCAGAAAAAAAAAAATATTTAAAACCTCATTAACCGGAGCAGCTAAGGTTTGGCACAAACAAATCTCAGTGTGGGAATTAATTCTTTTTCACCAAATTAAAAATATCGTTTTGTTTGTTTTAAAATTATATCAGTGCAGCAAACCCCCCCCATACTCCCTCCCCCAAAATACAGCTGATCTGCTGGTTTTGATGCTTTTTTTTTTTTTGTGCTTGTAGAACTCCTATACAGCTTCTATTTAAGATGAAATTTGGCAAGTGATTAGACCATAATATGTCTAAATGCTTTGTATATTTTGGAGAAAAGAAAAAGAGCTGAGATAATAAAGCTCCAAAAGTTGCTGCTGCGTATGTACTGCAAGAGCTTTTCAAAGAAGTTTCACAAGATTTTTAATTAGGTGGCTAAGACTATGCATCATAGTCTGGAACTGTTTGGTCTGTGGGGTAAATAATGTGCATTTTAAAAACATTTATAAATACATTTTCCCCCACTTGACAGTGCTATTCCAGTCCACTGAGTAAATAATGCATATTTTTTAAAATTCATAAATACATATAATATGTAAAAAAGCTGCCCAGATACTGTATGTGTGGGACCTAGAATCTTGGATGATGCTGAAACAGACACAGTCCCCAAGGATAATGATACATACTCTATAACCTCCCATGAAAGTTTTCTTTCGAAATAAAGAAAGCAAGGAAATTCTATGGACCAAATTGCACTCAAATAAGATGAAGGCTGTGACGCAAACCTCCAGGACTCTGTAGAGTCCAAGTAAAGTTTGCCTTTGTCCTCAAAGCATGCTGCTGAGGTTTTTTACTCCATGCCTTTCTTTTCCTTCTCACTACTTTAAGAACAGCTCGATTTCTGAAAAGAAGGTCAGCCTTCATGTTTCATTTTTTGAGCCCTGTGAATGTGAATACAGTTGGATTATTCAGATAGAAATGTTTTATTTATATTAATTATTTTTTTTCTGTATTTTAAAAAAAAATATTTCTTACTAAAAGGAATATGTGAGCAACCTCGAGCAGCCAGAAAATCCTGGCTTGATGTAGCAAATGCATAATCATGTGTTTCTAAGAAGTAGAGAAGAGTAGGCCAGGGTTTTCATTTTTGTAGTGCTTTATACAACAAAATGCTGAAGCACAGACTTAACTTTAAGTGTGTGCTTATACTTACCCCTATTCAGCAAAAAAACTTAAGCACATCCTCTGATCTACTTTAACTAGAGCATATGTTTATGTTTTTCTGAGTCAGTGCCTAAAGTTACACCCATAAAGGAGTCTTAACTGAATCTCTATCATCAACATTAAACATTATTAAGGTATGTAGACCTGCTGGGAGTTGTGCTATGTGGTGGTCAACAAATCCGCTCCCTCCTTCTTTGTGTGTTTATTCACAGGTATGCAATAAGGTGTACCCACTGGGAGCAAATTCTGCCCAACCTGAATGGCAGCACTTCATATCACCCTGATTTTTATAT
>VZTM01034165.1:59615-82184 GCA_013400555.1 Jacana jacana | reverse complement strand
GCAGAATGTAAAATGCTACCTCAGAAAGCAATTGGGATGAGGAGAGGGAGGAGAAAGCTGCTAGAAATATCCCCAGTACTCAACTTTAAGGAATAATTCTCAGCAATAGATGAGAGGGGTTTTTAAAAATAAAGAAGATGATTCCTAAGGTGATTCAGAAATGTGTATTAGAAGGAATATACAAATGTTGTTTAGAGATTGGAAATATCTCAGAGGATGACTAGAGCATTTTCACTGGGCTGATGAACTTGCTGTGGTATACCATGGAAGCCAAAAGTGTAAATGGGCTAAAATAGGAATTGTGCTACCAAACACTCATCAGTTGCAACTGCTTGTTCAAGAAGCCCTTAAAACAGCTCCTCATGTAAGCCAGGACGGTATAGCAGGGAATCATTCAGTTTGTGACATCTCCCACCCTCCCCAGCTAGTCACTGTTGGAGACAAGATATTGGAAAAGATGGACCTTTGATATGACCTTGTGTAATGGCCTTATAGTAAAATGAGAAAGCTATAAAAGCTGCTTTCTATGCCAAATCTATAGTCAAGTCAAAAGGGAAAAAAATGCTGGTGGCACAGGGAAAATTTACATTAATTTGTTTATATTGGCTGAAAAAATCTCTGTATTTGTCCTCAACTGCTATTTTTATTCTTATTATTTCTCTGGGATATTCTACTAGAGAGAGGAAGGCAGCTGCATATGACATCTACACACTTCAAACATAGTTCATAGATTCCTGATACTGGATATAGGGTAGTTGACAGGCATTTACACTGCTCAAGCTTCAAAATAAGGTTGTAGATCCATAACTACTGATCCCATTATCCAGCAGATTGATAGAAAGCCACAACTAAAATACTAAATAGTCTCAATTCAGGCTGTAGTCAATCTTGTGTCTATTTAGCGCTCTTAAATTACAGAGCAGCACTAACAAATCAAGCATGGGTTATCAACTGCTACCACTTTGTTCAGCTGGAAACTGAAAGCCAGGATACCTACATTGTTGGAAAGTAATGACAGAATCTCCAAGGACTTGCAGAAATAAAAAGGGACAGATAAAGCAAAACAGGATTACTTGGAACTTGGGAATTTCCACCATGTCACGAAAATGATGCTATGTGTAGCTACAACACAAGAAAAGAGGCAGAACTAGCAGTGGTGTCTCAAAACGAAGCCTCAGGGTTGCAGATCTTACATGCTTTTTTAGTTTTTCATCCCTGAGGAATATATAGTAGGGATGAATTGATCGCTAATGGGCTTAGTGCTGTCTGTCAGCAATGCTGCTGATGCAGTTACCTGCACATTATCCACAGATCTGCAGAACAGCAGAGAGCCACTGGTACAATCTGGTGCATCTTTTCTTACATTCTTCTACCTTTAGAGAATTGACTTTACGTTGCATTATGTTGATTATTCATTGTTATTGTCACATCTAGTAGGAAAAGAAAGGTCTGTGTTTTTAAAGAGGTTTGAGACAGATTAAATGTTTGATAGGTGCTCATGTCATATGCTGCCTAACCAGGACGCAGATGCTGAGCAAAAATTCAGGAAAGACGAGGAGCTTGGTCCTCTCTGTAGCTTCCTTAAGAGTGGGCAACATGTACCAGGTGTGCGGTACATTTGTGTTTCTGAGTGAGCACCTTGCAAGGTGCAAGGTGAGGAGAAAAGATGATGCTGTGAGACAGTCTGCTGGAAATGAGAGAATGAGAGGATCTCTTGAGAGACTCAAGGGTCCTAGAAATACCACTTAGCTCAGTGTCTGGGCTCTGATTAAAGAGCGAAGGAGTAGAAGTGTAATGAAAGAAAGTAGAGAATGGAAACTTGGTCTCATGTTTAGAGACTTTTTGAGAGAAGATTGCATCTCCATGATGGACTTTTCTTCAATTAATTTGCCAGTTGGTATTTTGAACTCATTTATGTTTTCCTCATTACATTCTACAGCATGAGAAAGTACACGCCCTTTTCTGCTTTACAGCCTGTGCTTGATAGAGTCATCCAATGTCTGCTAGTTGGGATGGCAGGAAATGCAGTGAACAACCTTTCCCTATTCACCTTTCCTACACTACTCGTGATTGTCTTTTGCTCTTCTACACAGCCGTTTATTTTTCCAAGCTGAAAACTGCTGCTCTATCTAATCAGTCCCCACGTGGCACTCACTCCACACCTACTGTCTGTTGTAACCTTTTCAAGGTGGCTGGTTAAAATAAGCAAAATTTGAAATTCTAGACAAACCAGACAGTGGCAGAATAATGTTAGCATTTTCTTCTCTATTTCTTTCCTAATAGTTTCTAATATTTTACTGGCCTTTTTGAGTGTTGCTGAGTGTTGAACAGACAATTTTTAAGCATTATTCAAAATGACTCAAAGAAATCTTTCCTAGTATTAATACCACTGAATAGCCTATGCTTCTGTTTGTGCAGTTAAGTTTCCTCTCTTTTAACCAATTAAGCCATCAGAGGACTTTAAGTCTTATTCCACATTAATTTAACATCTTTAAAAGCTTTCAGTGAAGGATCTTGCCAAATCCTTTCTTTCAATCAAAAAATACTTTCTTAGCTGGATCACTCTTACTATTGTAACTCTGTCAAAACATTTTAATGGATTTCTGAGGTATGATTTCCCTTTTCAGAAGCTATCCCAATGTATCATACTTATTTACACCTCTGTTGCCCATATTCCTTATTATTGATTGTACCAATTTTGACCCTAATAACATCAGACTTACGAAGCCAGAGTTTTCTGAAGCCTCCCCTGGGGAACTTTTTAAAAATCTGTCAGAGTTGTCATTTTTTGTTGTCTGATATGAGGAATGAGTTACCTATAATTTTAGAAACTTCCTTTAGAACTGTGTCTTTATGAAACTTGACAGAGCTTATGCTATTTTCTATTTTCCTTATTTCTTCTGTTTGAAGGATATAGATTTTTTTTTTGCTTCAAAACTCCTCTATACTTTACTGCTTAAGTCAAACCAGCTTTCTTGCATTTTTAAAGTCTATTTTGATAGGTAGTTAATGTATTTTCCAAAGGTAATGCCATAAGACCTGAATTATTTTGCCATTTTATCTACTTTTAATATTTTTTTTTTCACTGTAATCTTTGTCTTTATTTGCATCCATGTTGCAACTGGAAAAAACCCACAGTCTATTATTTTCTAAAGTCTTACGATCTGTAAACAAGTCTCATGATTGTGCAGAGGGTTTGATTACAGGGTTCCAGCTAATGGAATAATGAAATTGCTCTGTCTGTGTATCAGTAGCCTCCTAATGACCTATGAGCTTGCTGCCAGTTTCAAACAAATTTGATAGAAGGGTAGATCTGAAATATTATTGCATTTCTAAAGTTTCATGGAAATTGTCTGGGTACCAGAGAGAGACCTCAGGTAAAACTCAGGCATTATTCTTTTTGTCAGGAGATGGATATGTAGTCAGAACAAGAGCAAGTGCTGTCTCTTCCCTGATAGAAAATGTCACAGGGGACATTAGAGAATCTTAGGTTATTCTTGTGCTGGCACAAGTTTTGAGAGATGGAAGACACAGACATGTATAAAGCCTGGTTTCATTAGTTCTTCAGCTTGTGAAGTCAATTTTTTAAAGATTTGAGTTGACAATATGATTAAGATGTAGGTCTAAATTTTGGTGCTCTTCAAGAATATGCTGTAAAAGGAGAAGGCTAGAAGCCCACTTGCTTGACTCCTTACACTACTGCATCAGGAAAGGCAGCTAGTTCTTCAGTAAAACAGCCTTAGAAACCTAGTCCAAAAGTATCCAGACTCTGCACCGCTGCATCTCTGAGGGAGTGCATGAGAGACAGCAGCTCCCTGTATGGTCGGCTGTGCGTACCCCCACAGTTCTTGTCCGCTCTCTGGCCTTTTTCAACTCATGGGTGCCAAGACAGTCAAGTAAGACTTGATCTGAGCCTGATAGTGAAATACTGCACTGCAGAGGGGGATTAGATTTTCATGCAGCAGTCGGGTACCTGCTGGGAGGGACTCCTTTGTTTCAGGGTGCCCCTGTGTTGCAGTCAGGGTGCTCGGAGGTGAAATTCGGTATTGACCAGGCAAGCTCATCTAGCTTGAATGTCTGCTCTGAACCATGGTTCCTCTCCTCGCTCACTTACGTGCTGCTTAATCCCATGCAGGATCACCCTGCTAATTTGGAATAATTAAAAAAAAAATCAACAGAACCAAACAACTTGATAATATGTGCTAAGGAGAGCTGGCACAATTTGCTTGTCTGTAGCGCTTAAAAATGAAACATTCCATCAGCAGGCTTCCTCAGTGCCATTCAAGGTGATGTAAACATGTACCAAAAATCTGAATAAAGTCATATTTCAAACGGTGCAGGCAAAAATTCTGACCTAGTTTAATCAGTCACTGTGCTTTTCTGGTTGTTCTGATTTGTTGTTCATTTACGTTGGGCAGCTGGACAATAGGATTTTGCATGGGCCACAAACAATGAAATAAAACAGCAAGATGTACTGTATTTTACTGAAACATAATATAAAGGGCAGCAGGGGACTAGTCAAAGCCCAATATTCTGAGACTGTAATTTTTTATCACTAGTTTATTTCCTAAACCAAAATGTTTTTGAGTATAAATATTGGATGAAAGCAAAGCTGCACCATGTTTGCTGTCATGGAGGCAAGGACCAAACCTACTTTTTATTAGAATTAAATTAATATGGCATAAGTAGTTTTATAGGTTTAACATTTTATTATTATTTATGTTCTAACTGCTCTGCGTAAATAGAACTGTTCCTTGCTTCTTTTTGTTTTTGCTACTAATAAAAAGTAATAGGCATAATAATTCAGGGACTGTTTGCATTTCCAGGCACTTTTGTTCTGTCATGTTTACATACTGAAGGAGACATACAGAAAACCAGACCACAAGAAGGTTTAACACAAAATATAGCATCCACTTTTCAACCAAACTACGAATCTGGGAGCAGGATGAGCCCAAACCAAATACTTACAATTATGATTTTTGATGAAAGGACTTTCCAATAAAAAGAAGACTGAGCAAGTAGACGTGTGCAGAAATCTACAAGGATTGCTTTTCAGTTTTTTTCAGTGCATTACAGTAATTACATTATAAGCATGTTAACAGACATATTTCCCTAATTACCAAATGATTTCCAAGTCTACTCAAAAATGTGCAGAAAAATAAACCTGCTTCTGATGGACATGAAAGTAATTTTCAGCAGTGACAACTTGTTGCATGCCATTTAACAATAAAAGAATTTTTTTAAGAAGTATGGAAGAATGCCACCAGTCCCAGAGCTAAGACACTAAGAATCTCAACCAATCATTAGAAAACTCATTAAGTTGGATTGTGCTTCCAGGGTCTCTAATAACAAAGGAGGAAGAGTAGATTTCCTCCGCTAACATGTCAGAGGATGTGGTGTAGGAGCAGCATTTATACATTTTGAGGTATGTTTAAGGTACAGCTTGGAATATGTCATAGGAAATAAATGACTTTCTGAAAATTGTAGTAGGTTTTTCTTGGTTTTCCCTGGAGCCAGGAATGTACCCAGTGTACATTGTACTGCTGACTGATTTATGTAAAGCAGCCTACATGTAAAGTCTTTCTAGTTAACCCTTAAACGTTAGGCAAAATGGGTTTTTCACTACCACTGACTTTAGAAAGCCTAGCTTTCCCAGCCTCTTCCTGTTTCTGGTACATCCCATGAACACTTCAGAGACCTACAAGGTTTTAAATTCTCTGCTCTGACTCGGTCTCTAAGTCTTCCTTTCCTCATTGACCCTTTAGGAAAACTAAACAGACTGTGCTTCTTTAGTTAAAGGCAGCTTCTTTGAAAACCCTCTCAAAACCTTTGAACCTGTGACTGCTTAATGTGCAGTGATATCTTTCCACTTATCTATGACATAGTACTGCTTCAAAAGTTTTCATACAGCTTTCTCAAGCCCAAATTATTGTGCATTCATGGGACCCTAATATCTGTGCCCATGTAAATTCTGTAAATTGAATTAGCAGAGTATGTGATGTCAGTATTTCTGTGTCTTCCTTTCACACTTGTGTGGTTTATGGGTCACTCACAGGAAGGAGTGAGGGGTGGTTTCAGTGATTATTAGGTGTGTTGAATAAAATGGGCATATTGCATGAGATATTAGGCATATTGAGTTACATCTTTTTCACTGTCAGCTCTGGTCTCCTTCATTCCACTGATACCACAAAATGCAATTGAATCGTGCCTAGTGACTTCGTAGTGCTTTGCATAAAGTTTATAGAGACATATGGTTTATAGAGGCATATGATTCTATGATTCTATATGGTTTATATAGGTTTACACACCTTATTAGCAAACCTAAGGATCAAATTCAGCTACTGACTAAACAAGCACAAGCTCCTTGACTTTGACTTCTTACATGGGATAAGTCTGAAACCATTGGAGCCTGCTTCTGTTTTCACTTACATTAGTACAGCAAACACCACCACAGAAGCCAGTAGAACTGTTACACAGGCATAAATTTACTAAAAGTTAGAAGAAAATTAGGCCCTAAGTCTCCTTTGCCTGAGTCATGTTTTAGTCATTGATCATTTTATCCTCAGTTTGAGATGAGCCTTGATGAAATTTTGCACAGCCCTATTGTGTTTGCAATCTAAAAAGAGGTTAAGGAAATAGCCACACTGGGAGGAGTGACAATATGCAAATGACTTTGCAAAGCACATTCATCCTCAGCAGAGTTGTAACATGTCCCATGGTTCTCATTAAGGGTTCTTTGCTAAATCTTTTCGTTTTTCCTGTCTTACTGGCAAATGTTTACTATTCCCAGATACTGTATTTAGCATCAAACTGTAACTGGAAGCACAGACAGCTCCTGAAAATGTTGGTGAACAAGGAAAAAGCTGCAAACAGATAAAAGCTGAAGGTAGGGGCAGGGCAGGAATTCTCACACCCAGTGTGATCAAAGGCCAGGGAATGCGATTTACTTTCCTCTGTGGCATTGCTCATTCTCAGTCTGCACTGTCCCCCTGTAAAAGCAGAAATATTCTCTGCAATCCTCCCCAAACCGACTGTAACTTAAACACGCACCTTCCCGCAGCATTCAGAAAATGAGTAGCCTTATTATTAATTATATACATTGACACAGAAACTTTCTCTCCCTCCTAAAGCATGCCAGCCTCAGAGCGTCTGGAGTGCTGGGTTCACCACAGCTGCTGGGGCCACTTGAAGTGAAGCGTCTGCTTCCTTAGGACAAACAGTTGTCTCATAGAATCCAGATGTCCTGCTATGCAGAGCAAGGCCTCCAAAAGCATCACTCTCCTCTGTGCCCACCGTGCTTGAGGAAGCAGTTCCATTTCATGTTCTCGGCAGAGGAAAATCCAGTGGCACCTCAGAAACTGTGATGTGAAATGTTGACTTCTGATGGTGATTATTGCCAATAATTGCCCATATTGCCAATATTCTCAGCTTTTGTGAATTGGTCACTGAAGAGTCAAACTCTGGCATGGAAGCTCTGGTATGATTTTGTGAGTATAATCCCAGAGCAGAGTATGTAAACCTGGGAAGTGTGGGCTATGCCACTGCAAGTCTGCAAAGTAAAAGAAAGAAAAAAAAAAAGAAGAAGAAAAAAAAGGAGTGGAGGGAGTCCCGTGTTTAAATTTTGTAAACCAGAATTCAGCAAAATGTGAAAAGTGAGAATGACTACTCCCAAACTCAGGATGAGCCTTTAAATTTCCTTCAATAGATTCTGGAGATGCATACTAGTTTGAAAATGCAAATGCTGGACTGGTACACCCTACTGAAATACTCATGGCTCAATTACTCATCTCTCCATTGCAAATTAATTGATTTTGCCTTATCATGTTCCCAAAAGGGAAAGTTTCCACCAGTTCTCACTCTGGAGTTATGGTGGCAGTGTCTGGATCTGCATGGTGGAGTGTCCTTGGAGATTTTTGTTAAGGAGGCAGCGGAATTGAGTGCTGCAGTCTGAGTTATTGCAAGTTCGCACTGGGTAAAATTTTGCTCACTGTCTGAACAGCCTGCAAAGCTCAGAGATATACTGATATTTGGACAGTAAATAAGAAAGGTCTTGCTATGAGGGTGGTTTTCACAAGTGCAGCCAATCTAATTTTAAGGTCAGAACCCCTAGGTGTCCTTCCTCCTTGCAACAGGCACAGATGCAGTTTGCAGAGAAAATATGTTGGGTGGCTCAGTGTGAAATAAACTGCCACACACTGATGTGGGTTTCCTTTATGTGGGGTCTGTGGAACCAGTTGCAGCTGAGAACAAATGCAGGCACTTCTCGATACATTGTTCATGCTCCATTTCTAGTGGTTCTCCTGCTGCTAGAGATTGTTCAGCAACCAAATGGCAGGCTTCATCCATCCAGTCCAAAAGAGCAGAGTTACACTGAGGACAAATCTGGCCCCATGGGTTCATGTTGGAACTATTGAATCTTTTGGATGTTTTATTTCTCAGATTTTCTTTTGGCTTTTGTCTCTTTCATTTGATAAGCTCTCTTCTTCCATCTGGAATTCCATCTCCTGTGTCCAAATCTCATCTGTCTCACTTTTCTAAACTTTAGGAAACAAAGATGAAATGTATATAAGCCAGAAATTAAATGCTGGCCCCACTGAAGGAAGCAGAAAAACTGAGGTTGATTGAATGGAT
Source organism: Jacana jacana (assembly GCA_013400555.1). NCBI lineage: Eukaryota > Metazoa > Chordata > Aves > Charadriiformes > Jacanidae > Jacana > Jacana jacana. Next base: position 73,553 of record VZTM01034165.1, on the reverse strand, counting down.
TAAAACTTTTACTTTCAGTTTTTCAGGTTGAGCACTCAGGGAATCTGGCATCCAGAAAATACTGCTAGCATTGGAAAAAATTTGCTTTTTTGACTGTCTCATTTTCTTTCTGTTCCATGCTTATTTGCAGAAGAATATAGAAGACTCTTTTTCCCTAGTGCCATGCTGTTTTCCTCTGTGAAACAGGATAAGCAATATTTAGTAATGCTATTATATAACTCTTATATGAAATTTTTGTCCCAAAATCTGGAGATATATGGTGTAGTTAACTGAACAGTTTCAATCCTGTTCTAGGGGAGATGGAGATTCACTGCTGTACATTTCTTGCCCCATGCTGCACCGTTGAACTACAGTGGAAGAGCAAATTGCAAGTCCACTGTTCCAAATAAAACTGCCTACACACATGGCTGTAGATGGGAAGGATGTAAGCAGGTACTTGCTTGGGTTATTTAAATGCCTTTCTGCCAAGCACTGACAAAGGCACTCTATTTCACATCTTATGGTCTTGCATACTCACTCGTTTTAAAATTTACTATATGCAAGTACTCAAGCATGTAAGCTTAAAATTCTCTTTCTGGGAGCGTTCATATGAATAGGAGTCAAGTACTTGGATGTTTGCGGGAAATGAAGACAAAAGAGGCGTAAGTGAATATTTATGGAAATCTATTGTGATATGCACCCCATTCCATTGGACTAATCAGCACAAGATTGACTTTGTTAATGTAAGGCAGCTTGTCCCAGCCCCTGTGTGGAAGCATTAACAGGGTTGTGGAGATGCCACTTGCCTCCCAGCTTCAGAACAAGGACCAGGAACAATGGCTCTGAGGAGAGCAATTGCCACCCTTTGTGCATTCCTGGGACTGTACATTGCTACCCAGGTCTAGGTGAGAGCCCCAGGGATGGGATAGGCTCACACCCTCTGTGTAATACAATGGTTTCTTTTATAAACAAGACCATATATTTATTTCCTCATCATACGACTAGGGAAAGAAAGAAAGAAAGAGAAAAAAAAGATAAAGCAGACAAGAATACTCTAATTTATTAGGCTTAGGGAGCTCTGATGTTCAAGCTTGGTTCTTGTGGGAACTGAAGATAAGAGAAAAGCTCCCCACTGCCAGACATAACCTCTGCAGCAGGATCTTTAGAAAAAAAAAAAAAAAAGAAGTACATCTGAAAATGTTTTCCTTTGTACTGTTGGGTTTCTTATGTTCCTAGGGACCAGCTACATGGATCTGGGAATTGTATGATAAACTTTGGATTTATGCTGTCAGTTCCTATGCCTCTTATTTTTATACTTGCTTAGATTCTGATCTCAGAGCATTGCTACTTTTCACAGTACATTGTAAAAATCCACTTATATGCACATGGGTTTGATACTTGTCATACCCTAAGGACCAAAATCTGACCAAGAGATTAAATTTTAACAATTAAAAGGAAGGAAAAAAGGAATGGAATTATTACATTTTATATTTTTCTCTTGGTGAAGTTTATATATTGGCTAAATAGTACACTTCCACAGTATGACAGGTATCTATTTGTGCCAAAATAGTCTTGAAAAGGTGTGGTCTGGTTCCCCAGATCAAAAGGTGACCTGAAGCAAAGAGAATGAGGGAAATGGTTTGATGAGCACTGAAGAACTCTGAAGCAGAGAAAGAGCAGACTTATTGTTGTCCAAAAGAAGGGGAAAACATTGTTGAAAGAATGAAAAAGGATTTATAAAAGTGTTTTCTAAATATAATTTGTTTGATTCTTAAAGATTATTAAAGAATTGGGAGAGATCTCTCCTGATTCTGTAAGAAATGGTTATGTTGCAGTCAAGCCAGGCACAAAGACAAGCTGCTATTACTTTTCTTATATTAACAAAGTACGATACTATTTAACACAAACATTTTATAAACACATCACTACTGCAGTACATTGTGTTGTGAGGAGCACACACATGAATTTACAGTTCAGTATATGAAAAAAAAAAAAAGTGATAATTTATATTAGATTATGCACAACCTGTTAGAAGGCATCTGTTAACTAAGTACTAGGATAGATTGCTGTAAATTACTCTGTCGTGTCTAGCTCCTGATTTGGGGTATTATTCTAACAGATACACCTCTGTGCTATGGTGAGTAAGCGTTAGGAACCGGCTCCTGAGCAAGGTTAGGTCATGGAAAAGGTTGAAAGAACGTAGCCAAAAGTATGTACAAATGCAACCAACAAAACAATGTGTCTTAAGAAAGATGGATTCCCTGTAGTCTCCTGGCGAGCCCTGGTGGGAGGTCTGGGTGTTCTCTTGGTGGTCTGTGTTTTTAAATATACGTAACGCAGTCATCTTCTCCAAGTATTTTGAGGTGTACCTTTTGGTTCACAAAATAGATGCTAAATACAGATATCTTCTTGTTCAGAGTTAACCAAATATACGTACCAGGAACTTTTTTTTTTCTACTGCCTAATGCCACGTTGTAAGATTTCAGTTAAATCCAAGAAAATTCCCTCATAATTAATTCTGAAATGTTTCAGACAGATATATATTTTGGGAAAAGCATCTTTTCTACATCTCCTATCATAAACAAATAACGTTGCTCACACTGCTGCCCCAGGAAAAATATATTTCACTCTCATGGGCTTTCATTGAATAAAGAGATTTTGAACTGAGCTCCTTAAAATATCAATGCTCTATATTACTCCCCAGATACAGATATAAATCTTTATAATAGTGCACTTTACAAGCAGCACTCCTGAGTCTTTTTTGATTGGTAATCACAGTGTTTCCTTATTAATACAGTAAAAAATGTAAAAGACATAAACACATGCAAGCTATCTGTTCTTTCTGTATGGATATACGTCAGGTTCTGCTTTAAGCAGTCCTAATGTTTCACCCATCATATTTTTTATGGGTTTATATGGGAAGGAAATCGTATCAGAAAACTGAATTCTGTGACAGCCGTTCTGTGAATAAATCCAGTTATCTTTGGTATTCTGGATATAATAAAAATGTACAAAAGTTAAATTTCTGCACTTATGCTGGCTGTTTTTAATGTCCATAGGAAAATAAAGTTCCAATCAGTGGCTTTTTTTCCTCAAATACTGCTTGATTTCATGTTATGTTTTCATTAAAATAGCTTGTTTAGAACTCTAAATGACACTGTATTTCTCCTAATCCTGACACTAAAGTATCCGATCAAAATCTAGAAATATGCAGGAGTATAAACTAATGCACAGTTTGGATAAATCATAAAAATCTGGATATTCCTAATATTTTTAAGCCTTGTAATTTTCCCATAAACTTGTGCAGTGATTTTGCTGAAACCTGTGGAGACTGAACTGTAGGGCAGAGTATTTCTCTTACCCCTCAGTTACAGAGGTAATATGTCTTTCTCTCACACTGATTAATGCCATGTTTGTGTTTGATGGGGAGCTATGAATATGTAGGCTCCCATAACTTGGCATGAATTCTGGTAAGCCCATCTCCTTCCCACTAACATCGTTTATTTCTGGAAGAATTCAACCACATTTGGCAGACCGTCATTCCTTACCTTCTTTTTATATGTTTGGACAACATTTTTAGGAAAACCTCTCTTTTCTTTTGGGAAGGCAGAGCAATTGGTTGTATGTTGGTTTTTTGGGGGTTTTGTTTGTTTGGTTGTTTTTTTTGTGGAAGGTACAGAGGAACTAAAAAGTCTTTCTTACACTGTCGCATGCAGAGGTAAATGTTTTGAAACTCAGAGAACTGAGTGTCTTTGGAGTAAAGCATCATTTTGGCAGTTTTGGTTGATGATATGTTTCCCATTTCAGAACATTATTTTGGCTTTATTGCTATTTACCATTTGCCAGCTGTCATTATCTGTTAGAGTCACCTACAATGAAGACAAATGGAAAGTGCATTTGTTTCTTAGATTCTAGGCAAAGTTAAAGCCAAGCCCAAGTTTGCCATTGCTGTTCGCTACTGTCAATAAGACACTTCCCCAACGTTGATGGAGCCTGAGCATCTCTGGAAAAGGTCAGGCACCGGCGTACATGTACCATGCAAATGCTAAATCCACCATATTCCAGAAAATATTTGTGAAGTAGGGTATGGTAACCCTCTGGAACATGAGTAGCAAATACAATACAGACTTCTTAAACTACGCTATATGGCTTTAGGACCACCTTCTCTGGATTTTCATAGAATATCTCCTGCTTATCCCAGCAAGATTCTTTTGAGGCCATTACATGAAGCTGTATGAAATCTTTGAGGAGATGAATGGTGAAGTTAACAGCAAAGATAATTTCTGTAGTCCTGTATTTTCAGACTTCCGTAAAATTACAGATACTCTACAAAGACTGTGTTTGTAGCTTAGAAGTGTAATTTCTAGGATACCTCTGGAAGCCTACTTGCTACTTAGTCTTAGGGATAATGATAAATAGTTAATAGAGACTTTGACCTCATCTCATAGGACATTTCATTAGAATGCCATGGAAACATAGTTTGGTTGAAGAATCTATACAGCAATACAAAAGCTGGCTGGCTGACCTCCTGCAGGTCATCAGGAGGAAGATTTCCTGTCAAAATGCAAAGTCATGTTGATTAGGACTTTGCAGACATTTTGGCTACCTTTGGCCTAATTCAGCTTTTTATTTGATTAATTTTATGGGAAATATACACAAGAAAGCAGGTATATCAGGTGACCAAATACAAGACAAGAAACTTGGTTAGGATCATTTTTTCAGAATTAGCTTTGGTGTTAGTGTGGATTAAAAGCTGACCATAAATCATGTTGTTGTGGGAGAGGCAGGCTTCATGATGGGATTTATAAACAGGATGGCAGTCTGTCATGCAGAAGTAATTCTTATTCTCTGGTAAGGAGTGGTAAAACCTAGCTGAATTGTGAGGTTCATTTTGTGAGACTTCCAAATAAAAGCTGGAGAACACAGAAAGTGTTCAGAGAAAGGATATGAAAGTGATAAAAGACCTGGAAAACATCTTCCATGAAGTACTGAAATATAATTTGTAGAGTTTGGTGACTACATAGCTGGAGAGAAGCTAAGACGCTGCAGTGTGGGATTTTCTGATTCTGTACAGGAAATTCACACCTGCAGTAGTTTGATGTTTAGAACAGATTTTTGCAGGAGCAGCCCTTCCTAGCCAACCATGAAGTGGTCATGCAGTCCACAGAGGATAATAAATAGATAATCCTAAAGCTTCCTAAAGTGTAACACAGATGTTCTGATTATTAGACATAAATCTTATACTTTTTTTGTGTATCATTATTATTAAGGATTATTTATAGAGTTCCTTGGGTGGCTCTGGCACTCTATAGATAAAAATTAAGATATTTCCTCTGGCTCTATTTTGCTGCTACAGATTACACTGGAGTTTTTAGAAACCATGACATCTGCTTAGTCAAAGTAATGTTTGTTCCAATACCAAGAGCCTCAGTGGGGTAATAGCCCAGAAAGGACTCTCAGTGAGGTGAATTTGGGGAATAATGTGAATGCTGGAAAAGGGCTGTGCTTAAGACTAACAATGATGAAAAAAGTGACACATTAATTGACTGGGATGGAGTGCAACACAGCAGAACATAATAGAGGGAGGAAAACTGGGAGGGTAAAATGCTGCAGAAGTCTTGAAAAATCTATTGGATCACAGAACTGATCTAGTTTCTCCTTTTGCCTGAGGAAGAAGTATATCTAGACAATTCATATTTACATCTTATTTATTCTTAAAAAGCACCCTCTCTTCTTGAAGGTTCCACATAGTTCCCCATTTCTGGAGCTGGATAATTTTTCTTATACGTATATATTTATACACACACAGGAATTCTCTGCTGAAAAATAAGCCAATTGCCAATTGGTTCTTATGCTTTTAATGGTTCATACTGATACCTGATAGTTAATCATAGACTTCTTTCTTATTTATTTCCCATTTTCTAAACATTTTACATTCTCTGCTGCTCTTCTCTTCAGTCTCTTCAAATTGTCTACATCTTTCATGAAGTATGACACTGTGAGTTGACACAGAAGTACTGCTGAGCTTGCTAGCAATGAGGAGAGTGAGACAATTTCTTCCCATGTCTTACACAGGATGTTCTGGTTAACACATGTCAGAATGAGATCTGTCATTTTTTTCTTTCTGTAACAGCACTAAACCATTGGCTGAGAGTGAGTTACTCGGCCATCTTCTACCAGGCCCTTGTCTCTGCTACTAGTTCCTGACTAAATAAGAACCACTGTATTGGTGCCTTTGATTTCTTTTCTGTACAGATCCAGTACTTTCTACTTGTCTGTTCTGGATTTTGTTTTGTTGACTTAGGAGTTATATTAATATAGCTAGGGAAGGATCTCAGGCTGTACTAGAATAGGCAAAGTGTTGGTATTTCACAGCTATTGTGTGTTACTAGCTAACCAGCTAGTAGCACCATCTCCTGATGGTGGACATGACCCATTCTTGCAACAGTGGGTCATGTTATGGGCTGAAGTCTTTCTCTGTCTTTGCTGGGTGTTCCCCTGAATTATCTGGGTACTGTAGCAGCTGTGACACAAGACAAGGGTGTCTCAGGAACTAGAGTGAAAGCTGGTGTAAGCGTGTATCGTGACAGATAGTGGTGAACCAAGGCTGAGCTAAAGACTAGAATGGGCCCCTGTACCTGTTACTTTGCATGAAAAAAGGAGCAAATCCTAAGGCTTTCTTCCAAAGGACCGGGAGCATTGCAATCCCAGATAAAAGCAGAAATATTCCTCTGTTTAGTCACATTTAGTCTAGGTTTTCATAAATCCCTGATCCTGGGTATCTTTACAAATTACACTGTATGGAGAACTAAGCTGCCCTTGAATATTAATAACCGAGCCCAGTCAGACCCATTCTGTATTAAGGTCATGTCACTCATTGCCTGACTGGTGATGTCAGGGCAGTTCCAACGGTCTTGAAAGTACCACACAATTTAAGGCCCTGGATGCTAATTAAAACTTTTGGTTCTATTGATGTACATGGTTGGGAATGAATCGGAGTTGTGTAAAATGCTAGGCTTTTGTCTATAACAGGAATATCAGTGGAAACTCGTAGGTGCCAAAGGCTTTGCATGTTCTGCCCCCAGCTTTGGAGTATGGTGCCAGCTGAGACTCAGAATGTTAATTCCGTAAATGCCTTCAAGTCAAGACTACAGGCATGTTTGTTTAATCTGGCTTTTCCTGAACAATAGCTCTGTCTCTGGGTGCATTCTCTGAAGTGCTCTGAGATTTTTTTTGTGCTGTTTTTTTTTTTTTTCAACATGAAGAGCACCACATACGTAAATGTATAAAATGTACAATGTATTTTTAATGTGCAGCGATACATATGTCTTCATCCCCCTATGCAAAAAAGGAAACTCACATTCATTTGATTCCAAGAACTCAAAAGATTATTTTAATACTAGCAACGAAGTTAAAAAAAATCAGCCCTTTCTAAACTTGTATATTACATAAATAATGAACATTAATGCAGTTTCAAAAATGGTAGCAATCATTTCTCAAATGTATTGTTATTCTAATACCCACAAGAGATTACTTTGATTTTCTGAATAATATCTAGGTTTACAGCAGGAACTGCACAGCCTATGTGAGTAATATGAGACCTAATTATGTTATACTCTGAAATAAATAAGTATGTGCTTTTAAAAGTGAGTTATTGATGCCACTTGAATAAAATCACCTTACCTAAACTCTTGATGCAAATTTGGACATACCAAGTCTGGTTGGAAGAAAAACCAAACCCTTCCAAGCAAGCCTGACATATTGTTGTTTATCTGGCTTTCACCTTCACCTTCAGCCCTCCCCCTTCTCTCCTGCCTGCCTTCACCTGGCTGCCTTTGCTCATTTGCAAATCTCAATTGAACACATTTTTTTTTTTAATTTTTTTATTTTATTTTTTTTAATTTGCAAGAAGAAATGCAAATTGCTAAAATGCAAATGCTGGTAGTGACAAGAAGCTATATTTGAAAATATGATATAGGACTTTGATATAGAACCAATTGTGTCTGCAGGTATGACAAATGATACTCATCCAGTTAAAATGCTGTGTTTATTTCCCCATGACTCTCTGTGTGGACAGTCTTTATCAGAAGCAAATTTTTTACTTCTTTTTTTTTTTTTTTTTTCAGTTTAGGTAAACTGCTTTCAAAGAAACAGAACCTAAAATGCATAAAACCACTCATTTTGCTCACATGCACACACACATACACATCCCTATGGAGGAAAAGAGAGGTTATACTGTCCAACTACAGTGGTTTTAAATTCCACACTACTATCTATTGTTATAATTTCTGATATAGGCAAGCTCTTACCCTCCATATGGCTTCCATATGCACAAATCCTTGGTTACTGAAGATGGATGAAAGCCATATTGTTTTTTAATGCATGTGTTGAGGAAAAGGAGCTATCACTAACCTGTGAACTGATTATACCTTGCATACTTAAAGTGATTTTCTTAAACCATAACTGTAGTTGCATAAAGCTATGCTAGAGCAGAAACCTCTGAGAGGATACAAAGGGCAATTAAACACATGATTTTTTTTTTTTTTTTTTAAAGAAGAAGTGTCTTTTACTGGAAAAAGTATAGATTATAAATATATTTATTCTGGAAAAGAAATGTTTTTGCTGATGCAACTTGTTTTATGAAAGGAGATGGCAAAAGCTGTGCTTGAAGCAGTGTCCTTTTGCTGGTACAGTGGGAGCCACAGCAGGGTGGGTTGCTGGTAGAGCTGCCCTGAACAAATGCTTTCTAGTGTAGACCAGGCTTCAGGGTCCATTTCAAAAGGTATTATGTAAATGGAATGTTAAAACCTTCGTGACAGCAGAGAAACAAAGACCCTTCCTTGAGGGGCAAGGAATATGCAAAACTGGCTGGGGACATTCCAAGAGTTTGGAGCCTGTTGTCCTCCTCTGTGAGAATCTGGATGAAAGAGCAACCAGGCAAAATTTGCTTCAGGAAGCTGAAGAAGGGCCATGAACCCCTCTGAGCTGAGGGGCGTCAGGGAGATATGGTAGAACAAATGGCTCATGTCACCAAACTCCAGCCCTGTTTTAGGCCCCTGTTTGGTTTTACTTGGATTTTGGTGTGAAGCAGAAAGGCTGACTCAAGTGTCAGAGGCAGCTTTTGCAAAACACCCAGACACTTCATAGTCCATTTCCCATGGTTCTGGACCTGGGACCCTGGAGAGGCCATAGACAAAGATCTGCTGAGAAGCAGTTTATCTTCAGTTGTTCATACCTTTACAGAACTATGATCAAAATATTGAAGCAAAACCAAGAACAAAGCTGTAGGTGATCTTTCGTAGAGCAGTCAAGAGTCTTTGCTTCTCTTTCCATCCCTCCTGATCCCGTACACCCCTAGGCACTGGCTGGATCCTGAATCAAAGGCTGTGCTGGGCACATTGGTGTCAGCATGCAGTATAGCCTGGATCCAACAGAAGTGCTCTTGATCTGTCAGCAACATGAAAGAAATATTACACCCCAGTGGCAGCAAGCAGGGGAAAAAACCAAATAAAATGTTATTATAATATTTCCTGTGAAGGAAGTTGGAATAATATTATGGCTGGTAGCTGACCAGCTGCTTTCATTTAATATTTTTCTAATTTTAGTCAGTGTTGGTCAAACAAACACAGCTTTTAAGGGATTTCCTTCAGTGTTAACAGACTGTCGTGTAGTTAGTTGAACAGAAGCTTTGCAGTGTGAGGTACGATCAAGAAATGCGGCCTTTAGAAAAAAGTGCTGCATTGGTGCAATTAGCTGTTCTTGGGGGGGGGGTAAATTCTCAAAACCTGGGATCGAGATTCCTCTTTTCATTGGCTGTACGCTGCTGCAATTGCACACCTCTGGGGCACTGGATTTGGATGGGGCTGACCTGCTTACGGTGGTGGAAATCAGCAAAGAAAATGGAGAAATTCGGTATTATGGCTCTGCTGAAGCCAGGGCGCCGGCTGGGATAGCTCAGCCCCTGGAAACAGCGGCTGTAGCTAGAGGTGTGAATGCGCTGCCTTGCACCTGCGAGAAGGAAGTCTGGGACTCAGCCCTTCTAAAATTATTCCTGGGCACAGAATGAGCTATTATAGTGGAGTTTTGAAAGAACTCTTTTTAGGGCAAAAAATAAAATTTGCTGGCTGGCTGGTAGCAGAGAGTCATAGACAGTCTGCCACTGTGTACTCAGTGCCCAATGTGCTGCTTATTCTAAGTTGAGCTGCTAAATTGCTTAGTGTTAATAATTTGTTGTTTGTTGCAGTGGTGGAGCTGCCTGCCTGCCTGCTTGTGTTATTGTGGCTGGTTATCCACTCCCTTCCCAAGGGGTGCTGCCCTTCTTCCTCACCTTGACCCTCCTTTTGCCCCCAACTTGCAAGATTTTTGCCTCACGCATCTTTTGCTTTGCAAGAGTTTTTCAGGATGTGTCAAGCCCTCGCATGAGTCAGAGAGCTGGCTTCCGCTTGAGATCCCTACAATCCATAACATTGGGATTCAGAGCCACACGTTCTTCTAACGTTCATAACCAAAATGTCATGGCAATGTGGCTCCTGCATTCAGCAAAATTATGGTTTGCTACAGATGTTTATGAGTGCATGGGCGCAGTTAGAAAGTTTGCTGCCCAGTCTCCATTCTGCACGGAGGGATTTGAAGAAAAACGCAGGCACCAGACCCATTTTAGAATCTGTAAAAGCTGTTTTGGGGTATTCAGGACTCCTGACTAAATTCACCCTAATATTAACAAATTGTGTAATGTCATCAATGTTATGTGTTTAAGAGAGAGGGAACGGCTAGAAACATATGCCATCTTGTTTCTATTTCATACAGTACCATTACAATCAGAACAGCAACTCTGTCATCTTAGTTTTCTGATATCTATGCTCCACCAGTAAGTCCATAATACACTGTTTCAGTTGAGAATTTAAGAGATATTTTCATTTTGCTTGATAGTTGGTAATGGAAACATAGTCTGATGTCTCAAAATCAAACGGCAAAAGTCCTAAGTCTTTGCTGAGACTTCAGTGGTGAAACTACAGATGTCTGAAAACTCTGAGACCACCAGAATGCTTAAAAATAGGGTAACGGAAGAAAAAGAAGGCAGGCTGGTGAACTGCCAGAAGCAAGGACTTGGAAGAACATCTTTCTGTTTACAAATGTCCGTGTTAGAATGACAGAGTGCATGTATCTGAAGGAGGCCAGGAGAAGTAATCTTAATGAAGATGTTGTGAGGCTGGCAATGTCCTTGTTCCCAACACTTCGTTAAAGTTAAAAATTTCTAAAATTTGTAGCCATAGGCAGAATTCAGTCCTGTTGAATTTTCTTTAATATTTAAAAGTTTTATAAGACTATTCTTCAGCAAAACAACCAAGTGACACAAAGAACAAACAGCATTTGGACATTAAAGCAAATTATAGACTCTGCTCTTCAGAATACGTTCCCAATGTTTTGTTCCTCCTTTACTCCTTTGCTACTATTGCAACCAAGGCTATCCATAAGTACCAGTGGATGCAGAGAAAGAGAACATAATTGTGCACTAGTGACTACTGCAAAGCAAATGTGAAAGAGGGGACATGTAGTGGAGGACATTTGCCATTAACCCAAACAAGAAGAGCATATGTTCCTTCTGGTAGCCAAAACCAGGTATAATCACAGTGTCAAGAGTACAATCCACAACATCTTTTTGGTGATGTTGTTCTAATGACACTTTAGTTTGGTGTTCAGTCTCTGAGCGCTAACTTTAGACCCTGCCCCAATGTCACCTAAGTGTGCAGGGTGTGTCACACTCTTCTATCCACTACCAGCTTTCCATGTACTTTGAAAATGGCAGGACTCACCCCATCAAGGCTTGTTGTTAATTTTTCTTTGTCAATTAAAAGAACCACACACTTTCCATATTAAATTTTAAAATTGTGTTTATTGAGACATATGGGTATTTACTATGTGCAAATGTTATGTTTACTTTGAAATGTTTTCATATGTGCATATTTGTGTTAGTGATAATATTATTATGGTAATTTCTACATAAATGTGTATAGTATGTTTTTTGAATGTCTCTGGAAGTAAGTATTGGTTGTCTTGTTGCTAATCACTTCGGGAATGTAAAATATTTAATTGTGTCCTTAATATTTCACATGCCTGTTGATTTCACATACCTTTTTTTTGGCAAAGTTTGAGGCAATTTTAAGTTGGAATTGAGACTACCTAGACAAAACTGTAACTTCTCCTGACAAGCCACATTTGGTTCAGTTTATTAAGAGTATTTATAAAAAGACATCTGAGGAGAATTATTCCTAAACTCTTGTAGAAAAATATTTTGCAGGCTGGCAGGAGGGAACATTGCAGCTTCTAGAAGAGAGGACAGAGTCTGACCTGCAAATCTAAGGAGTCGATTGGAAAACAGAAACAGCTGTGAAGCTTTATATTCACAGATACTTTTATTCTTAGTGTGCCATTCAATAAAGCATTCTCTGAGAAGGTATTGTAATGCTTTCTTCTTTTTTCTCCTTAAAAAGCTATTTTCTTGAAATGATACTAAGGAAATGTTAGGCCATCAAATTAATCCACTTATGACCTTGGTCTGACTTGGTCTGAGGTGGCAAAGTTAGAAGACCAAACACTGTCCCATGAAGTGAACAAGAGTTATGATTCTCACTTAAGCAAGGTTCTGATTTGATATCAGGAAGCCACAAAGACAATGGGGTATTTAAACTTCCCATCACTTTATATGGGTTGATTCCTGGGCTTTTTCCTGAAGTCTGTGATGCTGTTATAAACTGGTCAATGCTTCACATATGTGTAATTCTTAGCAACAACTATGATTTCAACCAAGGATGTAGAGAGTGAAAAGAAAAGAGGCAAGTCCCATTAACTACTGGTGTCATTCTTGTTATGCTAACTGAATTACTTTAGGATGAATTGACCTCGCTGTTGAGAAGGAAATTCTGTAATATGTTTGCCCACTTATCAGTGCAGTGGAATACACTCAAACACTGTTTTGCAATGACCCACTTCATCAGAGCATTCTCATCACAATAGCAGCTGGTAGGCTTTGTGTCAGATGATTTATAAGGCAAGTACCTTACCTTAATGATTGTGATTATCATGATTTATCAGATGCTTTTTAGCATCCTGACAAAGAAAAAAACTTTTTGAAATTAGGGGCATATCACCTTAAACACTATACAAATGATTTGTCTTCTTGAATGTCGTTCAAGTCTCAGTCATGTAGGTAAAGCTTGGAATCTTTCCAAAAAAAAGAGGAATAGCATGAAAGTGATATCAGAAAGGTAGAGAATGAAAAATCTATTTATTAGATTACAAAATCGTTTTTTTTTGACCATGATATGGATCTTGTAATGGCAAATCTTACATTTCTGTGAATTTAGCAGATGGAAGAAGGATGTATGAAGAACTTCGAGTCAACTGACAGAATAATTTACATGCAATCTTTGCCTCTGAAAACACAAGGATTCCCCGGCAGTAAGTCAAGAATATTTAAAAACCCACCCTGGATGGTATGAAATTGTATTTTTTGCAGTTATCAAGGAGAGGGATTTTCTCAGTATGTTATCATTGCTGCAAAGAAGGGGGTACAGTAGGGTTTGTGGCTTAAATGCGTCAGTTTTTATCATGAACATTGAGTCTTCTAAGTGCAGTCCTTTACAGCACAGCAGGCTGCATCACAGCACCATGGAGCTATAAAGGCAGGTCAATAGTTTCAAATGTTTCAAACCCCTTCAAAATTTATTGGGGCTGAATGCTCCTGAGAACCTCATATTTTTGTACTTTNTTTATTTTTGTGTATTTGGCATTTTCAGTGACTGAGAAGAGGAAGACAGGCCTCATACCCATAGGTTTATTTTGGGGAAGTGGCTTCCCTCGTATCAACATGTAGCCCCACTTGGAACTTCCCTTCCCTCCTGATTTAGTTTTGTTTTTAAGTCATTAGAACAGAAGAAATGAAGCTGAAATGTATCACAG
>VZTM01034165.1:26260-58548 GCA_013400555.1 Jacana jacana | reverse complement strand
CCCTTTATTCTTTTTCTTTCAGTAGACCTATGCACCAGAAACTGAAATGCGATGAGAGTTTGTCAAATCTACATCAAAATAAAGTTCCAAAGCAGTATTTAACAGGAACTGGAAAGAAAGCAATCTACTTTGCCACACTAGCTTGATGCTTAGTTGTCATATTTCTCGCATTTATGACTTCTCCCTTTGATCACTCTAATAACAATTCCTTAGACTATTAAAACTGGAAGCCAGAAACATGTTTGTGGAAATATATACTTTTCAACATTTATGCTGTCTATTTAATTTCTATGATCTTCTCACTTTGGACCGTGCAAAGAGGGTAATCTCACCACCCTCTTACCCCAGTGTTATGCCAGCATAAACTTGTTGAGACTCATTTGTGAAGAGGTTAGTGATGTGTAGTTGAGAGGCTTTGACAAAACCTTCTTTTGGCCCAAGCAACCTTGTTGAGGTGTAGATCATTGTTTTTTTTCTGGGGAAAATGTAGGAAGCAGGTAAGAGTGGCACAACATAGACATATTTGCCCCTTGCTTTATTTCTAGTTTTGCTTTCTACTTCTCTTTTAGAACAAAAAACTTCCTGTGTGTAAGGTTGCCCTAAAGGGATGTGCTTAAATTAGTTTTCAATCATCTGACCTAGAAGTAGAGTACTGGGTAAATGGTCCTTTTGATTTTTTTGTTCTCTCTAGCACTTCAGAACACTTCCAGATGATCAGATAACTACTGTTGTTTGTATTCCTCTTTTAATGAATTTTAACCAATGGCAAATGTTGAAGGGAGGCAACAAAGGTGAGAATACTACCTCCTACCCCACAAGAGTCTAAATTATCTGATCAGTGTCACAAATGTAACAAGGAACATGGAAATTACTTGGAAATATTTGTCTTTCCACCTCTCTGTCAACACCTTTGGAGTTATTTCACTGTATGCTTTACCTGGTGCTCTTTTTTGGCTGCTGTTTGACACCATTTACAAAGCAATCTGTGTTTTAAATTGAAAGTGTTAAAGTCTCTGAGTCGTTAATATCTTTAAAGCAAGCTCCAGTCATTTTCTGTTTGCTTTTTATGGAATCAATGGGCTGAAGTTCAGGGCTTGTAAAGATGGGGGACTGGCAACGGTAGCTAAAGCCAGCTACTCTGTGAGCCATTAGCGAGTAAGCTCCTCTGTGCAGCATTGCCAATGCAATACAGCCTAACTGGCAGCTCCTTTGCTATTTGTTCCTAGACTGCTCCTCAGCAGAGGATGCCAATGTGCTTGTTTTTATGACATGAGCAAGCGGAAAGCAAGATGAGGCCACCATGGTTACTTCCATTAGGGATGTAAGGCAAGGTTTGAACCCAGGTATTCAGAATTAAATGTTTGTGCAGTGACCTGCTAGGAAAGGAAAACTGTTGTAGAAGAGCTTTTCTGTACTAGTGCTGATATTTTTTTCCATTTTCTAAAGTTTACCATTTCAGAATCATTGATATCAGGTCCTGAGGGCACGTTTTGGCTACTGTAGCTGAGTAGATGAAGTATGGTCCCCTTATTAACTTGTCAAAGTACGCTGCAGCTGCATCATTTGCTCACCCATTTGCTTAACTTAAATAAAGGTTGGTGGTTAGGCTTCTGTTGCATTGTGCTCTCCTGCTAATTATCAGTGTATTTGTTTCAGAGACAATTAGCCACCTGGTTCATTCTCCCATTGAAGTCAGGTCATCATGAGTTACATCTGCTTTCCGGACTCTTCAAGTCCAAGACATAATAAAAAGATGATGGCTATGATTATAAAAAGCATGCAGGGTTGGGCATAAATTGTACAGCATATTGAATTCCCAAGGAGGATTGGGTTACAAAGCTCTTGCAGTGGCTTCCTTCTGCATGTCTGAAGATGGATGTGATTAGAAAACAATTTTGTGATGCCCCAAGTCCTTTAGTCCATGAATGGTGAAGACTGTTTGCAAAGGTAGATAGATAAAGGCTAGGCAAAGCGAGACATGATGCTTCCCTTTGGCACTGCAGTGATACAACAAAAAAGTGACAAGCAAGCACGTCTCTGTGTGTGTTATATTTGCATAAAAATAAAAGTTGTTCAGACCTGTGGGTGTTTCCTTTTTAAAAATGTTCTATATAATGTGGCATAAGATTATGTGTGATGCACATTTACTTTTATAATCCCATATGTTCCGGTAAAACTCTGTATTTTGAAGTAAGATTTTATTACAGTAGAACCTCATTAATTCTCACTAATGACTGGAGACCCTTTGCAAACTACTGAATTTTGTATACAATCAAATACCATTAAATGCATTGTGTTGCTAGATGTTCTTCTGCATCCTGGGGAGGACAAGCTGCAGAGAATCACGCCATTCCTTCCTCAGTTATATTTGCTCTGGGGAGGAGGGTATGAAGTCATTGTAATGGGTTTGGCTCCAGGTGTTTGCTAAAGATGTTCAGGTGGGACTAACTTTGGAGAGGGTGGAGCTCTGTATGAAAAGAGAAAGCAGATGGGGACCTGACAGTGGGTAGATTAGCATAATTTGCTCTTTCACCCTTTCTGGTTTGGGGTCATAGAGGGATCACAATCTGATTTTTCTGGAGAACATAGGTAACACTAGCCTTGTCTAAGGCTAGTGACGTCAATGTTGTCCTAGATGTCAATAGAGCTTAATAGACTTAAAAAAATGCAAGAGATAATCTTCCAGTAAAGAGCATGCCATAGCTCTTCCTGAGAAGCTGCCTTAGCACACATAAGCAGAGGCAATAGCATCCAGATTTACTCAGGTACATTACAAATGTGTGCATCCAGGGAAGTGAGACAGAGTCTTCAAAGGAACTTTTTGCATGTATAAATGTACTCCTGGAGATATCTAGTGGATGCGTGCTCATTGGTTGGTATGAAATAATGGAATACTGGCTTGCATTACTTGCTGCATTATGAAGTAACAATAGCAACTTGACAATTAAGATGATAGAATCTAGATCCTCATTATAAACCTGTTTTTCAACCTGATCTGATTAACTGTGCCTCAAAGAAATCAGTCCTCCTGAATCTCTCCCTGTCACTGCTAGGATAGAGATTTTTTTCAGACAGACTATAATTGAAAGCAAACCCCCTGAATTCTGTTTACAGCGGCTTGGACTGAAGAGGCTAAAAGGGGGAATCTAGGGAACTAGTGGCCACAGATGGGTGCATACTAAAGGGAGGCAAACTTGAATCTGTGGATGGGGAAATGGGAAAAATTAGTGGAAATGCCTAGGAAAGGGAATGCAAAGTTTGGGAGATTGGGGGACCCTGAGCAAGCAATACAGTCATCACGGGACGGGTGGAATTCACTCAGAGATACAGAGAAGACTGGAGCGAGGAGAAGGACAGGCAGCAATATCACAGTGCACCCATGGAGAGAATGGAAATGCAGAGGGAGATGACAGGCATGAAGGTGAACAGCTATGAAAGGGGAAGACAGGTATGGATGTGGGCAAATGTGAGAGGGGTGCATGGTGTGACCAGATTAGGGGAGAGGAATGAAGACTTCTGGCAGAGGCAGGAGAGAGATAGAAGTGAGAGGAAGAGAAGGAAGATAATATGGCAATGGGGAACTGGAACATTCTCCTAGCTGTTCATTCACAGGGTTTTTAGCACTTGTCACATTTTGAAGACATCTATTTTATAGCCAAAGTATAATTTATAGTAGGGGAGGGAAGACTGTTAGCTGGTTTCCATTCACATACTACTTTCAGTCTAGCTCTTTATAGCCAATTATTTTGTTACCAGTGCTCAGATATCAAAGTCTCTGCCTGTGCAAATCTAATACATCCATAATAAGCTAAGTGTTTGGAATTATGAGAATTGCAAAGAAAATGAAAAAGCCCATCATTGTCCAACATCTGAATCTTCTGTCCTGAGCAGAAGAGGAACCACTGGTTACAGCTGCTCCCTAACATTTTCAGGGAGTAAAGGCCCTTACAGCCATGTGTGCTTGGACCCGATAGCCCATCTTTTCCTTGCTTTGTTTTCCTCTGTGTGCTTGGTTTTTCTACCCACTAACACAGACTTTGCAAGGGAATCCTCTTTCTGGTGCTCAGTGGTGGTATACAAACAAATCATACAGAAGTCACACAGCTTCTTTTCAAGCCTGAAATGCCTTTTTCAAGCCACAGAGAAATTACTGACTATGTGATGGCTTCCATGCAAGTCAGTAGGAGAAGAGTGAATGGGGGACCCTGTGGGAGCAGGATGGCAGTGTGGAAGAGCTAGATGAAAGGCGCTGGATTGCCCTAATTTCCTGGCATATAAGAAGGTAATTCACTTTGATAGCACATCACCACTGGTGGCTTTCCAACAGACGGAAAAGACTTGCTAGTTGAGGAAGTAAGTAATGTCACATGAAACATACATAATTTGCACAGAGAGAAAATGTAAGACCACTAAGGTTATTGTTTTGCTAACAATGATTCATGACAATGACACTTTGGAGAGTGTGGGCCTAGGGTAGAAGCTGCGAATAAAATGTATTTCTGCTGCAGGGATCTGTTCTTATATCTGCTTTCTTGCAGACTTTTAGGAAGCTGTTGCAAACTTAATCCTGTTTAGCAATTATGATTTATTTCAATTGGCTCCACTCTTCATACTGTTTAAACTTAGATTTAAAGAATAATATCCACCTTGTTGCTTAACATAAACCCTGTTAAAATAACACACATTTAAAATGGCATTTTTGGCATTATGGAACAATCAAAGGGGAAGACAAAAGCTTACCATAACATTAATATATATATATTTCTCAGGGAAAAAAAGTGAGATCTTTTAATGAAGACATCAAAGAATACATCTTTCTTAGCTGAAAAGAAGAATGTCTCCTGACAAAAGCCAATTAAGGAGTGAATATATTTTGTTTATTTAGACTTGAAAAATGTATATTCTTGTAAAATGAAAAAAAACCCCAAAAACAAAAACAAACCCAAACACCCAATCCAGTGTTCTTTTAAGGCTATGAAGTAGCTAAGGAAACATAAAGATGTATGATGCATGGAAGCTTGATACTGCATGAAAGAAACATAAAGACTGTGATTTTGCTGTTACCTAAGGCACGATATTGAAATCTGTGTTCTGGGAGGGCTTTTTCTCAGCTTGCCTAGAGATTCTGGAACAAATTCTGCTCCTGTTTACACCGCTGTAAATCTGGATTTACCAAATGACAGGTGGTAGCAGTATTCTAAGTGTGCAATACTTCTAACCGAGAGTGGGACTTTGCCCTACATTAATAGTGACTCTCCCATGAGATCCCCTTGTTTTGCACATTTCTCATGCAGTACTTTAGGCTGTCAATCTGCACTCTATCAACTCAATTTTTCAAAATCATGGTGAGAAGTCTTTCAGTCTGGGACAGCAAATAGCCTCTGTTGGAGGCCCTGAAGGGCCATACTCCTCTGACACTGTGCCTCTTGTAAGGCAAGATATTAAGTGTGTTTGGACTCACTTCTCTAGTGGTTCTATAGCGGATGGAGCGGGGCCTGGGGTGGGCTCTGAAGCTATTCCTGCTGCCCTTAATCTGCTGACTTGGGACCGGCTGGGGCTTATTCAGTTAGGTGAGCTCCTCCATGCTAGACTGAGATTCCTTGCCTGTGTTTTGAATAAATATAACCGAGTATCTTAAAGAAGTTAGAAAACATTAGATATATTTTTAAAATGTTTGCCTGTCTACTGTGTGGAATGGCTAGACAGCTAAAAGGCAGCAGTCAGGAGATGCAAAAATGCATCCACAAAACAGACTGAATTGTAAAATACATGTAATAAATAAGTAAATCTACTATTGAAGACTGAGTATGACTGTGGAAACAGCCACGGGAGTACAAAATGTTCTGACCTGCACAGGACTTCAGCCAGATGGAAACAGAAGAACTTGGACTATCAAACTTGATTGTCCTTCAAGTCCTGCAGCTTGCATCCTTTCCTGTGCAATCAGATTCACCTGGGGAAGAAGGAATGGAAGGTTTCCCCCTCACAGAGTCCTTTGCAGGCGCTCCTACCGCCTGCTTCAGATTTTACATTTAGGACAGTGCTTGTTGTCAACAATTATTCTTCAAAAATTGACATGTGCACGAGAAATTTGGTGTATCGGTTGAACTATTTAAGTCCTGTCATTACTCCTGTGTGTAAATATTTGCACAATCAGGACCATAGATTATAATTTCCTTTGAGCAAAGACAGTCTTGTACTATACATACAGGGTATTTTAAGTTTGATAATGTAATAGTACAAAATAATCAAAAGAAGGTAGTAAAAGCTGGCTAAAGTATAGAAGGAATCAGGGGATTTCTGCTCTGTTCCAAGAGCAGAATAGAGTTCTGCTCTATTCCAAGCCAAATATCTTTATATGGCTGCAAGAAAGAAGTAGATGAACATTTTAAAATGAACTTAGAAATAAAGCATAACCAACCATATTGTGCAAACCATAATTGAGAAAAATTCTTATTATCTTGGAGCCCAATATATATGGCAGTTGCAATTACAAGGCCTGCTTGGTGATACTGGAAATAGCACTTAAAAAAGGTTATTCTGGGAGAGTGTAAGTGATTCAGGAAGTCTTATACCACAAAATGATAACTGTCTTGAAATTGTATATTTTATAACTGCATTTTTTTTTCTCTAATGGAACCATATTCTTCCTCTGTCACTTAATTTTCTGCTTTCCAGGCTTTAAATAAAGTCTTAAACTTTTCCAGATACATTTTAGTTTGGAGTTCTGATGAAAACAATGGATTATCTTTCTTAGGAGGTGCAACAAACTTTTAATTTATAGCATGGCATTGAAAAATAAGTTGTGTCAACATAAGAATATTCTTTCCTGTGACATGATTGAACTGTGGCTCATCAAACTGGTGTGGATACTGGTCCAGCATTCGGATTTATCCTGAAAATATTGGGTACCACTTTTATTAGACTGGAACAGGCTAATCAGGATTTATGAAACAAATTAATTTATCTGTGTTGTCAGAGGAAATGGGAGTATGTAGGGAAAAACTAGGGTCCCGTCCTGAAGAAATCTGACAGTAAATAGAGTTTTATTGTGTACCACAAAGAGGGAAGTTGAAGACTGTTTTATCATTCAGAGTCATACTGGAGAATGGATGGTAAAAACTTCAGTCAAGTGCTTATTGATGCTTTTGCTTATAAAAATAGTGCAGGCACTTAACAGCGGGCACTTAACAGTCTTTGTATTATATACATTCTTTAACATGAGTGGGTAGCTGTGTTAGTCAGCAGGACAAACTAAATAATAAAGTTACTGATACGTTCTTATAGACAAGTTAAAAAAAATACCTGGGCTTTCAGAATCACTCAGGATGCCTCCTTACAATAGAGCAGCCACAGCAGCCTGAGCCATTCCAAATGTTTTGTCTACAGAATATTACTTATAACAGCAGTGTAGCCAGAGTCCTGGTGTGCACCGGTAGATGAAGCTGAAACATGTCTCAATTAATTGAGCATTTATTAAACACTGTGATTTAGAAGGAAAAAATCTAGTTCATAGGGGGGTGTCATCCCAAAGTTTTTATGCTTCAGCAAGAGCCTGCAAGTGTTTCAGCATGGTACGTCATTTTAAATCAGAAAATAAATGTACAGGCCTGAGTAAATCATAGCTTAATGGGTAGGCTACCTATTCTGATTTGAGGACCTATTCAAGCAGCCAGAATTCCACCTCTGTTTCTGCATCTGTTCACAGAAGGCAGTTGGGTAATCACTGAAGGGTGATTCAGGGAGCCTGGAGCCAGTTAGAAAGAAACACAGGTATGGAGATGCTGCTGGACTTCAGTCTGAGGATTACTGTCCTCAGCTCTATCTATCTGTCCTCTATCCTCTGTCCTGAGGCCAACAGGACTACTTCTGCCTCCAGGCAGCTTGTGGACCCCTAAGTCTCCACTTACAGTCCAAAAAATGAGGGTCAAGAGGATATTCATGTCTGCCTGACCAACTGGACAAGCTACATTTTCACCCTTTACAGATGGGAGACAAAAAGATAGTTGGCTTATGGAGAATGAACCCAAGTTGCCTACAGTTGCATTCTAGGGTGAAGAGGAAAGGATACAGCCCCTGGAAGAATCAGTTATGTCAGTGACACAAAAGGACTGATGAGTCCAAAGTGATATAGTGAAGTACCCTAGCCTTTATTTAGGATTTTGAATGTATCCTTGTTAAATCTAATTTAATCAATTTTAATAGGAATTGTATTTCAGATTAGAGTCTTCAGGGCAGCCATCATCACGCCTCTTTAATTCTCCTAACCTGTACATTTTTACTGCATGGAGAAATATGCTTTGAAACTAATACAGTGCCATTGAATCCGACACATCCGTAGTGGAACCAATCCATGCATACTCAAGTCACTAAATTTTTATGGAAATGAATAGATTTCCTTTCAAGGCATAATATTTTCACTTACACCAGTAGCTTTTCATTGAAACCAATGCTTTGTTTTCCAAAACCAGCATATTTCTGATCAGGCTCGTATACATCTTGATTTTTTTCCCCTTTCCTCTCTCATAACAAAATGCATTGAACTAAACATAGTATTAGATGTCTAGTGAAACCAACACATTTTCATAGGGACCACTCAGACCAAGTTTAAGCCGATGCATACGTTGTTCTTCTCAGCATCATTTAATAAAATGAACACTGTGCAGTGGAATATGCTTTTACAGGCAATCAGCCTCAGGACTATGCCCCCATATTTTTACCTAAGTTGAATTTGAGGCTTTAAAGTTTTCTGCAGTTTTGGAGGATTTTGCTGTTCCGTGGTAGCCAGATGAGCTACAAGGAGGCTAAGGAGGTGCCAGGGTGAATGGTGGTGGGTGAACACGCACTGAATATCAGAGTATCTTCAGAGGAAAAGAGAGTAGCCAGATGACCGATGTGGTGCAGTGATGCTTGACCAGTTTTGCAGTCCCTTGGGACTCTGCTAACTGACGTAGTTTAGGAAAGCCTCTAGGCTGATCAGGATATGATGAAGTTGGCTATCACACTGCAGTCCCTCCAGCATTCTTCTGTTATGGCTTTGCAGAGCTGCACCCAAACCTTGCAGGGTTCGGGTGGTGGCTCTGACCACTTCTGTTACACATCGTGAGAGCAGGGGAATTTTGGGGCAAATCCAGAATAACTCCAGTTTCATTGGGTGATTCTAGAATTAATCAGTGTAACTAATTAATTTGACTTAAGAAGTCGCCACACACTGTGAAGAACTGTACTGTAAAGTGATGGTGATTTGTTTAATACCATGCAAACCAGATATTTGCCTTGCAATTGGGTAGAAAACAGCCACCATTTTATTGTGGATGTTTCATTGTTTTGGCAAAGATCAGATCCCTTTTTTATATGTCTCAATGGTGCTAGTAGGTTTCTGATCCTGCTTAGAAGAGAAAACCTAGGAGATGAAGGAGAAAGTTATATACAGAATTGTGTGCTCTTTAGAAGACAAACTGTCGATGGAGCTGTGGAAATGAGGCCTCTAAGTTTCTAAGAAGCAAAAACTTTGGCATTTTGTGAACAATAGAGGTGTTCACAGCAGTTTCTTCCAAACTGTATGGCACTTTTCAGCTAGGATTGTGTGCAGTTTATGTCAAAACATTTCAGTGAAGAAATACAAATACAGACTAATGTTTGACTTCTTTTGTTGTGTTGAACTGGAGCCAGAGAAAGTATTTATATATAAATCCACTTGTGAAATGCGTAACCCTCTCAATGTGACTTATATGTCTGAGGCTTACAGAGAATTCAAGCTGATTGACAGAAAATACTGCTCTTATGGTGTCAAAATGTATTATCGTGCTAGAAACACAAAAAATCCCTTTTTTCACCAATGTACGTGTTCATTGTCATTATGTTCTGGTTTACTAGAGATGTTCAGGTACTGAAATACCCCATTTGCTAGGACCTAAAGCTACCATGAAAATATATTAGGCGACCAGATGGATAATTCATCTTGTAGGTTTAAAAAAGTGTGCATTAAACATTCAGTATTTGAAGCCTGATCTAAAAAAATTATTCTGTGGGGTCAAAACTGCCATTCGGTGAAGGAAAAAAAATAAGAACTGAGACAATTAAATAAAGCTTTACATGTTTGTGCTACAGTTAGTTAGTTAGTTAGTTACTCTTCCTTTTTTTCTTTTCTCCCCCAACCAAGCGCATGCACATCAAGCAACTGACAGTTAGTACAGCCTGCAAATAGATCATAAGCAGATTACATACATCGTTATGTATCTGGTACACAGGTGCTATCTGCTTTTGCAGGATAGTTTAGATTAAAGCAAATTAATTTTGTGTAATGTTTCCTATATGAGAATGCCCTGTGTCACTTCAATTACTCCCATGGCATTGTTTCTTTTCCCTCATCCCAGGGTCACTCTTTAGACTATTTGCAGTACTCATATTTTCCCTTTGATCTTGTACTGCTGTCTTATTCCCCCCTTTTCTGCTTACATATGGCATTGTCCCTCATTTATGATGAAGAACAGCACTAGGATCACCACTAGGATCTTGCATATTAAAGGATTATGTGAATGAAGAGGAGGAAGAGACAGTTGGCCTTTGGTAATTTTAGTATCATGGCCATTTTTATCGAGTGGGTGGCCTGCACTGGAGCTCAAAAATGTTCTTCCAGTGACAGAGTGGAAAAGTGTGTTTCCTTCACATGGAAGAACAGCACCTTGAAGAGTTGACAGAGACAAGTGTCACTTCAAAGGAAAAGGAAGTACAGAAAAAGGGCTGCTTAGAAAAGCAACTTTCGTGCTGAGTTGCATGTGAAGTTACCCATGGGGTTATGGCACAGCAGAGAAAGGTCAGGAGCACCAATGCCCACCTTGCTGGCCCAGTGGCTGCACCAGGCAAGAGAGAGATAAGAGAAGAACAAAGCCATAGGAGGGTTTGGGTGGAAGTATAACATGGGTCAACTTGATATGGCAGTCTTTGAAAGTTTTAGAAGATAGTATGGCTGAAACTACAACTACCACAGGGAGGATTATTAACTGCATAAAACTGAAGGGTTTAGCTGCCATTGGTAGCTACATCTGTAGATAACGTCCCCCACTCTTGTCCCAACCAAACCTGGCTCTTAGAGTTTCCCTGAAACTCATGTTTCACACAGTGGAGAACTGCTTTTACACCTCCACATCTCTTGTGCACCGTATGTATTATTTAAATTTTTAAACCAGAGCATCATCTGTTTGATAGAGGTTTGCTATCACTTATTCTCAGATAGTGGAGCAGAGTTTGGGGATGGCTTCTACAGAGTCACAGCAGATCAGCTGCTGTAACTCTTCCCACTATAACACTTTCATTAGTAAGATAATGGGGTAATCAATAACTGAGGAGTTATTTAATTCCACTCAGCGTTTTTATTGTGATGCTGTGCTTCAGGTGTTTGTGCCCTCCCCACCCACCCCCCCACCCAGCCCCAGATAAGGCTGCCAGTGACATGACAGGACTAACTTTGTATAGAAAAAGCAAAATGCTAAGTTTCACATTTTACCAGGAATTAATACTTATATGTGCTAGTGCTATAGAGAAGCAGGGATGAAATTTGTCTGTGGAGTCCACCTTCTCTACCTAGAATACAGAGCAAAGTTACTTAGTATGCTGTACTTTTTCTATGCTGTATCCTATGAATAACATTTAAAGAGCAAGTGTGCCCCTCTCACCTGTGAGGCATTGGCTTGAGGGACATACCATGTAGGAAGCTCCAGGAATTTACACAAAGCGTATGGAGAAAATTAGGCTGAAGTCAGTGGCTTAATTTTATTCTTATATCCTTTTCATCCAGCTGCTATTACAGCAGTATTTGTCCCCAAAACTCAAAAATCAGAGAAGGAATTATGTATTTTGCCAGAGAGATTCTTACTCTGTTTCTGGGATGGCGAGGTTACATGAGGTCATATTCACCATATCAAATAGAGAGCTACACTCTAATGCTTGAAGATTTCAATCAAAAACTAAAAGAGAAAAATAATGAGAAAGTACTTGTTATGCTGAAATTGAAAAATATGCCACCTCTGAAGCCTACTCAGGGAAGTGGAGAGACCTATTTTTTTTTCCCTTCTAAAAGGTATAGATTTCATATGCAGGTCTCAGTCACATTTCCACTGGGTGACTAATTTTTTCCATATGCAACTAGGGGAAGAAGGGTGAAGAGGGTTTCCAGATTTAAATAAAGGAGTATTACAAAGGAAACTAATATACAAAACAGCAAGCTTTATGAGAAGTAGGATAACTAACTGTTCTCACAATAGAAAGAGAAGTGGAAGGACAATAATGACTGTTCACTGACAGTTTGAGAAATGATAAGAGTTACCAGCAGCAGTACATACCCTTCCATTCTCAGCCAAGAGAAGTGCTATCTAAAATGAAGTAGAGCAACTATAACTGATAATAATGATTTTTATCATAGCCATGACCGCTATGAACCTGGTCAATGGAATAAGAGCAGGACAAGTGGAAGATGAAGCATATAAATAACATGTGTAAAAGCAGGACAATAAGCAGCACTTCAGAGAATACTGTCTTCCTTCAGTCATGTTCAAAGGTCGTTTTAGAGAGCAGCTTTTTATGTGGATGGATTCAAAAGTAGCATTAGAAATGCTCCAAACCACCTATTGAGCAGGAACAAGAGGAAAGTGGAAAGGCTGCCCTGGACAGATTAACCTTCATGTCATCTGCAGTCTACTTTCTGGGCCAAGCAGAGCTAGGAAGTAGAAGAAAAATTTTGAAAAAAACATTTCTGTATCTAATGATGCTTTAATATAAGTGAGACAAAATATCTTTTGCTTTCAAGCATGGATCTTGTCTCACCTTCAGGCAGATACTGTGTGGGATCTCCAGGGCAGCCTCGTAGTAGTACCCAGCCTCCATGTAGGCTGTGTGCCTTCAGAACCATAGACACATCAGGTGAAGTGGGCTTGGGCTCACGTGTCTGTCCTGGGTATGGACTTGCAGAGAAATGAAATAAGAAAGAAAAACTGTCAAAAAACATTAAGCCTCAAAATGGAGCCCTAAATACTAGAAGGAGAAGAAGCTGAACTTCTTTATCTGGCATTGCTAGAATCCGCGGTTACATACTATTTACATAACTATCCTTCATCAGATCAACTCCAATTTGGTCACTTTTGGTGTCTTAAAATGTATTTGTGCCTTACCAGAGAATGGGCTAATTTTGCAGATGTTAATAGCTACAGTACGGCAGGATTTAGACTAGAGAAACTACTTAATCCTTAACTATAGAGGCACAATTGAGTTACTTCATATCCCACGGGGTTACGGTACAAATCTGCAAACAGGTAAAACACAAGAAATGTTATTTAGACAAGTGGCACAGCTACTGTGAGCATGATTACTAGATTTCTTGCATGGAACTTTTTGCCTTCATATCACCTCCCTGTTAAAATGTGTGTAGTGTACTGCCATGTTCTGTGGCTCTGTTTCACACGCAGGTGGCACTGTGATGGTGGCACACACATTCACGCCCTTCTGAGAAAGTACTGACAACCTTTTGCTTGTTTGCTGCTATATCACCGCTGACACAGTATAAATCAAGCACAGTATAACCACTCTTGTGGGTGCTCTCCCAGAATAAAAGTGGGACTGTCCTCTGGGACGGGGATAGTGGAAGCGAAACATATGCTTGCGGAGGCAGTAGCTGGACCTTAACATTTAAAAAAGCCCAGTATTTCCACTGTGGCTATTTAAAAACCCCTCCCTCCGTTTGTGTATTTTTAAGTGCATAGTCATGTAAATACATCTGATCATATGGCAAGTGTCATAATGTGCAAGGAGAACGTATGATGGCTGTGCCTGAGGGAAGAATCAACCTTTCCATTGTGGCCAGGCCATTCGTGGGCTGTCAGGTAGTGTCCCACTGATTAGGGTGGTTGTCCTGTCACACCAAAGTCAACATGCTGGCTATGAAAAGTGTAGTCAACTTATGTACGCTGGTACACCTCTATTTGGAAGGAAGCAAAACAAAATTTCCACAATTTCTGAATGATTTGCCA
The DNA here is from genome assembly GCA_013400555.1 of Jacana jacana. NCBI lineage: Eukaryota > Metazoa > Chordata > Aves > Charadriiformes > Jacanidae > Jacana > Jacana jacana. The sequence goes on along the minus strand of VZTM01034165.1, from coordinate 44,527 downwards.
TGTGCAGAGTTATTCTCATGGTGGAAGGCAACTTTCAACTGCAAGGAATTTTTTTGTTAATAATCTTAATTCACCCATCCAGTAATGAGGTACACAAGAAGAGTTAGCTACACATACAGTGTTTTCTAAAACTATTTCATGAAAGAAAATATAAACAAAATGAATTAACAGAATATATTTTTTTCTAAAGAGTAATTTTCTAATTTTTTCCGTTGTACAGCAGCTGCTGTTGCCATGCTGTCATTGCTGTTGCTATGTGTTTTTGAGTGTGCCAAGAAGTAATTGGCTACTTCAGCATATATAAACTATTGGTAGAGATGTTTCTATGGAAAAATCACATCTTGTTTTGATTGGTTTATGTTGAAAGTAGATGTGCTTAGCTATCATCTCAATTTAAATTGAGACCACCAGGTTTCAAGTCTCATAATGCAATGAAGCCACATGTTTTTCATCATGGTGGAACTGAATTTAGGCAACAACTGTTATGTTGACATCACGGTAGAATATGAGGGAGATTGTGGATCCTCAGTCTCCAAATGTTTTTACAGTCTTTGATAAACTTTTTGATCCACTATGGATTGTATTTGCTCTGAAAAGATTGCTGTTCCCTGGTTTTGCCTAATGTAACTTGCCTGCTACTAAATCTAAACTCATTTCAGACTAGTTAAATATTTTGCTTGAAGATCTTATTTAAAGAATTATTTACTTATGCAGTACAGTTATGGATCTAAAAATTCTCTGAAAAGATTGACTAATAACTATATAAATTATGCCAAACCCATCAGGTTAGAGGCTGTAAAGCCAGACATTTTTGATTACATGATGGGTTTTTGGGAGAACAAAAGACTCATCATTTCAACTGGAGAAGAAATTTAACTCTGAATATACTTGTCACATGACCTTGACCTAAAAAGTGAAGATGTACATCTGGGTTAAGAAGGCATAGGGTCAGTGAAAATGAGAAACACTATGGAGTGAGTATCCATTTCAGCTTTGTACCACTACATTTTCCTACAGTCAGGATGAAGGAATTTGTCTCAAAAACATATTAATATTTATTCAAATAATTGTTTTATAACTAGAGTTTAGTTATGTAACATGAAAACCTGCTAGAGCCCAAATAGAGATGCTACATAAGGTGAGACCTAATGCAAGGGACACAAATGTGAACGCTATGAGATTATATTTTTCAGAACAAATGACATATTCGCAACCTCAGTTTCATAATTCTCTCTTACTTAAATACTCTCTCATTGTGGAAGTTAAAATAAAATTTGGGGGTGTTTGGACACTCTGAGGTTATAGAAATATATTTCCAGAAGGAAATCTGCATTTCCTCCCCTGCAGGAGGTAGCTGAAGTGTTATTTAGATTTAAATGAAATGAGACTTGATTGAAGGTTTGTTAAGAAAGGACAGTGTTGGGTTCATAAAATCTCTTCAGCTATTACCTATGTGAGGTGTTCTTTTTTATGTCTCATATGCCTCAGGATCTCCTAATTTATTAGCAAGTCAGACCATTCCCTCTTATTCCTGAAACTCCTCAGCTTTGGCTACTGGTTTGATTCTTGTTCTCTTACATTGAAGATTATTCTTTTTACTGGGATTTTTTTTTCCATCTTTCTTTTTTTCTTTCCCTCTTTTGTCAGACCAATTACCCAACTCAGCATTGGCAAGCGCAAGCTTAAAGCTTTGGAGATAATTTCTTCTTTCCTTTTGCATCCTTAGTCATGGGAAGATCATACTGTCTGCCTGAGGAGAATTTCATTTCCCCCCTCTATAAGATGTACAGTTGGAAATAAACTGTCTAAAGAAATTATGAGTTATGTTATTTAGTATTGACTAAATATTGAAATTTACTAATGATATTATGTGTCAGCCAGCAAAAAGGCAAACTTTTTTAAAAAGAAGATTTATGTACTTAGGTCACCAACCTGCCATTTTAAATATTTGCTTTTCAACAAAAAGCTTATTTGGGAATAATATCAATGTTACCATAGTGTAAATTTAAAAAACATGAGAATAAGTTTTTTGCAGTGTTGTGAACTGCAAACAGTCTTTTAGAATGTCACATTTTAATTTCATTTTTTCATTTAAATGTTGTTGTGCCCTCATGAGACATGACTCGTGGGAAGGCCGTGCACATGCACACACACCCCCACACCCACACATTGTTGCATGACAGACGTGCTTTACCTTCTAGGGCAGCCTAACACCTTAGAGGTAGTCTTAGAAGCAATTGCAAGTCCCTGCTGACTCTATCGATGAGTGCCACAATGACATAATGCCACGGGAACGTCTGCAACACCCCTGCAAAGCATTCATTTACCTGCTGCATTCTCCTCCAATCACTTCTAGCTGAAAGCTGGTGAGTGCCATTACTGCTACTGCTTGCAAGTGGGCAACTTAATGGAGATGATTCTCTTTAAGAGGTCTCTGCTGAGTTTTTGGTTGTCAGGGAAGATGATAGTCTCATCCCTCTGGTTAGATAAAATTAAGTCTCCTTCTGAATATCTCATTATTGATCAAGTGGCACTTGGAGTCAGCTGGTTATATTCCTTTTCTGAGAGGTTAGCCACTCTCCAGAGGGGCTTATAAGGCTATGGAGAAGCCCTGGACTGTGAGGGGTTTTCCTAAACTCCTTTCTTTTGGGTAATTATCATTTTTTTATGAAAAATAAAGACTGACTCTCTCTGTTATGAAGGAAAAATTCCTAGCATCTTGAAGCAGCAGAAATGAAAAGTGATGTGAACTGCTTTGGTCATCACATCAGCAAAGCAATCACCAAATCTGGATGACAGAGTGTAGCAGTAAGGGAAACCAGAGCTTGGCCTTCGGGTTTAACTTATTTCCTTGACATCCACAAAGTGAGCAAACAGATTAATGGATGAGAACAGAGATACAGCTCTGTCCTTTCCTCTCCCTGCTTGATCCAAAACGATGTGGGGAGGCCCTCTCTTCAGGCCTTGATACAGTTTACATACTAATGTTCTCAGTCTAGCATCACCCAGAAATGCATTGTTTCTAGGGACTACAGGCTGAGCGCATCATGATATCTATATTTCAACTTGCCTAACTGTTTCTCAGGGAAGAGGTCATTTTTGACTATTATAATTTTCTTAAACTTCTCCCTTTTGAGCAGAAACTGTGCTCACTGTCAGTCACAGACCAACTTTTCTACTGAAAGTTTAATAAGAAATGGTAGAGCCATTTGCAGATAAAAGAAGTGAAAAATACAGTTTTCTTTTCTAAGGAAATATTATTATAGGCTAAGGACTCTGTGCTGATCCTTGAAGCTAAGCATGCATATTTCTAATTCAAGAGCATGGATGCTGGTTGGGTACAGGAGTGTATAATTTGCTGTAATCTTGGCCTGTGTGTTTTTCTTAATCTGGTACTTTATTATTTGGAGCTAGTCCATTTGTCTAAGTCCCTCTCATATTACTTTCGAGCACACCCATGTAGGAAAATAAGCCTTTCTTTATCTTTAAGGTAATGGCTTTTTTGTTTATTTGTTTGTTTCTTGATTGTATCTAAATGAATCAATTGCGACTACTTGATCTTGCTAATTGACCATCTAATTTGTGTGTGTTGTTTTGGAGTCAACTCATGCTCTTAAAAAGGAGAAATACAGAGTTATACAAGGAGAGCACAGGGAAGTACCCTGAAAGAGAAATGCCAAGGTCAGGGGGTTCCCAGTGACTCCCTGGATATTTCCTTCTTAGAGCAGAAACTTCACTTGTTGATATGTGAATATACAAGTTAATATCTGAATCTACCTGTGTCCAGGCAAAAAAGGGTTTATCTCAATTGTATCTGAAACTGAAATAGCACTTGTCCAGGGGTTTGGACTGGATAGACCTCAGTATTAAAATGAGTGTTGCTAACGTTATTTTATGGATATTCACTTCCCCCTTATTCTAGACTGGTAATAGTTGACAGTAGTCCTCTGTTTATTGTCCCTCCTAAAAGCCTCATCTTTGGCTTGTGTGAGATATAACAGTCCACCAGTCTAAATGGGACTATGCTGGATGCAGTCCTGAGTAATGTGCTCCGGGCAATCCTGCTTTAGCAAGGGAGTTGGACTAGATGATCTCTAGAGGTCCCTTCCAACTTCGAGACAGTTCTGTGATTCCGTGTTTGTTTGTAAATTAAAGGCAGATCCTGGGGTCTGGTACTCTTGAATTTCTTGGCTTTTACCAATTTAAACAGTTTATGATCATTACATAGTAGTATGGTGACCACACATCAGTCTAGGAAGACTGACACTTTGATGGGCTCACCTCAGAAGGTCATGATAAAAGTAAGCACGGCGGGTGTTTCTAAATGGAAGATGACTGTTTGGTCAGGCCTGTTGCTTTACTTAGTAGCATTGCTCGTTTGGTCTTGCTACAGCTGTGTGTCATTGCAGACCTGAACCCTGCAACTCTCATTTTTCCTGCTTTTCAACTTATTATCCTTCCTCAACTTTGCATTAAACAGTATGGCTTTAAAGATTAGTGTCACCTGTGTGTCACCTATAATTGTACTAAGCAGTTGATTTTTGGGTGTGTAGGGAGTGGATTTTAGCAACAATAATTTCCTTGAAAGTGAAAAATCAGAATTCTGTATAGCTTCAGGAGAACATATACTGAGAGCAGTAGATAGCACGATGCAGACAAGACAGAAATAAAGCATGTTGGTTTCTTGTTGTGTGCTTTTAGTTTCACTTGTTACCTGCACAGAGCTTGTTGATACAGCACCGTTTGTGGACCGGTGTATGCCAGGGAGGTTTGCTGCGAATGTCTTCGAGAAGATCAAAGGAGGTCATTGGTGCTCTTGAGAAAAAAAAAGAGACACCTGGGTTTCGGGCAATTCTAATGTGATTTGAATGGGATAATGGAGCTGTCCTGAACAGTGGGATTCCCTGCCCACACTCTAGGGACCAGGAAACCAGACCCCTAGAGTGTTGAAACACTGCTCCGGTTGAAGTTCTCGTAGTTCAAGTAACAGTCAGGAGCGACTGCAATTCTCTTTCAGCATCTCTGTTTCAGCTACTGCCTCTGTGACAGTATGAGATAACTCAATTAATACAAAAAGATAAGAGTATATTAGAGTCCTGTGAGGAAGAAGTTCCTAGATTGAGTCCCTAATGCATGCGAGGATAATGGTAAGATAAAGCCCTAGTTAATTATATTGAAGAGGCAGGAAGAAACTCACAACTAATTGTGCTGTAGTTAAAAGTGTTTCTTTTTCTAAATGAACACTTAGTACTGATTGTGTTCCTGTTATTGTATCAGAGATCAGGATTACAAGGTCTAGACACTCACTGGTATGTAGGTACTGCCCTCAAATAAACGTCACTTTGGGAAACTGCAGGTGTTTAGTTTGTGCTGTGAAAGCATTGGTTTGCTACATTGCTTTGTGAGACACTTGCTGTTAGAGGTAGCAGGAGCTAGAAGCACAGAACAACAGTACAACTCTATTAATGCATGCACAAACATGTGCTACTCCTCTTATTTCTTTCCATCCTGTCACATCTCATCTCTGAGACAAAAACTGGGCTGAACAAACACATCACAGCTGGCCTACGATGGGGGAGACTTCAGTCCTGAGAGAGAAGAAGAGATATGTTTTCATTGACTCTCATGGAAAGCAAATAAAGCCCATTTATCTGCAGTGGAAGTAAACAGTCCACTGCACTTGCACACAAGCAGCCATGTGTATGCCTCTCTTTCCCCTCCCCAACACGCACACACAGGCACACACGTGTGCATGCACAAACATGTAATGTACTTGTCTGGGGTTGTGCACAGTGAGCTTCTGCAGGTGGGGATTCACCCAGTGAAGGGAAAGGCTGGACAGGCAGTTTTGTTGTATCATGAGGTATCTACAGAAATCCCAACTGTGTAGGCTATCCTTGGAGATGTGCTGAATCGGTGCCTTCTTCCATCAGCTTGCCTTATTCCTTCATGTTGCAGTAATCAGGGCTACTGATAAAACCCGTGAAAATGAATTAATTTTCCTGTTAAACTCATCCAATTATACTAAAAGCAAATAATGAGAATATAAGGGAAATACAGCTATCTTAGACTATGGATCACCCAACATCCTCAGTACAGAAGCATCTAAAAGCTGCCTGCTAAGTTGGTTGATATGCCTTTTATTTAGCTTGATGTTAATTTGCTAAACACTGTTTTGGTGTATGTGATTGTGGAACATAAAAATGCAGTAGGTGGTTTATAGGAGATGAGAGCAAAAGAATACTCTTTGCTACGAGCTCTACATACAATGCATATTCTCCAAAGGGATGAAATTTCCCTCGAGCTAATGGGTAAACTGCAAAGTGAGGTACACCAGCAGCTTTACGGTTTGCTTTAACCTGCTCCTCCTACCCGTGCTTTGCGGTGGGTGTACAACTGTTGCAAGTAGGTGGCACAGCTGTTTGCGCTGACTGGCTCAGTACCTTTGGGATACAGACAACACAGTTAACGTCGCAAGATGAAAATGGCATCTATACTTTAATAAACTCATTCTATTTCTTTGTGAGAGGAAAGGGGGAGATGGGGGGAGACGAAGCGGAGAGAAGTTGCCAGCTTGACTATATCTGTATTAGTGGTGCTGCTCAAATCACACGGTGGTGGCTAATGCTTGCAAAATCCTGACTAGCATTTGAAAGGGTAACATCAGTTTATTATTGCTGCAGTAGCTGTTAACTTTATGAAGATTTCCTGTGCACCTGCCTGCTACCACATCTTTAACATATATGCATATTTATACAACTTAGGCAACATATGTTTGATGATTTTTGTCATTTATATTTACTACAGTATGGATAGCAATTAAAAAATAACCATGTTCACTGTGATGAATTGGTGAAATTCCTGGAGAAGTAGAAACTACATGAAGAATCTGAAGATAGAGAATGAGGTAAAAAGCGTGTAAAAATCTAGTTCTTCAGTTGGAATATAAAAAATAGAGGCATTTGCACCGATGTGTGTGTATGTACATATGAAAACATGAAAATGACAGGGAATAATACGCTATTTCATTTAGAGATAGAACAAGAGAATAGATAGTCTAGGGTGGGATGTTTTCCCACTTCATCCAACCTGTACAGATAAACTGTTGAGCTGTGTTGCAGGGGTGATGAAAGAGGATGACATTTTCTGCAGAGCTGGTGTTGTTCTGTTCCCCAGTTTTGTGTGTTTTGAATGTAAAATGGTTGTATTTAATTGCAGATACACGTGCAAAAGCAAATGGTGTGCTAGGACCTGCGTGATGATACAGTCCCGTGTCTGACTCATCCTGGCAGCAGATCGGGCAGGTCTCCTGAGCACAGCTCAGGTGCCAAGATCAGGGAAGGGCTATGGAGAGGAGTTTAGAGAGTGATCCTTAGAAGTAGCCAGCTTAGGGGAAAGCTCAGGCTCAAGTCTGTATTTGGTGTGTCTGAGTTAAAAATAGAGGAAGATCCTGTGGAGAGGGTAAGTTTTGGATATTAGCCCACCGAATCTGTGTGGGCACACGCACACCATCACCCACACTGTGTATGAAAGTGAGATAAGCACACGTGATTTGTACCCAGAATGTAGGTGCCAGCTTTTTTAAAGAGAATTTCTTACCATGTGGCATATTATCATATTCGAGACCTGCTCATCTCTGTAAAAAGACAGAGGATAGTGGGCTGTGCAGAAATGGAGTGAGACGGTGGAAACGCACGTAGTGGAGCTGTGAAAACTGACAGGGGAGTGGAAGGGAACTTAGAAAATTTAACTTAAAGGGAATGATAAAGAAGACTAAGAGGGCTAGATCTTGTCCTGGAAGTAGTGTTTTCCATGTCAGCATGGTGATTTGCCTAGAATCATTTATTCCACTTAGAAAGATGCTCTAAATTGACCTTTGGGTGCCTTTGTTACCCTCTTGTGACATACAGTTAACTGCTGCTGTAGTTTTTCACAGAGGCTGGAGCAGCCCCAGTTCCACCCCCATTTACACTCGCTGCCTGTGCCCAGAAATGCCCCGGCTGACATGACTTTGTGCTCCGAGCAGCATAGCATTACCCCCAGCAGTGTCATTCAAAGTAAACTAAACTGCACAGCGACTGCTTTACCCACTTCAGCAAACAGGAACATTTACCATCATTTTTTTTCTTACTGTTGCTTACCCCTCTACCAGCAGTTAGAGCATATGAGGCAGCAGCCTGTGCCACTGGAGCGTTCCTTTATGCAGAGCTCTCCTAAAAGCGGCTCCGCTGGCATTCGGACCATTCTGAATTAGCAGGATGGTTCAAACTGGCCTCGGTAGACCGCAAGATATGTCACATCACTTCTGAAACTACATCTCTGGGTGGTTTATTGGCCTCTTTGTCAAGTCAGGTGACAGCATCTTCACACGTTGATTTTAATTTGTATTGAAAAATAAAGCTTTGAGAGTGAGCTGCTTATTGAAATCCGTGCTACTTCAACTGTTTTCTCTTCCCTCAGTATTTTAGCAATTCTATTAAAAAAAAAGAAGCCATGAACAGAATCAGTTTTGGGTTTAAAAAAATTTCCTGTGTGCCTTAGGTTTGACAACTCCTAGGCCAGTGTTTAGCCCGATGCAATGCAAACCTGCTGATATATTAAACCCCAAACCAGCATTTATAATAGAAATACAGTAAGCCTTTAACTATAACGACACTAGCAGGTGTCACCACAATAAAGATAACAGCCTCCCCATGAACAAATATTAGATTAAAGAGATCAATCAATCTGTATCTTAAATTCTAGGCCCAGCATGATCTCTACCAGTAAAATAACCCCAACTTCTACTTTTTCTGTGCATTGTAACAGGTGAAAGACCTCTTGATCGTTCCTTTTTTTTTTTTTCAGTAACTTGAGAAAAAAGGCATCTTTATTTTTTCTTCTGTTGCAGACTCTTTATGTAAATGATATAGAAAATGTTTGTGACTTAAAGAAACAAGCACTTATTGATTTTAAACCTTGAGGCAGGCTGTGGCAGTTTTCATGTTGGGCAGGTGGTGTGAGTCATGGCTCACTATGCTGTCTCCTCCAGGAATGCCAAAAAAACCTTGTCAAAGCCTGGTGTATCATCAGGAACTTTGTGCTCCTGGAGCTGTGATCAAATTACCTGTGGAAATAGTGTATTCTGCTATTTTTTTTTTTTTTTTTTTTTTTCCCTGTCTCCTTTTACTGCTAGCCTGCTCTGCTACCAAGAGCACCTTCTCCTTGAAAACTGTCGAAAGTTACTACTTTAATCCTTCATGCCTTATTATGCTGTGCCATTCCTCTAAATGTGTGAAAGGAGTGCATGTTGCCATTGAGTCAGAATGCTCCAACCCAACCCAAGCACAGGCTGCAGAGTCACCATTCATTGCGGTAAGTGCCAAAGGTGAGGGAAATCCAATCCTGTTCCTCCCCTTCCCCGTAACTAAATGCCCCTTTTAGTTCTCCTTTCCTTTCCCTCCTATGGTCATCTGTGACCATCCATCACTTGTCAAACACAAAACCTGAGAAAAGCAAGTCCAGGCTGTGATCTTTGGTGTAGGACCAAACATGACCTTTCCATGCTCTCCCATGGAAAGGGACTGTGCGTGGTCCACAGACCATCGTCCCTGACCTTGATGTGCAACAACAATAGTGCTGGCTTTGGCTAACCATTTCTACTGAATTATATCATTGCTGTCATTTCCAATACTACTCAGCCTTGGCTCATAGATGTTGTATTCTGAGCTTTTATACATTAGTAGCACTGAGATTTTGAGAACTGTTTGTAATAACAGCTTTGAGTCTCAGTTGCGATATCTGATTCTCCTCTCAGAGGCACCTGAGTTAAAAAAAGAAAAGACCTCTTCCTTGGAAAGCATGGTATGTGAGAAGTGTAAGAGATATTGAAGCCAAAATTCACTGGTAGCCTTTCCTGATGAAACAGACCAGGTATTAAGGGAAACATTTACAAGAGCTGATGCAAGGCTCTGGATAGATGCTCTTATCCCAGTGCAGAGCACCTGTTGATCAACTAAATTGGTCTGTTTTGAATGTGTTCTGGACTGCATAAAAGCAGCTTTTGTGCGGAAAAGTGTCCACATGAGATAAATATAGAGTAACTGTTGATCTTTCACTACATACCCCCTGCTTTATTTTTCAGTAATGCACACATATGGACAAGATACAGATAAAGTACAGCTTTCCAAAGAAGCTAAGTGACTTGATCCTTGGAACATTTTGTAAGAGATCTTTGAAATCTGGACGTGGAAGCGGCAAAAGAAGTTATTTCCTGTCAATCAAACTCCAATTGTCTGCCTGTCCACGTTCAGAGCCATTGCAGTCATGGCCTCACAAGGACAGTGTGCATGAGGGGTCTGCTCAGTAGTATATTTTATGTAAGTACATTTATGTTTTCCCCCTTTTTTTTTCCAAGCCACAAAATAAGCTGTGGAATATTTTGTTTGAAATCAATTATAGTATGTGAAACACTTGTGTATTTTCCCTGCAAAAAGACTTGAGGATTAAGTTTTTAATCCTTTGAGTGCACTTGGACCCTGAGTAGTGTAAAGACTTCATAGCAGTAACAGTATTTGCATTTCCAAAACAGCAACTCAACTTCCTTCTCTTTGTGTTTTTCCATGTCACACCAACTTTCAGTTCACTTGAACGATGAGCTCATATCCAATTTAAAAAGTCTTGGGAAGTTTATTTAGTGGTATACCAATTTCATGATGATGAATGATGACTGCAAGGCATGTCTATGAAGACCCTGCTCCAATGCCATTGCAATATCAGATGAGGATGGGGAAAGCAATTTCAGCGTAACTCTATGGAGACCCCATTACCAGACCATTACAACCGCAGACTAATTGAAGAGCAGGAACACGCAGAGCCCTCCCTTTGGTGACACAGTTACAATGCGATATTAATATGTCAAAATAATTTCAATGCCAGGCATCAGATTTTTTTTGCCATTATTAATAATAGACAGCAGTGTTTTATACTTCTGTGTGCATGCAGTCCTGCTGAACTGGAATGAGACTCCTTGCTATGTGCAGACAGACCTGGCATTGTATAAGGCTGTGGGCAGAGGCGCAGAAGTCAAAGGCCACTTTATGTGAAAGGATGAGATACAGCAGAGACCTGCAGGCTCCTTCCTTTCTGAGCTGGTGCATTGCACTAAATCTTAAAATTTTAAGGTGATAACACTGCTATGGAATCTTGTCATTTTTGTAATGTCCATACTTAGTTTCATCGTGCAGGTCTAGTCCTTATGCTGCTCTGAGCTAAGGTACTTTCAGCAATTTCATAACAATTTTATTAGCAATACTAGTATTATTTATATTTTTTTCCAAAGAGTTACCAAACTGCTATGCAGTTTGTAAAGACTTTGCAATGTATAATTTTAATGAGCATACCCTATATATTTATTCTTCCATCTTTTAAAGATAACGCACTCCAGGAACAACATTGTGAACCTAGTGAACTGGTGGCAAACTCGACTGACTTCTGTAGGGACTTTATCAGAGTTTAATCATGTAACTTTTAATAGTCTGCTTCTCACTGGCTTTATTTTTCCAACTTGACAGTCTTCTCTTTTAGGTAGCAGAATTCTCCATTCTGCTTTGCTTTCGAGTCTCTCTTACTGAAAAGCATGGAGCAACTGTTTCCAAAGTTTCATATAACTCAGATCCTCAAGTTGTCATATAATTTTGGCCATCCTCATCTGTAGCTTTGCAGTTTCTGTAATACTCTTTTCAGTGCTGTGCCCGTTATTCCAAATGTGGCCTCCTGGTCAGCTGCTTATGATCCATTTGCACAGCTAATAATTTTCTTTCATTCAATTGCTGATATAGTGCTTTATTTGCCACAACTTTTTGATCATTCTTCTAAATGTGGAGGGGGTGGGTGGAGCTCTTTTGTGAGAACTCCCCGTCCTGTTTATGTGTCAGGAAAAAAGTTTCAGAAGTTATGACATTTTTCAGCATGCCTGCTTGCCTGGAAATTAATGGCAAAAGCCTGGTTGCTTTCAAATGATAAAAGCAATGTATGGCAACAGTAAAACCATAGAGTCATAAAGAATAAGAAGTATTGTGAAGGTGGGTTTATTAGAGAATGGAATTGTCCTTCTTTTGATAAGACTTAAAATTCTCCCTGTTGCTTTCTTTATTGAAAAATCAATGCCCTCCTTGCTCCCAAGAAGAGTAGCCAGCACAGAGGAATGTGGTGGCTCTCTGTACACTTTCATTCACCCCTTTCCAAAAAGTGTTTATCTTTTGCTGTAGGCATTAAACATTAATAATATGTTCTTGCAAGGGGGAGAGGTGAATCGACATTTGCACACACAGAATCATATCCTAAAAATCTTGTGTGGAGTCAGCTCCACTTTTGTTTCCCTTGATTCAATTTTTTCTATGCTTTTGTTTTATTTGGTGTTACTTTCTAGTGCCAGACAATTTTTGGTTTGTTCGTTTTTTAGAAAAATGTTTTTAGTGCCTAAAAATGCTGTGGGACTGATTGCTCGGGGAGAAAAAAATCACCTGTCCCTGCAGTAACGATAAGGGAAGTTTCAGTTGAAACTTTGCATAGCTCAGATTCCTCAAGTTCTTCATACCCCTTCTAGATATATCAGGGTATCTTAAACATAATTTGGAGGAAGCTACTGGAAGACAGTAAGACCTCCATGTGATCTCCTCAGTCTTGCAGCTTCTCATCACTCTACAAGATATAAAGTTATCAGTTAATATTTTTTATGCTTTAGTCTTAGGCAACAGCATTTTGCTGAGATAAAATGCATTTGAATTTACAGAACTCCCTTAATTTAAGGGTCCGAGCAATAACTGAGGATCTGGGTTTGACTGGAAGCACTGGAGAAGAAAACCTGGAGAAAGCTTTGTTTTCTGTACACTGCTTTGTTGCATTACTGAATTTGAGTAGATGTTTTTTCCCTCTTGCTTTTCAACATTGTTGAAAACGAAGGTTCTTTTACCCTGCCTACTAGCCTCATTTAGTACATAACTAAACAACAGAAAGAGAAAATGAGTGCATATTTGAAATGGTGGATTGCAGAGGGAAAACGTAATAATCTCTTTTCTAAGTCTCAGCCATATCTCTCCTCCCTAGCTTCCAACAATCACGTTGTTGTGGCAGAATCAGGGATTCAATAATATTTTTTCCTGATCCAAATATTGAGAAGGAATAAAAATATTCTATAATGGACAGCACTATTACTAATGCAGTTCATAATTTTAATTTAGATGTGGAACTGTGGATTCCTATCAACCTTGACAGCTTCTGGGCCAAATAGTCATGATGAGCAAGTCAGGAAGCTGCCACTGCCTTTGGCCCAGCTCAGGCCCCAGCTTTGACCACTGTGGCGCTAAGCTGATTTACAGTAGCTGATGATTTGGTCTGCTACTCTTGATTCAAGTAAACTCGGTCCCTTGGGGCTTGACTTGCGATACCAGAGAGCTCCCTCCACTGCCTCTGACTTCTTGGAAAGCTGAAGTCACCCAGTGTCTTGCACAATCCCGTCTCTGGTCCTTGTCCTCTCTACATCTAACTTGCTTTGTATGTTTAATTCTGCTTTCGGCTTTCTAATTAGGCTTTCTTTCACTAACAGTCAAGCATTTCAGTCTTACTTGCCAAAGCAATCTGTAGTAGCAACAAACACTACACTCTTTTGAGAACGTTTTGTAAATTTTTGGATTCCACTGTATGTACAGTTTAGCATCATTGTTTTCTATATTTTTATTTTTGTTTAGATACATCCATTATATATCTATATCTACTTAAAATTCAATAAAATTTATTCTGAGAAGGAAAGAGCCAGATGCTAAGTTATAAAAAAAAAAATAAATCAAATAAAGATTTAATTAGCAGAGGAAAAAATTCAGGGAAAATAACCTTCTGGAAAATAGCAAAATCAGAAGAAGTGTAATAGTATTCTAATATGTTAGTATACTACCGTCTTATATTTATATTTCCTATATACTTTTATAGCCAGCAACACAAAGCTTGTGTGCTGCAATTAGCATCTTTTCTGTAGTGAATTGTCATGTTCTAGCACTGCTAATGAACATGGAGAAGGTGTACCTGCTGTAAACTGATGCTGAGAAAAAAAAAGCCCCTTAGAATTACCACTAGAACATTTTTTCCCTCTCCTTATTTCTCTTCCCCCCTTTTATTTGTTTTTCTTTCTTTCTTTTTTTTTTTTTTTTTTTTTTCTCTCTTTGGGAAAAGCCTCTATTATTACCTGCGGTAGGCTCTGAACACTAGCATGCTATTTTGTTGATTGCACTGCCCTCAGACACTGCACATTTGAATCCCATTTGTAGCATCGATGCCAGTGCTGGGATTCAAAGTCGGAGCCTCTTAGGGTTACAGCCCCGCTGCTGCTTCTGTGTGAGTGGAAGCGTCTAATACCACTGGCATCAGAGACTGGGGCTGATGAAGAGACAAGGTGATCTAAAGAGAGCACACATGGAATTTTCCCCCCCTTTTCATTTTTCTTACCAGAAAGATAAAGGAGATGAGAGTAGGTTGATATTTGACGAATTGGTTTTATTCAGAGGAGTGCTATCATTTTTATGTCCTTTTTGAAAATGCACCCACAGTGTCTGAATTCCCATTAATGCAAAGTTCAGATAAAGCTGATGAAAAGCAGCTGCCATCTTGATAGTTGCCATGGCAGATGGCATCAGCCTTTATGCTTTTATCAGTATTAGTATCAGAACACACTCTGTGTTCCAAGCTGAGATAAAAATCATTGAAGCTGTACCTGGAATAGGCAGATCAACACTGCGGGTCCCACACAGTTTTGAATCTTTTCAGAACAGTCTGCATAAAAGCTAGAGACAACACATTCTTGTTATTCATTAGTTCAGAAATGCTGATGGTATTTTGTAAACTTCACAGATGAAGCAGCCTTTCTAAAGAGCTGCTGCCTCCCTTCCTCCTTCCCTCCCACCCCCAGGAATGCTCAGGCTTTGAAAAGAAAACCACACACATGCAGACACAGACACGAGAAACACTCACAGTAAGTGGACAATGGACACAGCAGTGACATTCCTTCTTGATTAACCTATATATTTTGCACTAAACCCCAGTCAATCTGCTATGAATTAATGGGATTAAGAGTAGCAGCATAGGAAGCGAAATGAAGACTGCTGCTGTCTTGCGAAGACGTGGTGGGGAAGGGGCATCTGTGGGTTTGTTACGCCGATATTGTGACTCTTGCCTGAGAATCCTCCCCCATTTTACTTGCTGCTGGGGGGGTGGTGGCATGTGCGGTGGCATTGCTCCGGACCCTGCGTTGACCTGGCGGGTCCTGGCGCCTCTCCAAGCGCAGGCAAGGGCCTGCAGCAGCCTCTCTTTTTCTGGCTCCACCTTGTGATAAGTGCCCCATCAGGAAAAGTGACTTACGCACTGTTACAGCTTCAATGCTAGCTCTTTATTGCAGGTTTCAAATTGTATTGACAAATCTCCCCATCCCCTTTTCCCCTCTCCCTCTCCTTGACTCCCCTTATAGCTATGCATATAGTTATTTTTGGTAACATTGTTGCTTGATAAATAGAGGGGTTGTGAGATCTCAAGTTATTATGCAAGTGTTAGCGACACAGGCTGGTAAACCATTTGGCTGTTGCATCGGTGCTGAAATGAATAATAGCAAATGGGAGGAGGGCATGGGAGTTATTTTAAATGACACATATATGTTTAAATATAGCCTTAAAATAATGTTAAAGGTTTAGAGCCATTACAGGCTCTTGTGCCAACTTGCAAACTCTTCCAGAACTGATTTTAAAATTTGCTATTCTTTCTCTGATGGTTGACAGGGAGATAAGGAGGACCTTTCTGGGTTACCTCTGCCTGGAACAGGGAGGCGGTGGAAACTGGTCCTCTCTGTCTTTGCACGGGGGCCTCCCGTTATTCCACCGACATCTGAAGTACACATTTCCTTCAAACTATTTGGCGCAGAAATATGGAGTCAGTGTCGGAACTTAAATAGATATTTCTGTGTGAGTCTGCACAGTTCTACACCTCTGCGCTTAATGAGATCACTGCCAGAAATGGGCTCATTCTGACCCAGGTTTGAGAAGCTTTTGTGTTTTCATTTTGGGGTAGGTCTTGAAAAAAACCCAAGTCCAACAGGAGCTCTGGACTTCAAATGCCTGTTTGATTGGGACTATTCAGATTGAAAGTTAGATAAATTAGTAGAGTGACTACCGAAGTGAACATTTAAAGTAGAAATGGATAAATGGATTAGGGTAATAGGAGATCTGCCATGGAACAAAGCTTAACAGTCCTCAAAACAAACTCTAAAGAACCACTCTTTTAATGTTAAATTTAATTTTAAATTAAGAAAAAAAATATGTTCAGATCTTCATCCTTCATTAAGGAGGAATTTAGCTACAATGGAGATGCAGTCTAGAAGATGGATAATATATTGTCAGATGTACAATTTCCTTGTACAGGGCCCCCACTGTGCTCCTAAGTGTGCCTAGAAAATAGAAGATACGTAGCATCCAGGAGCCTGATCCACAGCCTTTGAAAGCAGTGGATGCCTCTATGATGAGTTAAGTGAGTTTTCAGGGGGGGTCTATGAACAGGACAAGGAACAATAGGTGACTACAACACAATGATGGTACATCAGATAATAGGGTAATCATTATCATTATCATCATAGGGACAAGTCAGAACACAAAAACTACTGTTGGGTGCTTTATCAGCATCACAGCATAGGTGACTTTCAAGGCAAGAGCTGAAGGAATATGAAGCAATGGCTGTGCAAAATTCATGGGAAACTCCTCCGAAGAACAAGGGCCAGTAATCTAAAAAGAATAAGGGAACTTCCAAGAAACTTTGGTTGATGAGGAATGGGGACTGCCACCACTGGCATTGCCAAGGTGAGAATATATGAACTGATGCTAAAGAAAAGACCATCAGTGGGGATTCATAGCCATGAAGGGCCTTAAATGTGTAATGGTTTGGGTTTGCCAAGACAGAAAAGAGGCAGTCGAGAATGGGATGAAGACAGGAAGGAATGCACTTTAATTCAAAACCAGAAGCAAGTAGTACATTCTGCCTGGTCTTAAAATGGGTCTGGAGACAAATGATCTTGAGTCAGATCAAAAAGCAGTAACTGGGAAATACACAACTGCATTGCAGCTTGGGCTGTGTAAGCAGCTGTGGGAAAGGGATTCAAGCTGAACCCCTAAATCTCATCCACTCATTATTTGGTTAGGATTCACACAACACAATTCCAAGTAACTTGGAATTAACATGGAAATTACCTTTAATGCTTCAGACTCTTGTGTTTTTCCTGTTCTGCTTTCTTACCTCCCAAATAGAGAGTTAAAATCACAACCATTATAGGCTATAGCTTTGGCCCAAGAGGACAAAGCCTGAAAACTATCATATTTGTGAGTTCAGCTACTACAGAGCTAGACACCGTAGTGCTGCTTCCACAATTCGTAGTCAGACCTAGTTTAAGAAATATTTTCCCAAGGTGGTGCTACAAGAAAGCTATATGCTGTCATTAGACAGACATGCATCATCTTTGTTCTTATAAACTCCCATTACATGGATTTGTTCTGCTCAGTCCTGAGGAGGTGGAATGTGTTTTGGGAAGAAAGGAGCAGCATGAGGAGCTGTGCAACAGTGTCCATACTCAGATTTTCCACAAGCTTCCTGAGTGGCCCCAAACAGGTCATGGAGTATCATTTTTTTCATCTGTGAAATGGGGATAATATACACTTTTCACACTTTTCTTACAGACATTAATTAACTAATATTTCAGAAAGTTTTAAGTGTCCTAATGTGACAAAAGGGCAAAACATTCCTAGGCAAACTTTGGATATTGGTCCTATATTTCTATGCTTGATTTTCTTCTTAATTTATTTTTTTCTAATCTTATTTGAAAAATACAAAGATCTTCTTTTCAAAGGAAAATCAGAAATTCACCTGTTATCCAGAAATGCTACTCCGTATTTGTGATAATTGATGGGATTCACCACACTTCAAGTATTTCTATTTCTACTGTAGAAATACTAGTAGGAAACAACAAAACAACCTAAATACCTAAAATGGCTGCCACATACCAGTGAGGGACATTTTACATCAGCTGTCACTTTAAATTCAGCTTCACGTATAAGATTATACTTTTTTAAAATTAGAGCCTATATTTAAGAAGATTCCTATATGGCTCAAATGGTTGAGGTTGGACATAAACTGTTCACCATTACTTTGGGATGAGGCTGGTTTTCAAGCAGTAGAAAAATAATTTGGAAAGGTTTTTTGCTCTTG
>VZTM01034165.1:1260-21260 GCA_013400555.1 Jacana jacana | reverse complement strand
TGATGTTTAATTTTATCTTTAAATCAGTGTGGTTGAGATGACTGTGTATTGTCAGCGCAAATGGGCCTAGTTTTGAAGTGTTTTTTCCTTGTAACAGTGTGTTATTGCACATATAAGTTAGGCCAGTGCTGTGGGGAGGTAACTGGAAGGGTGAACATCCAAGACAGAAGACAGTATGATTAGTATGATAGCTGGGTATGCTTGCTAAAGGATGAAGTCTTGTCTCTAGGGCAAACTGTGAATCAAGGAGTGGCATAAACTGACATTTCAGCTTTATCCCTGTGCTAGTCTGTCATTTGGCCTATGGGCTGCAGGACAAGTGTAGCAAGAAGGGCAACCACTGCAGGTTGTGTTTGTCTACTGGGGAAAAAAAGAGTGGGAAGGCGCTATATTTGACAAGAATGAAAAGGCAATCTCTATGTCATCCGTGCTCTGGGGACTGTGAAGCCTGCTTATGAGACCAGAAAAGCCAAAGAGTCTGGAAGAGAAATTACTACATTAACTTCCTGCTCCCTGCAGGGTCAACTAAGGGAAGGGACTGGTGTGATCACTGCTAATCCAATGCTGAGAACTGTACAGTCCTTCTGTGAGGGACTCCTGCGCCACAGGAGGCTGCTCTCACAAAGGTGATTGGGAACTTTGAGCTAAATACCTCAATCTAGTTAGGGAGGGAAAAAAGGAAAAGGGGATTTTTTAAATTATTTTTTTTTTTTTATTTAAGTTTCTTTCAGATTTAACGAGCTTTTCTGTCAGGTCTTATTTAGGCTCAGCAGTACGACCTGTAATAACTTAACACTGCCTAATAGGATGGCATATTGAGTGTGGATTGCTTATCGCTACATAATGGCAAGTTGTACTGATAGTAAAGACTCATATTGTTAGCACAGTGCTTCGAGGGAGGAAAGGAAGACAAAATATATATTATTTGGGTGCATGTTTATAGCAAAGCTCTGTCTATACACATTGACAGTAGAATTAATTTCTCAATAACCTCACAGGAGGCACTGGTAACAAAGCCACAGATTCCCGAACTCCATGAAAATAGGAAGCGTAAATATTTCTAGTTGTTTGGAGAAGTTGCTGTTTATGAGCTTGGTTAAATAATGTCTATGTTTCAGGTTTTTCTGACAGTCTGTCTGTGAAACGTGCACCTGTGAAGGGTGTCTTTCTAATACAGCATCCTGCTATTAGGGCACTGGTGAGGCCAGGCAAGCTGGACACAAATTTCATTTTATTCTCATATCAAGAGCCCCCTGGAGAGATATGTCTTAGAATATTAGTGTCTTCAGCAGCACAGCCATTAAAGCCAGCACACAGGGAATCACCCATCTGCACAGGCTTAAGGATAAGAACATTGCTGCAGAAGCTGATCTCCAGACTGATGTTGCTATTTAATGTGGCTTCTAGCAAACTGTGAATAAAACTCCCGGCTTGCAGATGACAAGTTACCATGCTAGACTTGCAAGTTCTTTCAGCAAACCAAAGCGGACACAGCTGCAATCAGGCTGGATTAAGCTAGGCCTGCAGTCCCAATGCAGAGCAATGACTGGAGGAGAAAAGATTGATTCTAGTGACAGTGTCAGCGGGCACAGGCATCTTTTTGTTTATATCACTTATTCCTTATTCGCATTTTTCCTTTTCTTTGTGAATCATAAATACCAGTGATTAAGGGCTATGCCCACTTTTCCAGGTTATGAAGATACATGAACATACGGTGCTGCTGTATTATGGAATGGGCTATGGCTCCCAGAGCGAGCAACCAGCAGACCCACTCAGTTCGAACTTCTCCATGCAGAGCTCTTGAGACGGATGGCTCTGGGGTGTCTGTGCTCCATTGACAATTTGGGGATTAGTGCTCCTGCAGCTGGTGCAGGGGAGCTCGACCGGCAACGTAGCTGTGCCTTAGGGACTAGGAGCCAGAATCTGGATTTGTGTTGCATGCACAAAGGAGCATGAGTCTCTTCGCCTTTGTTAGGGAATAAACCTTTTTCAAAACTGCAGTAATCACATTAAAGCAGTGAAAATACGAACTCCCTTAAAATAGGCAATGGTCAATTATAAAGCTATTTTTAGTGTTATGAGTATTTAAAAAACACCCCAAGTACCAAAACCTCAGACTTACAGTTTGTAACTGATGGGTCATCATTTGCACAGGGACAATATTTTCAAATGTGACTATCACATTTCATGTCAACTGTTGTTTGCACAACTTGAAAGCTGCTACTTTGTGAAACTTTTTGAAGAGTAGCTACTGAAAATCAAGCTTCCCATCACTGAAATCAGGTAACTGGAAGAAAGGGTGTCTGAAATCACTGGTTGCTTTTCAACATCATGGCTTTGGAGAAGGGGACATGGCTCAAAACAGTTAAGATTATATCAAGAGGATATTTTTTTGATTATGTGAGAGAGAATTGGCAGCTGAAAGAAGGAATTCAGCTAGCTTTCTGTCAATAAATTGATATGAACAGCAAGTCTCCACTTAGACAGTACTCTTTTCCTCTGGTATTCTGACTAGAGGCACAAGTAGGAGCAGTTTGGGTGGTGTGCTCGCAGCATGACATATTAGGTGGCAGGTTTTTCCTGTCTTCACTCCAGCTTTAGGACTATGCCTTCCCTCATCTCCCCTTTAAACTGTGGACAGCTGGTGCAATGATGACCTAAGAAGAAGAGCAGAGTAAGGGAAGTGGAAGTAGCTCCTGTGTGGGGCATCTATTTTCAGGTGTGATGCCTTCTGGCATTGCGGATGGGCAGCCTGCGCTCAGTGCAAGTGCGAACAGTCACCTTTGCAGGGCTTCGCACATAGCATCTAGGGTGAAACACATGCCTATGTGAAGCTCTAAGTTTTGTGAGAGGTCAAACACTCTCTTCCTTTGTACCATGATGAGCTAAACCTCTCTCTTACCTGTTTCTCTACCTTTTCTTTTGCATATGCAGGAAGAGGAGAGGAAGGCTTTGAAAGACAACAGCATTAAAGTGGTTTAGGCTGTGCTTTTGGGGAGGAATGGAGGAAATCTTCCTTCATCAGTAAACTGTACATAAGGACTCACCAGCTGCTTAGGATGATGGAAAGTCACTATCAAACATGCGCACAAAGATAGATTCAGATTAAGAGAGGCATTTGTGGAAATACCTTAGTGGAGAGGAAAAAGGCTCTGTATGTGTAAACATGCGCCTCTGAGTTTAGCTCAAATTCTTCCCAAAATACAAATTTGAAATAAAGAGAAAACTTGATTCTGAGATTCTCCCTGAGCTTTCCTGTACATCAGCATAGAGACTTCTGCTGGTATAAAGCTGTAAGCATGACTCCTGCATTCTTGCTGTGATGCAGCTTGCATTTGCGGTGCTCTGCTCTTTTCCTTGTGATGGTAGTCTGTTCTACTATTTCCCCGGGTTTTTCTATGCAAACTGAATACTCCTGCAGGGGTGATTCCAATTTTGGGCCATATTCAGCAGCCAGTACAGTGCTGGAAATTATCACTGCAATGAAAACACCTGGCAAAGTGAGCTGAAGTGCACCTCTAGTGTTGTGAAAACTCATTTTCAGGATATCGACGATCCTTGCAATCAAGGAATATTTTTGTAAATGGGACCTTATTATATTGCTCTCTATGATGCAGTTGGGGAATTGGGATAGGGGACTTCATGTAACTTTTGATTGGACACCTGAAAGAGGAAATAATTTGCTATTACAAATTATACATGGAATTCAGTATAAGAAAATGATGCAGGAAACTTTGAGGTTTTCAAAACATTTACTTGGACACGGACACATCTCCTGTTAACCTTTTCTATTCCATTGATATTTGTAAAATTTCATTTCGCTCTCTCAAATGTTTGAGGGAATTAAGCTTTAAACTGAAGGTTAACAAAATGGCATCTTTTTCTATCCACTTTTCTTGAACAATGAGAGGCAACAGAGGGATGGTTCAATGATGTAAAAATTCTCCTTTGCTCTTTTGGAAAGGCTCTCCATTTAAATCCATCAGACACAGAGTGGTTTTCACAGATGTGTGCACTTTACATAGGCATGTTCCTTCTCATGCAACCAGTGCTGCTACTGACACTGCTGTTGCTTTTAGACAAGTATCAGCCATGTGTTTTTTGTTGCTCATCTCTCTCAACTGTATGTGTCAGGCAGCGTATTGTCTTCAATATTTTCTTTCTACAGGTGTCTTTCTTCAGCTGGGAAGAACACATGTAGTCACTAGCGGCTCATCAAAGACTTAGGACACAGTGATATGGTGAGTTGTTTCTCTCTGGTTCTACTTCCTGTCCCAGAAAGGTTAAGAAAATTACCTGAAATTATGGTGAGGTACCTGCAGTTGAGCTGCTACATCACAGTGGTGTACGTTGCACGTGAAAATGCTGTATCTCTTCACGATAACATTGCCATCTCCCATACTGGCAGGAATAAGGAAACACTTAATGAGGAACTAATGGCATTGCAAGGTTCATGCAATGAAAAGTTCATACAGGAACCTTGCTGCCTTTCCTTGAATCCTTACTGTTAGGGCACTCCAGCTGGTTCCAGTAATGATTTAACTCACTCCTAACTTTCCTTGGGAAGTTGTAAGGATTTATTATCACAGTAGTACCTATCACACCTTAGGTTTTTGTTTACTTGCCTGGAAAGACTAATATGTAGTAAGGGAAGGCATGGATTTTTAGCTGACTGGCTGTGCTGTACTGGTTCTCCATGTGAGATTGTTTAGCCAGCTCTGAAACCAGAGGAAGCTTTCTCATGCTTAATGCACAAAGTCATCCCATTACACTCAAAGCATCTGGTTAAGGGATCTCTAGAGCTTTGCAGCTGCTAAATGTTTCTCTGAGTCCCAGACCAATGGGTCAGCTCTGCACTAACCTTTCTCCCATGACAGCGGCCCTGAAGGCTTAGATTTGACCAACCTCAGGGTAATGCAATAGTCTAATCAACACTTTGTATCTTCCTGAGGAGACTTTAGGGTTTAAATGCTGACTATATCTTCTTAATCTATGAACTTTTGCTTAATGTTAGAAATGCTATTTTGTAAAGAGTGTGGTGGTCATTGCAAGCTGTACTGAATAATGAAATAAGAGGCCAATGCAGCTGTGTGAAGTAGGGGAATAGACGAGGTGAACCAATTATTCTCCTACCAGCCACAAAAAGTCTGTTTATATATGAGTTATGTAACCCAAGCTGACACTTCACAAGGCAATACTTCAGCTGGAAATTATGAGCACCTTTCCCACCTCACCACACAGGCTATTTATCAAGTCCAGGGATACAAAAATACAACTTTGAGGATAGGTATAAAGAGTTTTTAAGAGCCAGGTTGAGAATCTGTGTTGATATTGAACTCCTAGGTAGCTTAAAGACATCTCTGTCTGGCCTGAACAAACATGATAGTGATGTATCAGGATGTAAAATGAAAAACAAAATAGGCAAAACAGAGTTTTTATATAGAAGAGTTAGTTAACTGTACTTAAACAGTCTTCATGTTGTAAGCCACTGAATGTCTTAGTAGAGAATTTGGCCTGAACATATTGCCAGACATCCAACTCTAGAGGTTTCTGCTTTACAGGGGAAGAAAATAATATCTGA
Organism: Jacana jacana; assembly: GCA_013400555.1. Classification (NCBI taxonomy): domain Eukaryota; kingdom Metazoa; phylum Chordata; class Aves; order Charadriiformes; family Jacanidae; genus Jacana; species Jacana jacana. The sequence continues at coordinate 15,679 of VZTM01034165.1, read as the reverse complement.
AAGGAACAACTCTGTTTCCCCATCGCTCACTGGTGACATGCATAGATAAAAGCTATGCAGCGGTGGTGCTTGGGTGCAGTAAGGGCTGGCTGGGCTACCAGGCCTTGGAGGGGACTGGGCTCAGCAGGACCTGTGGCTGGCCAGACCTGGGCTTTGCTTTGCTGGGGCACACAGCTGTGTGGGGCTGGCAGGGCCAGGGAGGTCTGCAGCCACGCCTCCGGGCCCTAACACACTATGGGCAGCTGAAGGGTCTTTGTCAGTTCTTGCCAGACATCTTTCTTCTCCCTCTAGGAACCAGCTTTCCAAAATGTTCCCCTCAGATATATTCACAACCAGGCTTACGACTTCTTCAGCTCCTTTTATGTATCACAAAGTAGAAGGAGGAGATGCTCTTCAGCTATTGCTCTCTCTCCTCTCACATCTGCACCTTCAGAGTCACAAGGTATGTCCTAAAATTAAAAAAATGATAAACAAACGTGCTGTTGAGGTGCAAAAGGCAATGCGATTTTAATAATATTTCCAGGCTTCAGCTTTATTAGTATTGGTTGTTAATGACCAGTGAGAAATAATTATATAATAGTTTTAATTATTAGCATCACTTGCCAGGTTGGGAGTTAACCCACTGAAATGGCCAAAGGGGCTGTAGCTTTCTCATATGACTCCATCAGACCTCACTTCAGATCTCACTGCTTTCTCCATTCAGTCTGTACAATCAGATTACGTTTATATCTCTGACTTTATTTTTAAAACACTTTGACAAGTTTCTCCTTGTCTGTGGTAACAGTAACCAGGAAAATGTGTGCCTAGTGCTGTCTGATGTCACTGCTGGAGCAGGCTATGAGTACAGGTGGGTAGGACATTTTATTTTTCCTTGGATGAGAAGCCCATAGGGATTAACATAACAGTAAATAAATCTGTTCTGTGGACAGATTATAGTCTAATTAGTGGTTTGTGAAGCTCTAGCTCTAATTTATAAACTGAATTTTCAATGAGTTTGGTTTTGAGCAAATGCAGTTCAGTGTGGAACTTGATTCTGGCCACTGAACTGCCAATGGCTTCCACACAGCGTCAGTGGTTGACCCAGATCAACCGAAAAATTCTCTCAAGCAGCCCTTGGTTTTAGGTTCAGGGAAAGTTCACATATCTGTCCATTGTGCCAAGGTTCTGAATTATAATTGCAGATTTGCAGCATTCGAAATTTATTGTCTTTACACAATGCTGTATTTAGGCTAACTTGCATGTGTTTCTGTGTAAAAAAAAAATAAAAAATCAAAAAAACCCTTCTAGATTTACAACAGAGATTAGGGTAGTGTTTGCCCTTCTACAGAAGCATTTGTCTTCTGATGTCAAACCTGTGAAATAGGCTAAGTCATATTTTTTTCCATTTTGCCTATATTTTCTTATCTTCGCATCCCAACCAACACAGCTAAGCTGTCAGAAGTCTGTAGTTCAGGCATAAACTAAAACATACAGAATTTCTATGATTTGGGGTCAAGGGATAAGTTTATTATAGGGTTGCAAATAAAACATCTACTTTACTGACATCCAGGCTTGTGTTTTGGCTTTGCTGCTCCCATGGGTCTGGGGCAGGGGGAGAAGTAGAAGCCTCAGGGCTCCAACAGAGAGGACCACACCCCACTTATATCCATGAGCTATACCGACACCTTCTCTGCATGGGAAATTAAATCTTCATTGACAAAAACTGTTGAGAAAATAAAATATTGATCTTGCTTGTGAGACTTTTATGTTAGTCAATTAAATTAGTACAATACCTTTCCTACTAGTAAAATAAGAGTGCCATTACTATATGGAAATATAATGTTCCATAATATTTTTATTGTGAGACAGGGGATACCTCTTACAGCACTCTGAAGTACAGTTTATACATGACTATAAAGTTAGTTGTGATCCATAAACAGCAGATATAGATCTCAGATATAGCTTTGAAAATCAGTTTAAAGGAAAGTGCCTTATTCTCTTTGCAATATCCCATCAAAGTAGCATCATTTAAAAAAAATCATAATCTCTTCTAATTTTTTTATACTGAAAGACAATGAAACATCATTCTAATATTTAAATTGGAATATGAGTCTGACAATATTTTTGCTACTGCATCTTCTAAAATTAAAAACCCTTTCAGAACTAATAATTATCCAGAATCCATGTCTACTGCAGCTAGACACATAAATGTACAAATATGGGCATACATGAACGGCTACTGAAACATAAGGGACCTAATACAACTGAGATTTGGGTGGGAGAGCTGTGTTGCAACATGACTCTACCAAACGATGAGATATGAATATGACTTGGCAGGTGCAAATGGCAGCTGTGGCCTCCTTTTTTGTTTTTACCAGGCTCATTCTTTTCTTCCCCCAAATCCTTACTTTCTTGGAAGTACCTCTACTCTCTGGTGTACTCATGAGTGCATAAAAAAGCAAACTAGGCCCCCAGCTGTGGATACTTACTTATGGGTAAGTAACTTTTCTTTGAGAAGTAACCTTTTACTGAGCAAATCTATTGTGTAACACAGACAGGAAGCTACTCCATCTTGTATGAGTTGCTTGTAATATGGAACATAGATACAAAATAATAAAGAATTTTTAGTTTAAATTATTTGGTAACATATTGTTTGAAATATGGAATCCTGGCATATCTTCCTGCTGCAATTTCTCCCTCCCCCCAAAAAACTGTCCCACACGTGCCTTAATAGGGAAAGCAGAGCATATTATCCTACTGGGATACAAATAGCAGCTGCTATTATGATCAGAGAGTTCATAATATTGTTTAATAAAACAACTGTTCAGTTGTTTCACTGATGCATAGGAGAGTATATCCTAATCAGCTACCTTCCATATATCTGACTAGCCAGTGTCCACTCTCATTCTTTCTGCTCCTCCAAAACATCAGCAGTACTTTCCTGAGAGGTTGTTCTTTTAGTCTGAAAACTATGTCTTTATACCCCATCTCTTTTCAACAACTTGACTGTGGTTCCAAATTTTGGCTTTGACCACCCTGTTACCAGGAATGAACCCTGTACTATGGAGCACTGTTAGAAATCCGTCATTACAGAGCTGTCTTCCATGACAGACCTTAACCAGGAGGGTGTCAGGACTGAGGTCTTCTTTTTCAATGGTGGGATGGTCTTTTGTAGCTGATATTTAAGCTGTTGATTTGGAAGCCCTCTCCAAGTTAGTTTTAAAGACAGATTGCATACTTGTAGAATGGAATCAACAAACTGGTTTCAAAAAACATAAGCTGGGTTGCAGGAGCACACTCTTTTTAAAATTGATCATGCCCTTGATATTTCTCAGCATATATCTCTTAGAAAAAGCCACATTTAATTCATCCCATTTTTTGTTATTTGCAAGAATAAACTATTTATATCAGGGGCAAAGGTTTTATTATGAAAATTGATGCAATTTGGTAATATATTAGAGAAGGAGAGAAGGAGTAAACGTTTGTAATGATAGCAATTAAAGCACTGAGTGCATAGCAGACAAAGATTCAGCAAGTTAAAGACATATCTCTCTGGTAATGGCATGTATAAATAACCCACAAACAGTACATAGTCCATGTTATGGTCTGATGGCTAGAGCTGTTGTGTGCTAAGTGAGTTTCTGTAGCCTGTGGTCACCATCCTCTCCAACAGTCTATGAAACGTGGGCCTATTTTTCTTGAGGGGCTAATCTCAGAGATTTGCCTGCCTCTCTGAAATTGTCATGTTACATAAACTGTTAAATAAATAATAGATAGAAGTGATTTTTGACTATAGATTGCTTTAAGTGACATTTTGATGAACAGATTTCAATCCTTTCTCAACTTTGAAGTCATCCAATACTACCTTGGGACACAAGACCTACATGAAGTCTTTGATAATAGCAAAAAAAAAAGCTCCCACATGCACTCATGCATGTTAACAGGCTATTAATTCAATGATCAGTAAATTAGAAAAGGTTGATTTGTATTTAGAAAAGCTACAGAAGGAGTAAGATATGGCAGGTCTCATATATATCTTACATCATTCTTCACATCATCTGTGAACTTGACCCACGAGCATTATCTCAGACATCTAAGTTACTATATTATGAAAGTATTTTTCCACCGTTGAAACACTAAATAATGCATAAAAGACTTAGTTCCAAATACTGCAGGGCAGTTGCATCAAGGATGGATCCAGAAGTATTTATAGTTTACATGCTACTGAAATTTTCCTTAAAATGAGAACCCAAAGCAAGAGATATCTATTTACAAATTATTTTGGAGCATGCTAGTTCAGTATCTGGCACAATGCACAAGCAGACAGCCTTCCACCAGTTGTACTGTCTTACTGGCTTTGCATAGTCTGAAGTAGTTTGTGTACTCTGCTTTGATTAAAACCTTTTATTTAGTACTGTGGCAATTTCATCTTTTTCATTTGTAAAGCTCAAGCTGTTTGGCTTTCTTGCCTTGCAACTCGTGTGTTTTACTGACATCTTTCATTTCTTACTTGCAGTCTAGAAGTGTGAGCTGCAGTAAGACCTAGTTTGGTTAACTTAAAGATGACAATAATCCCTTAAGTGTAAGAGGAGCAGAATTTAATTTTCTGTAGTTTTTCCTTTCCCAGTGAAAAGCAAGGCATTCTTTGCTTTCTTTTGAGTTATGACTCACTTCTCCAGATTTTGTTTTGATCTGAGTAATTAGTGGTTTTTTGTCTTTTATTCTTTATTTTTAGCAGCCGCAGTGTATCTCCCACTTAGTTGCTGACATAAAAATATTAGCAGTAAGATGTTGCCTCGAAGAGTAGGGAAAAACCATTCATAAAAATCTCAGTGAGGATTAAGTGGGATTCATCCAGGAAAGATCAAGGGTTGAAAAAGATTGTTATTAAACATGTTTATAGACTACTTTGAGAATACGGCATATTCCTTATTTCAATATGCTCACAGCTCAGTGGGGGGGAGAGAGATGAGTTGACTGATGAGGAGAAAAAGGAAGGAAGGTTCCTCAAAGGAGGGAGTTGAGGGAGGAGTGAGAAGTTATTTGGAGCATCGGAAATGTGCGATGGTGCCACACACAGAAGGGGACACAATGTCAGGAATGAGAGGAGGCGACTAAAGAGCTGAGGGAGCCTTTAACAGACCTCATCACAGTGTTGGCCCGTTCCTTTGCAAGTGTGACGAGGCGTGGAGGAGGCTCGAGACGCACTTCTAGCTCTCTGTCTCCTTAGGGGCTGTGAAATATGAAAACCTGTTTCCTTTTGAGTTGCCTTGTGTAAAAATCCCAAATAAAACTAATATTAAGGGGGGTATTGGTAGAAAAGATTGAACACCTGTTTTTATGGAAAAGACATGTATTACACGGCTGGACCTAATAGGATGATATCTCATAGGTACTATCTGCTAGGGTGAAAAAGAGGATTCTGAGAACTTGTGCATAGACACTCTCTGCTCAGCCCCTGGGAGTGGGAAAACCAAAGCTGACGTAACCCAGTGCAATAGTCCTTGTGTTAGGATAGAATACAGAGGAGGGTCATAAGGAGGAAATCCCACCTCCATTCAGGGACTGGTAAGGTCTCACTGGATTCCCAGTTCTGCTGTTTGTGGCTTTGGACTCAAAACATGAGGACCAGGTTGTTTCAGAGAGGGAAACTGCTAGATATTAGGGTAATTAGGGGCACAAACCCCACAGCATCTTCTTGTGGCATTGCAAGCTTTTAACAGTCAGAAGATGAAATCAAGGGAATTATTTTTCCTTGTTTGCATGTACACATTATCTCTTCCCCAGTATTTCAAATTTCCTTAGATGGGCACTATCAGAATATCAGAATATCAGAATATCAGGGATTGGAAGGGACCTTGAAAGATCATCTAGTCCAATCCCCCTGCTGGAGCAGGAACACCTAGATTAGATCACTCAGGAACGCGTCCAGGCGAGTTTTGAATGTCTCCAGAGAAGGAGAATCCACAACCTCCCTGGGCAGCCCCTTCCAGTGTTCAGTCACCCTCACTGTGAAGAAATTTTTTCTCATATTTAACTGGAATTTAAATGGCATTGAGGCTGCCCAGCCATCCATGCGTTGGCAGATTGGTCCAGGCCCTGTAAGGGTTGGGAACCCTTTCCACTCTGATTTGGAGCTCCTCTGGAGGTCAGAGTGGCAGAACTACTGTGTTGCTCGCAGCCACCCCCTCCATTTTTTGACTGCACCCAGAGCAGCCACAATTGTGTATCCATACCTCAGAGCAGCTGAAAACAGAATCCCCTAGCACAGAGTTCATATATTTCATCTGTAAATGTCTGGAATAATTACCCTATATTCTTTAAGGACTGCAAGCAAATGTGATTTTTTTTTTGGTATGTGACCATCATGTCTGAAAACACAAATGTTCTGGATAATGAGTCAATATCTAATTAAGAACATCACCAAACTACACTTATTTCTCAGACTTAGTATCTTCCCACTGGGAATATTCACTAATCTCTTACTGATTAATTACTGTAAAGACTTATGCTTCTGGATAATTATAAGATGTGTGATAATGGATCAGACCTTTAATCCATTAAATCTGGTATCTTGCTTCTGACTCTGACCAATAGCTAATGCATCTCAGAAAGGTGAATAACTCCATGCTGCAAATACTCTATTGTGGAATGTGGAAGAAGGAGCCCTTCCTCACCTCATTGGGTAATTGCTTTGAAGTATGAGATATAATTACCATTATCTTAGTCCATGTAACTATGTGTCATAAAATGATGAGTACTTAGTGTGTGGCAGACTGAAAATAGAAGGATCTGAAATAACCTCTGTTGGGAAATAGAACTGGGGTATGTCTAAGAAAATGTGGTTAGCCATACCAAAACTTTGGAATCAAATCTCAAGATTGCATCTAATATCTATTTTTTAATGTTTAATATATTTCTGAGAAAGCCACAGCATGTTCTAAGAGTTTAAGATACTTCAAAATTATTTTCCAGTTTGTTACCTATAGTGTGGCTGGACATTTGAGCCATCTCAAGGAAGCCTCTCAGGAAGTGTGTGCTGCAGGCTGCTGGCCTGGGAGGTGGCAGAGGGTAAGAGTGCATGTGACATCCTATGAGGGTTGTAGGTAGGGGCTGGTGGCTTTGCGTGGCATCTCTCCAAGGGTCAGCTGCAAGGGGCTTGTCTTTGGTGTTGGCCTCAGAGGATGTTTTTGATAAAAGCTCTTTTGACACAAAAGAAGATCCTTTGTCTTCACAGAGCTGTCATTCAATATGGTTGATTTTAGTAGGGTGGAATAAAGGAGCTTCTCTAAATCACAAGAATGCTGTTTGGGGTATTATATGGCTCAGGCTTAAAGAGGGAAAAAGAAGTCCCCTGGGTATAGTAGAAGTTAATTCATTTTTGTGTGATACTCTAATTGATGGTGTATTGAGGTGAAATCTTATTATGACAGAACAAGCATCAGCTCTGCCCTCATAAATTTCTTATCTATGAGACAGATAAATGCAAAACAAGGGATGGCCAATCTTTGCCATCTTTGCCAAGATTAGTACCTCTGTGATGGGAACTGGATGTTGGATCCTGACATCCCATTCCAGTACTTTGATTTCAATGATTATTTTTATTTATTTATTTATTTATTTATTCTGGAAAGAACTGATGAAAGCAATCGGGATTTAGACAAATACTGTTCTTCCAAACTAGATTTTGGGTACAGACCTGAATTCTGATTTCACATAGATTTCAAGTGATGGTAACTCTGTTGAATTAAGTGCACTTGATCCTGGTTTACACAGATGTAACTGAAACCAGAATCAGGTCTTACATGTCAACACATATGGGTGACTGTATAACCAACTGGCATACAGTAGGCACCATTAAAATCTTGACATTTACTGCTCATAGTAGTTAAATTTACTGTGCTATTTGCAGTATTCCCAAGTCTAAGAGTAGGAAATCCTTTAAATACTGCAGTAAAAGTAAATCCCATGGTGTGATAAATGTCAGGATTTAAAGGAAACCAATTTTGCTGTTGTTTTGTTCTTTTTTATTGCCATGCTCAAACTTTTTGTGCCTTTTTTCCTTTTTCTTTTTTTCTTTTTCTTTTTTCTTCTTTCTTCTTTCTTCTTTCTTTTTCCTTCTTTCTTTTTTCTTCTTTCTTTTTTCTTTTTCCTTCTTTCTTTTTTCATTTTTCTTTTTTCTTTCTTCTTTTTTCCTTTTTCCTTTTTTCTTCTTTCTGTCTTTTTTCTTTCTTTTCTTTCTTTCTTTTCTTATTTTTCTATTTTTCTTTTTTCTTTTTTTTTCTTTTTTCTATTCAATTGAAATGCTTATTTTCTTGAGCAGACTCTCTCCTGCTTTGAGACTGAAAGAAGCCTGCTTTGGTGGGATATTTCCTTAAATATTCTCCTTCTAGAGAGCTCATCTTTTCAAAGAATGTATATTGCATAAAGGGCAGTTGAGTTTGCTTTGAGATGTCTGTGAACATCCCTATTTTCTTCTTGGTTATGCCTTTCAGTGGGGAGTGGAGGGGCTCTGAGAGTTCGTTGGTCCACTAATTCTCCACCACCAACAGCTTCCATTGGAGTGTGAACTTCCAGGGAGCTGGTGTCATTGGCTTTTCAGTACCTTTGTTAGGATTAGAAAACCTAGCCCACCATTTTGCCATTGTTTTCACAGATGCACACAGCAGTTGTGTCGTCTGTTCTTTCCCTGCCCCTCAATATAAGTCTCAATATACATTTACATGGTTTTGTAAATCCTACTAAATAATTAATTGCCTCTTTAGATGCCAAAAGACCTTTTATAAATGTGATCAGTGAGTTTATGAGCAAATTTGGGTCTTTCCCATAAAAGCATAGATTAATTTCTGTGGCTAGGTAGTATCTTTATAAAATAGAACAATAATTTTGAAAAGTAGCAGGAGTCTCACTTACCTTTCCTCCCCTCCCACCTGATTATTCTCCCCCACCCCCAAACTAAAAGGTGCTGGTTTAGGATTGGGAGACCTCAAAGAACAGTGGGAAACAGTGGTGCAAAGTTTACAGCAAGTCAGTGCTGTAGAATCACTTGTGCCCACTTGTCCCATCCAAAACCATCTCCACTTTTATTATGACAAGGAAGGGAAGAGAAACAAAGAGTGACAGTGAAAGGATGGGGGAAAAGGAGAATTATTGTCCTGGCTTAAGTGCACAGTCTATTTCTGGAGAAGGCTTAATAGTGTACTGCCAGTAGACTGGTTCCTCTCCATGCGCAACAACTGTTGGGGATGTCCTCTCAAATCTGGCTACTGCCTGGTTAGCTGGCATGTGATATAAAGCAGGAAATAGGAGTGTGCCAGGCATATATAACTGTATGTGTGCCACTCCTGGTCCATCTGCAGAGTAATACTGCACCTGCCAGTTGCTTTAGCTGGCTATGGGGAGGAGAGAAAGAAGAGAGAATATATATTATTAGACAGGGAAAGCCCACCATCTTCTCATTTTCCTTTCATTGCTTTGCTCTCACTATGTTTTCCAAAAAAGCCTCTTTGGGACTGGCTATTTTTGGGGTTCTGTTTGTGCAGTAAAAACACCTTGTATATCTTATTTTTAGTGAACAAAACTGTCAATGTATGCAGATTTGTACACCTCTGGCTGTCATATATCTTGACTTTGAACCCCATTTTTACATGTAGGGGATTATATTAATAATTTGGAACCTTTTCCACAAAAAAATCTAAATTGCCTATGAAGCAATACATTTCCTTACTGCTCATCAATCATTTTTCTCCAGCAAAAATTTCCAGCACCCATTAAGAGCCTTAAATCATAAAACCTAACTGCTTCTGAATAAATAAAATTTGGAACTTGATATGGATGACCTACTATTTCATCCTGTAAGTGACAGAAGACTGAGCCCGAGGATGGAATAAACCAACATCAGCTGACATAAAGGATGCTCCATCCTCAGGATAGATAGAAAAATCTTCATCCCAAGGATCTTCAAAATTTGTGAGTATTTATTTATGGTCTGGGATTTTTTTTTTTGCTTTCCAGAATTCATACTGTATCTCAGTGGGAGAAAAAATTTTATGTTTCCTTGATCCAGAGGAAAAAAGGGTTATTGCCTCAGATCCTGCCCAAAGACTCTAAGAAAGTGTTGTGTTTCTCCATTTCCACCTTTATTTTTTTCCCTGCTACAATCTCAGTATCTCACAATTTTCCTGCAAAAAAGATTTGTGAAATCAAGATTTCCTTAGAATCCATCAATTGTATTCTGGAATTAGCAACCAAAACTAAATTTCTGCATCCTTGGTAAGTGTTAGGTTTAGCTCTTGCTACTAAAAAGAGCATGTGCTTTTGTGTCAGACTAGATCTATTGCACAGAACCCACAGGCCTCCTTTTTCTACTATATTTGTATGTGTTTGACTTCTGTGGTCATGTACAGGAAATAAGTGTGATGGGGGAAGATTAAATGTCAATACACATACGTTCCTGGCAATCCCCTTCGTGTTGTCTCCTCATAATGGATGTATTGATTCAAACTTTCTCTGTCGTCGCAGACACGACGTACATGCGCACTGTGCCAGGCTGCACAGCACAACAGCCAGGCATATGATATCCACGTTTGGGATGGTGATGGTGAAATGGTGACAGGTCGGGATTACCGCTTTTATTGCCAAGGAGTCAGGTTGTGGTGATTCATGAGACAGCTGTTAGAGGGTGATCGCATTAATAATGTGAGCTGCGAAAACAATGTGTGCCGATGCTAAAAGCTGCTTCTCAAATGACACGTGGATGGCAGAGCTTTTAGGGTACTACATGTTTTCACAAATGATACATCACAAACCTAAATAATATAGATCATTTCTACATATTTTATTATTAGTGTGAAATAAATGTAATTATAACAGGTTTATAAAGTGCCAGGTGGCTGGTTTTGTCTGTTTATCAGTATTTTACTCCTGTTCCATCTCACACTCATCTTAAGTGTATTTAGTCAACACCTCTGACTTCAAACAGGCAAACTCTTTTATCTGACTTCACAGCATATTCTTCTCACAGTGGTGGATGTCATCATCTTCTCTTGACATTGTTTTTACCGTGTTTTCTTACTTCCATTCTTACCCTCCCATGTTTCTGCTCCCTTTGGTGGCTACTGCAGGCACATATTTTGCCTGATTAGTAGCAGAATAAGGTTGCATGTAGCAAAAAAGAAAGTAGTCATATGGCTACACTGCAGTGACCCTGTCCTTTCTTAACCTATTCCTTCAGATATGCCTCAAGTTATTTTGAGAGGTAGTAGATAAAGTGCAAGTATGTCTATATGCAACCAGTACCGAGATCTGTTTTAGAACAAGAAAGTAACTGCTTAGCAACTAAAGCAATCCTTCCTCAAAATAACAACAAGGAAGTTCAATTATTCACATTAGGTAGTATATTTTTGATGGGACACCATGAGTTATTAAGCACTTTATAGCAGATATAAAGATGGTAGAATCTGTCCTGAAATAAATGAAAAATGGAGTCCTAAAATGACAGCCGAAGTTCAACTCAGCTGTGAGTTAGAAGGAATTAATTTCTAGGCACCAGCAAAGCAATGAGGCTTACAAACAATGCTATGTTCCATCAGGAAAAATCATCATGGCAGCCTCTATTTTCATATGTTTCCATTAAAAAAAAAAAAAAGGAAAAAAGAGGAACAGTAAACAAATATATTTAATTTTAGAACAGTGACACCTTCTCTGCTTATTCCTTTGCAGGGGTTATTTTAAAATGCTGAAGAGGAAGCTGAAGAGGTGAAACTCTAGTGAAATTCTGGCTCCATTGTGGCCATAGACAGCTTGACTTTTGGTCATGATGTGCTCACAATACACCTCTCACCTCCCTATGCCCCTCGGGGATCATCTGCATTGAGATCTGCTTCCACACTACTGTCCGGCTACCCTACAAGGTTGCAATGCCAAAATCAACATGCATTGCACACTATCTCATGAGATCTGTTAATTTTCCTTTAGCCACGTCCTTCCCTCCCCTTCCTCCTCCGCTCCTCTGTCCACCACAAATACATTGCATTTTCATGTTGTTATTAGGCTTTGGACATTGGTACAAGGCATTGATACTGAAGGAATGGTGGAGTTCAGCTGCCGCCTTTGTACCTGGCATTATAAATATATCTTGCTGCTCTAACATGTTCACATAGGATATGGAGAGTGCTGAAAACCCAGCACCTGACCACTATGACAGTGGGAACAGCCCAGCAGTTCTCAGAGATCTAGTTTATGGCAAATTTCTTTAAATCAGACAAGATCTTAAGTGCCTGTCATAAGTCAGTCATCCTTCAAGTGCTCTCATTTTCTCCATGTGAGCTCTTCACAAACTTACCCGTCTGCGTTTATATATAGGGCTGTGGTGAAAAACCACTGTAAGAACTAGGTGAACAAGAAGATTTGTGGGTAAGATGTCCTGTCCCTAGAGCAAAAATATTCACCTTTGCTATATAAAACACTATTTCACAAGGGTACTCCCTATGAATCCCATAACCACTGGACTCTGGCCAAATCCCAAAAGGAGATTGGCAGAATAAGGTGAAAACCAAAGACTTAGCTAAGCAGAACTGCAGTTTTCAGAAGCTTGTTGTTCCATTGCTGCTTTCTGGCCTTGGTTTAGATGCTGTAGAATGTCAGCACCATAGCTGTGAAGTCGGGGCTTTTCTTAAACTGAGCAAACACAAGCAGCCACTTGTCTTCCCATGTCAGCTCTTGCATCCATCCTTCACTTTTTCAGCTGAAGCCATTATCACTTATTCAAAGAGATGCAGGAGTTGGGCATTTCTGAAAGGCTATGTCCTGTTTCAAACATGCATCTTTAAGTCAAATCAGAAATAAATAATCAAGTTTTGATCCACTGTCTGAGCTGCAAAACCAGGAGTAAAAATATATTCCCAGAAGCAGATTCCTTCCCCCCTCTTTTTTCAGTATGAATTGGAAAATAAAAACTGCCTCATTTTAATCCAAGATAAAACTTATCTTTATTTTGGGTATTTTTTGATCCATTAAAAATCTCATTCACTACATTTCAAAACAAAATGTTCCAAAACAGAATGTCAAAATATTGTTTATTAAAACAGTATATTTTAAGAGCTTTAACTTCGTAATCTATTTTTGAATCTTTTTATTGCTGAAACTATTCGTTGAATTTAAACTATATATGTGGGTAGCTGTGGTCAGCCTCAAACTGCATATTTGGTGGATAAATTACTCTCAGGGGGAAAATGCCCCACCCTAGTTATAATATCTAGTTTCTTCTTTAGTATCACCTTTTGACAGAAGCAGAGAAATATTGGGATTTTGATTCTATTTATTCCTATCAGTGCAACAGGGCATACTAACATTCCTCTCCTTTTCCTTTAAGAAGTAAGTATTTCTCTCAAACCAGTGTGTTTTTAAACTGATGGTTTGGGAATAACCTCCTCACCTAATGAGTGGTGTGTCTTGTCTATGTACCCATTTTTCTCCTCCCTGATAACCTTCGTAGAAATCTGTCATTCCTCTGCATGACAGGAATGTATAGGAATGTTCCCTCAACTTCCTTTCTCCAGCTTGCTGCAAGCTGTAATATGCAGGTTTCTCTCCTTGCATTTTCTTATTTTCCTTTGTAGACTGCTCTTGTTAGTTTTAATTACAGCAGTGGAGGACAGTATGCTAAAGAGCTCCCCAAGGAGGTGGCACTAATGGTCACATGTCCCCCCTGAGTGACAGCATCCGTTCTGGTTGCAGTACTACAAAGACATGGGGGCAATTCTTGTATGGATTGGTAAACGGACTTTATGTGAGAAGATAAATTAGCAGGCATCTGCGTTTCCTATTTGAATAGGCTATGTGTGACTCAGTAAGCCTTTTGTTCAGCGGGCTAAAAAATGGCATACAACTCCTCATCAGCATTGAAATTTTAAAGCATATTAAATTACTATGGCATATTTTTGAGGAGTGTAAAGAAAAAAAAAATGTAGTGGATTTAGCACTGAGCCTTTCAAACCATCAACCCCAACACTGAGACAAATCCCAAAGAAAATAATAGCAGAAAAAACCCAAATGGTTTGTATACAGAAAGAAGCTAAGGCGCACGTGAAATACTATTTTCAATAGTGGTTTTATTACTGTGTCAGTGCACACTGTGTGTGCACACATACACTACAGATTCCTATTGCTGATTTGGGGACTTATATAAAGCATACTGAGATTTACATCACAGGATGTAACTTCTGGAGGGGCTTTTACGCCAGCCTTTGCCAAAATTCACCCCGTGATTCTTAGTTTGCACCCTCTGTTGCATTTGCCAGCATTTTTGTGAAGTAGGAACACTAGGCTACACATACTGTGCACTGTTAACATACATTAGCTGTGCCTTGTGGCAGTATTCAATCAGATGAATGAATGGAGCAGTATGTCAATGCACAGTATGATTGCAATTCAGAATCAT
>VZTM01034163.1:0-38843 GCA_013400555.1 Jacana jacana | reverse complement strand
ACTCAAGTTAAATTAAATTTTTTTTCATGGATATTAACTAAGCCTCTCCTCTGACAGAAAAGTTTCCTATATGTGAAGTTACAGAGTACTTATATTTCACTGGTACAACAAGCCATAGAAAATGGTTCATTCAAACTGCATTTTTTCCCCTGCTTCATACAAATTCTTCTTGCTTCATTTCTCCAGCAAACTTAGACTGTACACAGTTCCACTGTAAGGGTCTGTTTTTATTATTTTCCAGATCCTCCTGGTTTGTTTCCATCCTCCAGTTAATAAATTTTGCATTTGAAGCTTTTTTTGCACTGTATGCAAAGACAGTTTTGCACTATAGAAATGCACGACTAAGCTAGCTGTAGCACAAAAACCCACCTTTAGTAGCAATGAAACCTACGCGCTTCACATCAATAAAGATGCTTTGACATTATATGAGTAGCACTGAAAACCCCAAAACCATATGCACCTGTGAATTCAAAATATACCTATATGCAAAAGGATTCTTACTTTTGACCATTAGAACTCCATTTTGGGGTTAAATTCTGATTTTTAATCAAATACATACAGCAATTTTCTACTAAGTTGGCAGCAGCCACATAAAACTTCCAGATACTAAATGGTACCCCACACATATACTCAGGCAGTTCTTCCAAGAAAATCCCATAACATCACTCAAAGCATAAAAAAAAAAGAGCAAATTCCTATAGAAGACAATGGGAAATCTGGAACCTACCTTAAAGGATCTGAATTTCTATATACATTATATACAGATATCTATTATCTATGATGTATATAGATGTATATTTCTATAGACATTAATTTCTTCACATTGACTCTGCTGGAATTCAAGGGAGAATTAATCCCTAAAGTCACAAGACTAATAACTGCATGCAAATGACCCAAAAACTTAGCAACTCCCCAAATCTAACTGTTTTAGAAAAAGGTAACTGATGCACTGCTCTGCAAATTTACATTAGCAGCTGGTGAATTTGGAGAGAAATCAAATACAGGCAGACAGAGACTTTTTTAAATGCTTCAGAAAGGAGCACTGGAAGAGTCATGTGTGACATTAACCAAATCCTGTTTGTGCTACTACACGTATCACCTTCAAGAACACTGTATTCTTATATTAGATGCTACCTTATGAAAATATCAAGGTCAATGTCAATTTGGCTTATTGTCAGTGGAAGCATTTGTCACATGAAGTCAACCCTAATTTGTGTAACCAAATTCTGTACAACTTCAGTGAGAATTGCTTATTTATACTGGGACATATGCTTCCTCCCCTCTTCATGCCAGTTATCTTTTAACATTGCTCTCAGTGAAAAAAAAAAATAAAAAAAAAATCACGTAGAACAGGAGAAAGTTGAATGCAGATGTCATTCTGAGACTTAGATCAGAGTCTACTTTCACTTCACTGCTTTCGTATTATAACCAATATTAAAATAGACTTCTATCATATATATAGTTTTCCCATAAGACTATCCAATTATTTTTTTAATATATAAACGACTTATTAAAGAAACACTCAGACACTTAAGAAAAAAACAAACACAAAACTCCCCCAAGAAGTTGGGTTTCCCAAAAGCATTGAATTCTTCCTGGAGTTTTTATTTACATCCTGCTCTGGGAAGTTCAGAAAGCTGTGTAATCTTACAAGTAAAATGATTCTGTTTAGATTCATAAGTATGCTGCTTAGAAAGACCTTTCTTCAGTTTCCAAAACTCATTTAATCATATAATAACTAGGATTTTATGTTTACTTTTAACAAGGGACTGAATTTCAGGAAAGCTTTCATATTGCTACTACCATAAGCAATATTTACACATCTCATTTTCATTCACTCAGCTCACTCACTTGGTTTTACCACAAATTAAATCACATTAAGTTTTCCTATGGCTTGTATTAGAAATAGTGTGACCAGCAGAAGTAGGGAGGTGATTGTCCCCCTGTACTCAGCACTGGTGAGACCACGTGTCGGGTATTGTGTCCAGTTCCGACACCTGTCACAAGAGACATCTCGAGGTGCTGGTGAGAGTACAGAGGAGAGCAATAAAGCTGGTGAAGGGCCTGGGGCATAAATCTTATGAGGAGCAATTCAGGGAGCTGGGACTTCAATTTGTGGAAGAGGAGGCTGAGGGTACACCCCATCGCTCTCTACAACTACTTGAAAGGACATTGTAGAGAGGTTGGTGCTGGCCTCTTCTCACATGTAATTAGCAACAGAACAAGAGGGAATGGCTTCAAGCTGCAGCAGGGTAGGTTTAGGCTGTACATTAGGAAAGAATTCTTCACAAAGAGTGGTCAGACACCGGAATCAGCTGCCCAGGGAGGTGGTTGAGTTGCCATCGCTGAATGTGTTTAAGAGTCAATTAGATGTGGTGTTGAGGGATATGGTGTAGGGGAGAACTTTGTAGAGTGGGGCTGATGGTTGGACTCGATGATGCCAAGGGTCTCTTCCAACCTAAATGATTCTATGATTTTCTGATTCTGTGAACACCTTATATTTTGCTCTTATTTTAGTAATCTTTTTATTTTCTTTGGAAACTTTGTGAAAGTTGCTCTCTTTCATGAACTTCTGAAGTACATCTTTTGATCTTTGAGAAAAGGAATATTTTTATACTGCCACTTTTATACTATCAGGCCCTTGTGGACACTGCTGAGAGTGATTTTAGTATTTTTAGTGATTAGTATACTGAAATTCAGAAATAAGTAAAAAAATAAATTAAAAAATTGTCAAATAAATGAGTAGATCAGTACCATATTAAGTTCTGCCTTCAAGAGCTTGAAGTAAAACCAAGTAAGACATACCAAGGAAATGATGTGCGGTACACCTTATCTAGACCCAAATTGGAGGCTGAGTTTGCACACTAATCACAGAATCTTGGCTTCTTAATCAGTTCTTTTATCCAGAAACATACAAGGTGGAAGACAGAGACAGGCACAGTTCATGGACATTGAGTCTCTAGAAACACCTGCTCTATGTTGATTACTAGACAGAGGAAACTTCTGATGACTAAAAATTGTTGTGTACTTTGTTTTATTCAACTGAATAGAGCAGTGCTTTAAAACTTGGGAAGTTATCAGCTAATATGGGAAACAAACACCAATGCAAAGTGAATTATGTCTAGGTTTAACTTCCAATCTTGTTTTTTTCTGCTCTTATACTTACTAATCACACCATATAATTTTTTTTTTAAAGCTAGATTTTTATTTAAATAGAAGACAATGAAGAAAATTGGTCATAAAAAATAAAATATTTCTTTTGCAACACAAAACATTTAATAACTGAACCAGCACTATCCTTGTTTCCTTCTGTTACTTCATATATTTAGAAGTGTTGAAACCTTTTTAGGTTTTTTGTACCAAAAGATCTTTCACTAAAACCAGCCAAAAGATTTTATTTTTCTTTTGCCCTAATAGTTTATAATAAAGGACTCCATATCCAGGCATTTCTTAGGAGAAAGATGAGTGTACAAACGGAAGTAATATTCTAGGTAAGGTAAGTTTAATTGAATTTTAGTTAAAAAAAAATGTATGTCTGGTAGAATACGTTGTTTACTACATTTCTTTCCTGACATACGTGATCATCATGCAGAACTCAAAAAGCAGGTCTTGAATTGAACTGAATTTGTATAAAAGTCTGAATTATAAGTCAGAATTGCAACAAGCTTAAAACAATAACCAGCAACTCCTAGGTGAATGACTGTAACATGCAATTTTTTAATGTAGCAGTGTTATTTCTTAACTATTTTTCTTAGAAAGTTCTACAAAGAAAGTGCTTAAGTAATGGTCGTAATAAATCAGTCTTGAAATATCACACATTGAACCTATTTCAGTTGGTATATGTTGGTGAAAAATATCAGTACAATATTGTTATAAACAAACAGCAGTGTTTTTTTGACATCTTAACTCAAATCACTGGTACAGGCATGCTTAATAAAAACCATACATTTCAAACATCTAAAGTCACATTTCTTCAGAATTGCTCTCAAAAAGAAAAATTTCCAGCAGTGCCTCTGTGGAGAGCAGGGCAAGTGAACAGGCCCCGTTGCTCCTGGAGAGTTCCCAGTGCAACCGGACAGGAGGACATTGCTGCTGGTGTAGCCTACACTGCCCATCCTAATTTGGGGGATAGCTCTGCTTTGCACAGGGCACTTCAGCAGGGGAGCTCCAGAAAGCTTTTCCAAACTAAACTTCTCCACAAGTATACAACTCTAAATGTAGCACTGACAGGACTGGGAATTGACAAATCTCACTGAAATTTTAGAATTGGTTTGTGCCCACTTGCCTTCACATAAGAAAGGTCATCAGAAGTGCATGTTTTTTTCATTTAGAAACTTCAGAGATATTGTTTCTTCCAGGTTTTCTTCAGATATTGGTATTAATACAGGAACACATCTGCACTCATCTTAAAAATCCAAGAGGCAAACTACTGGTAAACTTGTCAGTACAATATGTATAAACTTTGAATCAAGGATGGAGACTGCTTGTGACCTATAAGTAGTAATAAAGACTTAACTCCCTTTAAGTTTCAGAAAATCAATATTCTTTTAAAGAAAGCTGTCCCTGTCAGCTTAATTCTAATACAGACCACTGAAAATGAAACTCTATTAACTAGTTGTGTTTTTATTATTAAACTCTATTATTCTAGTTGCATCTCACTAAAAGTCATAATGTCAAGATGAAAATACACAAATGCCTTTTTGGGGCATACAGGAACTCTTTAGAACAACATATTTTAAACATGTTCTATCCACAAAACTTTCCTAAGGTATTTAAAATCTTAAGATAGCTAGAGCCTTAGATGTGCATCTGTGATGACACAACCAACCTGATTCCTCACATTAGAATCTAGTCCAAAATGCATATTAATACTTTTCATAGAGGCAATCAACTGGAAAATCCCAACTCGGCTCTTGAACATTACCTTACCTCTGAGTATCTGCCTTCCTGCTTCATTAGAGCAAAGCAAGTCTACATCAATTTTAGATCTGGTTCTCTAGAATTCCATGTAATATATTTTATGAACTAAAAAGGAAGTCCAAGGAGGAGGCTTCCTTTATTGCTATAAAGTAAATTGATTCTGAGAGCCAACTAGCTGTTGGCTAACCATTTTAATTGAGATATCTATTTTAATTAATGAGGGGAAAAGAAGGGAGAAAAACAAACAAACAAACAAATAAAAAAAGACAACCAAAAAACTAAACTAAACCAAACCAAACCAAAACAAAAAAAACCCAAACCCTGTTTTCTCTCAGACTGGATCTATGAAGCCTCCACCTAATCCAGTTTGAGCTATTGAAAAATGTTAGTTCCCTGACTGAGATGTGAACTTTATGGAAGGCAAAGCAATCAATTATTTCACACGCAGTGTCCAAGAGCCTTCATCACCTCAGCTTAGAATTCCTTATCTAACCAGAAACAGGTATAAATAAAGCAACTAATTGATATGACCTTATCAGTCAGGTTCAGAAGTGAGGTGTCCTTTGTTCCTCCAAGGACACAGAAACCTCTGCTTACATGCAGAGAAATTTTTCAGCATTCAGTTCAGACCTTGAACAACTAGAACAGGCTCTAGTACAATGGATCAGAATTACTTTGTGAAGACGAGAGGATTTTTAGGTGTGCTAAAACAAATGATGATCAGTGTAGGAAATAAGACATAAAAATACAGAAATCATAAAGAGAAGCCATTAGGAAATCTAAGAACCTTGCAGAGGCTTAAAATTTCATTGTGACAAGAAACCATCACTGGCTGTTATCAAAAGTTAGAGTGACTAAATTAAATAGAACAAAAAGATGAAGCAACACCATAACAGGAGTTGTTGGAGATTAGTGTTACAATTTGAAACTCAGAAAGAAAATTCAATGCAAGGGAAACCTGGTGAATAAAATTAAAGAGAAGATTAATTATTCTGTCCATCATTCATTTCTAGAGTCTTTAATTTAACTTGGATGTGTATAGGAAGAGCTAGCCTTCTGCTGCCATCCACTTGGAATCCCTCCAGCTCTTTCCTTTTGTTCAGTGATAGCCTGCCTTAACCAGATAAAATGAAAAAAAAAACCAAACCCGAACCAAAACTGTCTTCCTGAGCTCACAAGGCAGCTTTAAAGTAAAGCAAGTAATGCTTCAAACAACTTATTGATACTACTTTCCTAGATTTCAAAATGCCTGCTATACTGGAAAAAAAATACACAATCCTTTTTCTAGCAATCTAAAAAAAAGGGAATCTGCAGTTTATATCTGCTGTTGTTCACTCTCAGGATACAGAAGCAGGCACAAATAACATCTTCAATGCACTTCACCCTCTTCCCTATTTCAAAAAGAAACTGCAAGGCTTAATCATAGAATTGTGGAATAGTTTGGGTTGGAAGGGACTTTTAAAGGTCCTGTAGTCCAAACCCCGCTGCAATAAGCACAGACATCTTCAACTAGATTGCCCAACAGGTTGCTCAGAGCCCTTTGGGTTGTGTAGTGTGATGTAACAAAAAAAAAACCCCAAACCTCTGGAAAATACACTGAGCAAGGGTGTTCTGGGAAAAATAAACTTTTTATAAATCTTATGTCAGCAGAGTATCTGTATTAGAGAACCATTATGAAGTCTTTTTGAGGCCAAGGATGTTTAATAGGAATATTTCTTAATATGAAGCTAGAGCTTAGATTTTTGGTCCATGCAAATTTGCTTTTACATAGACACACAGACAGACAGATACATATATAGCGATGGTCCCCACTACTGAAAAAGGAAAATATTTCCTGTTTGAATACACACAAGCATGCATAAATGCAGTTATACAGTATGTTTCTCTTCCAACACAGCAAGGTCAGCAACAACAAAATTAAAGTCAAACTACTAATGGCCATGATTACTTTAGTTCAGATATCTCCATACGGCTTTCAGTAACTAAATTCCTTAAAGAGATGATATAAACATCTGTAACTTAAAGGAGTTCAAGAGAAAGCTGCCAAATTACATCTAGCAAAACATAGTTTTTAAACATATTTACCTTAATCTTTATTATTGCACAGCCAAATGGTGAAATTTTATTTTATCTGTGAAATGTTTCACGTACATTATTTAGTTAGAAAAATAAAGGAACCTGTGAAGTGTATAACTCATTCTTTCTAGCAATAAATCATTATTTTTGCAAGTTTACAGATAATGTATTTCATATAATAATTGATTACATAGTGCAATAAATTTTATTCTGCCAACAAGAACAAAAAACAAATCTTCCTGAAATTTGCTACATGAATATATATATTATATTTGAAATCAAGACTAGACTTTGATTTAACCACATATACAGGGGTTTAAATTACGTTAACAAATTGTGTCTTCAAGGTCTCAAAATAAAAGGAATTAATAGGTAAGGCTGTCAATCAAATCCCAACACCATTGAAAAAAAATCAATGAGAATGTGGTAGCTATCTTGTCTGTTAATCAGAAAGCAAAAATCTCTCACCAAGTACCTCACTGTAATGTAGAAAGTGAGCAGAACGGGGAAAAAAATACAACTATAATGAACTCTGTGTTTGTTAGGATATTAATATGTACCTTTGTTAGTATTTGCTACAGGTACAATTTGTAAGGTCACCTGGCAAGCATTCTGAAGGAGACACAACAGAAGTATTGTTTGTTTATTTATCTGTTTAGATAAATAAGGAAAGCCTTGTGTTTAAGTGACCACCCGAAAAGTGGCAGTTGCATTGAGCTAAATTTAGGTTCAGAACAATAATTGAGAGGAACTGTTCTTAACTGCAGAATTAATCCATTTGTAGTACAGTCGTTTGACATTGTCACAAGGACGGATCAATCCAGTTGGGGATACTAAAATGTGTTCTGTATCACTACAATCCTCCCCATTATCATCTCACTGTTACCTAAATTCTTCAGGAATTGTCAGTGTCAAAGGCAGTTGAGCTGAGCAACAATGTAAACTCCATTTCCTTCAGCAAGATACTTGAATCATCTCCTTAACTATAGCTTATGTTCAGACTTCCTAAATAGTAAAAAACATGCCCAAAGAAATTAAATCCAAATAAACTGTTTTAAATCCACGTGTACTATCATACCTTGCCCCTTACAAAGAAGTGATTTTATTAATAAAACTGTATGATGAAAATTTAACTTAAAAATTAAATACTTATCTCTAATTTAAGCTTGCATTAAATCAACCTGCCTTCCTCTCTCATCATAGGAGCCTTAACTCATACTGCATATTTGAAAAAGCTATCCTTAGTTCTAACGGTGATTTTGGTGACCAGTGATTTTGAAACTCAGCATGTGGGCTGAAGTATATTTTACATAAAATACACCCACTATTCAGTGAATACTACAATAAATACATAGTACATTACAGTTAAAATTACTTAACTCTGGATGAATAAGGCAATTTGAGGACCAGTTTATGTTGAAAATAACTTGTCACTCTGGTACTGATGTATAAAAACCTGCCAGCATCTCTGTCTTGTTTAAGCTACTTCTCAAAATTTGTGTTCACTAGGGTAATTTCTTAAAATTTTGCAAAAAATAAATAATTCTTCCAAGTATCTGTATCTAATTAATTTAGAACAACTATTTTTGGACATCTTTACCATATGATGCCTATGAATACTCATTCAGAAGCTGAAATCAAAAAGAGAAATCTCCCTACGTCCAATAAAAAAGTTTCTCCAGAGAAAATTTAAGTATTGAAAGAGATGCTACTAAATTTCTGAGAAAAAATAATTACTTTTCCTTTAGCTAAGCTGTTGTTACTGTCTGTGTATGAAGTGTGTGAGTTCTTCAGATACAGTCTCTCTAAAATTGTTCAGCTACATACAGAAAGCATGGGATGTTCTATAACACCACAACAAATCTCATTGACAGTTTTACCATAAAGTACTCTATTTGCCCCCTTTGTTTATAATTAAGTCACTTCCTCCATAACTGGCACCTAAAATTTATGGTTTAAGTAATCTTCAAAAGAAAATAACCGCTCACTCAATCTTTAGAAGTTAGATTTCCTTCTCAGTTTCTTTGCTCTGATGAGATGATACTTTATAAAGCTCTCAGCATAAAACCAGGGTTAATAAAAGCAATCACCAATATATTTTCACCAAAAAATAACCCCTGTGTGCGCATTCTTCATTGTATGTATCTTTTTTCTTTTTGTTATCACATACAAATAACACCTGTGCATAGATCCAAGGAATCAAAGGAAGAAGAAAGCAATGTTCAATACTTGAGGTCACTGTCACCTGCCCATTGCCTGAAAAGCACAAGCTTTGTTTGAAGAGCCAAATGTTCAAAGCATTTTTAACATGAAAAAATAACTCTTTTTTTTTTGTTACATATTCCCAAAATCTAAATAGTTTCACAGTCTGGTGATCAATAAACACTAAAGCAATCAGCATATATTAAATGCCTGGTTAGTTGCTTTGAACTTACTTATTTCTAGTCCTTATACACAATGGGGTATAGTTAAATAGTTTGGGATCAGCAGATACTTCACTAGCTTAATGCTACTTCATTTTAAGATAATCAACAAATGCAAGCCCTTGAAAAATGAATAAGAAAGTCATGCTTTCTCCCTAGTCCTATAAAGTCAAACATGTAAGACAAAAGTGGAAAAGACAGTAAGCTCCTTCAGATGTTTTTTTCAGTATCAACTTGCTGAATATCAGAATTTTTTTTGACCTATTTGATTCTGTTTATTCTCATCACATAGTTGACATATTGATATGTTAACACCTGTCTTCAGGCTGTATTAACTAGTCTTTAGATTTCAAAAGAAAATACACTTAAATTTTTTTTCTGTGCTACCTCTAAGACACAGAAATGTGTTTCTTAACCTTTCAAATGGGAGATATTGATAAGCAAGTTTTGTGAATGACTTAACTCACATCACATGTACTATATAACACATGAACTTACTACAGAACATAGACCCTGCAGCAGAGTTAATGAGTCAGTGTTTGAACAGACGGTGCTGTTACCGCAAATAGCTAGATGGAGCCCGCTTTATATTTCCGTGGGTTCCCAGGCAAATTCAGAACTGGGTTAGTATAGGTCTTCCTTATGTTCTCCTGGGTTTAAATACACACTTTCAGTCTGTTGCTTATCATTCTTATTTAGGTAAATTTCATTTATCTTCTAGTCACATTTACATTTCTTCTACATGTCATAACTTGAAACTAACACATCAATCTTTCTACTTCAATTTCTGCCTGCATTATGTCACAATCGTGCTCTCCACTGCTGGCAAAACCAGACATTCTCTTTAGCTGCAATTCATTCTGGAAATGCTGGATTGTCAGACAGCCTCAGCAGTAAGCAACAAAAGCCAATGATAAGTCATTCTTTGCTGAGTTCAATATAATTGATTTTCAAAGCATCTCTCCTCTGCTGATCAGTGCTGTAGCAAGATTGTATAAGGCCTCTGTTTTCCCCCTGAAATTCTGTTGGTGTCCTTCGTTGCCCCATAATATGCCTTGCTCACCCACCTGCCTGTGGAAGCAAGAGCTGATAGGACTTGAGTATACTTGTGTGCAGTCTTCACAAAGATTGCGTGAAGTTTCAAGGATATACTGCTTTTGCCTCAGTCTGCTACAACTCAAGACTTACAGTCCTGACCCCTATCTGGTTATGCTTTATCTTGATTTTTTTTTCTTTCTTTTTTTCTTTAAGTATAAGCTGACAGCTAAAAAAGAACCATTTGTAGGTATAATTCTACCAAGAACTCCCTTTTATTATTCCATTCAACTACACTCAAGCATATAATAATTCCTCCTCCATAAAGTGCCTATATATACTTTGGCCCTGTATTCACCCATTACTAACAGCTATACAACCTTTTTTTTTTTTTTTTTCTTTTTTATAACAGAGTAAGGGCTTTGTTTTCTTGCTTCCATATTATGCAAATAAATATGTATAGTCCCATTAGCTTGTAGACTGAATACAAATTATTTCCTTGTCCTTGAATCCAATAAATGTTTTAAGCAGTTTTTATGAAGATGTGTGAACTTAAAAACTCTTTAAAACAATAATATGTGAATACAGGACCAAAGTCTTTTACGCACTTTATGGAGGAGATATTATTGTACGCTTGAGTGTGGCAAAGAAAATATTTAAAATCTGATGTCTTGAAAATGGAGATACGGATACTTTATTTTAAAAGTCTCCTTTCTCAAAAATACTTATTTTAAACGCCTGGTAAAATAGAGTGTTTGATCTTGGAGGGAATGAGGCTGTGTTTTCCTCTATGCTTTATTTATAAATATATTTTCTTTTTTCCTGTTAACTTCTTTTTAACTAACTTCATATCTTCACTTCCAATGAATCAAGAACATGAGAACATTTGCATTTTTAGTTGCACGTTTTCTTGCATAATAGTTCAGATAATAAGGCCTCCAAGAAGAACCACAGCAACTGGCCTAGCTTCTTAATTCTTAATGACCGTTGTCAAATTAAGCATGCAGCATCCCAAAACAGTGGCAGTCTTTGAGACAGTTAAGCTGTATTTCTGCCTTGTTCCAATAAAGGTATCGGGAAGTTGAGAGCAGTGATCATACCCTTCGCATTGTTCTTCAAGAGCTAACACTACAGCCCCTATGCTCCATTCCCCTTATGTTTCACCCTGGTGCTAACACTATATCTAAATCATTGCCACTGACAATTCATCCAGATAATTTCAATTTGCTGGTAATCAAATAACCATTAGTGTGAAGTGACACACAGTTTCATGATGGATGCAGTAATTTAAACTCGGGAAGCAGGGAACTGTGAGAAAGTAGGTATCTGTAGGTATTTGCTTATGCAGCTTCAGGATCGCAAGTGGACAAATTCAGTAGTTGGGTGACAGTAACAAAGAACAGAAACTTAGCCAAAATAATTAGAATAAGCAGGTTTAGAGAGCACTATGATTCTTTTCTGTTAGCACTATCAGGCAGCAGCAAGGCTGAATTGCCCTGTAAGGGAAGGAGACCTGAGACCCAAGTGTTAAAAGGCAGTCAGGGTCAACAGCCTCTCTGACAAGGAACCAGGAAACCAAATCAGTAAGTCAATGTCAGGATCAGGTCTGGTAATGGTAGCATGGATCATCCAAGAGCCCAGCAAACACTTGGCAGGCCCAAGGCCAAACCAGAAAGCCAAGTCAGAAGATTGGGATGCAGATCAGGAGCAGAGAGTTACAAGATGAGGTACAGATGCAGCATCATTGTGGCTGTAGCCTAGCTCAGATGGGGGCCAAGCACTAGAGCCTCAGATCCAAGTCACTGCCCCAAACAAAGGGGGAAGGAGCTGCTGCTAGATCTTTTTCTACCTTCTTCACAACAGCAAGATGGCCTCCAAACACCAGCTAAATTCATACAAGGGAGAAGGAGAACACACCCCTGAATGCACTTCAAGTTTCACAGAAGTGCACAAAATAGAAAGTTGTGAGACCTTGTTTGTTCAGCTTTCTTTTAGAAAGAGCCATTTCCAGTTCTCTTTGCAGGTTTCATGGGCAGCAAGTGCCTTGATTGAAAAATAAAGACCAAACAGTTTTTTCTGCAAGTGGAGCCTTACAGAAGCTATTGGCAATTTTTGTGCAATGCACCAGGCCTAAAAACATTGTGTGCTAAGCAGTGTCTTCGTATTTCTGTTCTGAATAAGGCAGCAGCACTTTTTACTGTAAAGCTGTTAGATTTAAAATAATATATACACAAAATAAACAGTCAAAATTCTTCTTGAAAATAAACTAATATTGGTAACTAAGACTAGGCAGTTACTTATCATATCATCAGGAGATTTAAACCTATTATTTAAAGAAAAATCTGTACTTCAGGAAATAACAGGTCTCAGACTGAATGTATTAAAAAAAATGGTTAAAATTTTCAAACCAGAGAGGAGGCTTCTAAACAAAAGCACTGGAATAGCCACAAAGAAGATCTGCCCCAAAATCGCCACAGCCAAAGTATTCATACTTTCACTAAGAACCTATTATTCTATATCAATCCTTGTTAAAAGTTTTCAAGGAGACATGACCATTATGCAAACAAAAGGAATCAGTGTTTTTGTGGAAGGGAGACAACACTTCCAGTTACATCTCACAATTAAACACTAAGGAAACCACACCCTTACCTACTTTTACCTGGAACCAAAGCCAAGTCAGGGGATACACTGAAGCACTATTTTAAATTTTCCTAGACTGTGAAGAACTTTTCATCAATATATAGAGACTAAAAGTACATGCTGTTTCCAGTCTAATTCCCTGATCATGGAAATGCAGGAAGCATCAGGAGCATGCCCTGTGCAGAGGAACTGATTTTCATCTTTCACTAGGTTTTAGACAACAAGACAGCTCAGCATTAGTGATATGAGCAAGTTCTGGTAATTCAGTAATTTAAAAAATATATATATTGTACTCATGATATATCTTTTTTTTTCAGTAACTATGTATTTGAAGTGATCTGTCCTTCTAAACATGGTGGTATAAAAAGATTTTAATTTTTCCATACACTAGTGGAAATAAAAAAGTTTATAGCAGAAAATGAATGATAAAAGCAATTTCTTCCCACCTTGCACATAAGAGGAATACCTATGAAAATTTAAAGCTTTAATACCATTATTGGTGGTGAGACTGTAAACCATTTCGGTTTTTTTTTAAATACTTTCGGACAAAAGACAGAAACCATACTTCAACTAGGAGTGGCAATAAGTTAAAAACAAACAGGATTTGTTGTTCTCCCACTGCAGCACACTGCAATTTTATTGCTCTGGAAGAAAGTGGATTTTTCCTTTTATATAGCAAGGTTCCATTATGTGTCCTCCTTGATCTATATACATTTACATCATAACCTTTATCTTTTAATCCCAAACTTCTACACTGCGAGCACAAACCATTTAGAAGCTCTTTATTTTCAGTCCTATCTTAGTCCTGCTTTCATAGCAGTCCTCAACCATTTGTGGCAGATATACTGCAGAATCTTTATTAAGCCCATCTGTTCTAATGCCTGCTTTCTCTCCCCCTTTACGAGGAGTCACTGTTTTAATAAAGTTGATGTTGGGATGAAGATGAAAAGAAACTAAATGAAAGCAAGTTTTTATAAATACCTACTACTTTTTTTTTTTTTCCCACTGACAATACTGCCTTTTCTGTTAACATTTATAAATGATAATTCTTTTAAAACCAAAATGAGCTGTGTACAAATGAGATATGTAAGCTAGTAATCTTCAGTAACAGGCTAGATAAGGCAATATATTAAAAGATTTATTTGTCTTTTTTTTCTTTTTTGTTAACTTCTAATCCAATTAACATATTTCACGCAGTCTTGGAAGCAATACAGTTTTAAAAACAGTCATCAAAATGAGGTAATATTACTGAACTAAGAATCACACAGGATCAATCAATGCAGATGGAAAATTCTGACCTCCTAAAATTAGACAAATGAGAAAATGTTCCCGCTTCATGGTCATAAAATGTGTTGCCATTATAGGGCAAAACTCTGTTTCCTTATTCAGAATTTTCAAGTCAACAAGCAAAGAAAAATAGTGGAGCCTACATGAATAAGGTGCAGCAATAATTAAGAGTTTTGTGATTCAAGTTATGGACCCCACCTCTACTCTATGCACCAGCAATGACTTAAATCTGAAAAGTGATGTGCATACTTACTCTTATTAGTATATTTAAATTCACAGTAAGACTAAATTATTCATTAAAATTGTAAATTCATAGGATCAGCTAAATCCTAGAAACCAAGAAAACTGCAGAATACAGAATATTTGAAGAAAGGAGAAGAAAGAACAAATATCAAACACAAAAGAAGTATTAAAAAAACCTATAAAAAGGATAAGCCAGTGAACAGCAAGCAGCATAATGATAATTTTAGAAATGCATCATTGTTTGCCAAACTCTAAAAATGTGTGGCATGAAAAATTACCATAAGAATATGAAAACCCCAAAAGTTTAATGCTAAGTCTCAGAAACCTGAAAAATAGGGTGTTGGGAGAAAAATATTATCTAAGAAACCTTCCAGAGTCTTCACCGGTGAAGTCTGGAGAATAATGCAAAGAAGTGCTCTTGAGCTAACATCAAAACCTAATGCTAAAAGACTAAGAGAAGCACAGAGTGTTAACAAAATAATATTATCAATAAACAAGGATTGTTTAAATAAAGTCTTGCCAACAAGAGCAAAGAAGGGCACAAAAGTGTAACATTAACAAGTGTTTTAGATGTAAAATTTCTGTTTTAATTGATGGCACTTACAGTGTGTTAATGTGACAAACACCACCAGTGGTTCATTGTATAACAAAATTAAGACTGTTTGTGAGCTGATCAAAATCAGCTAGCAGATTGGAAGGAAAGTAATTTCTGAATGCAGATATAATATAGGATGCTGCCTGGTACAAGCAGAATCTCTCTGCAGTCTTCTGTTTCTTGAAGGAGTATAGAATAGCAATAGAAGGGAGAATGGAAAGCAGTTGTCTAGAGAGGCACACAGGAAATGTGAAGTTTGTGAACAGAGCTCCTTTGCAAAATATAATGTGGCAGGCTGCCCTCACAAGATGGAGTAGTGCCACAAGTACTGCAATAGTTCTGCTTTCCCACAAATGAAAGAACTATTTCCTCATCTGTGAGGGGAAAAAAAAAATAAATCTTTAAGGAAATCGAAAATTGCTGAAAACCAGAAATGTGCATGAGCAATATGAGACAAGGAAAAAAATGCTCAGTACTCTAGATACAGGACTGCTGTAATTCCAGCTTTAACTAAAGTTGTCCAGTCATGTGTTCCAGTTTCTACATGTGTTTTGCATTATTTGATCAAATAAATAGATATTTTTCTTATAAAACTGGTAGAAATAATACCACTAGTAGTATTTAGTATTAGTGTCTCTCTCACAGTAAGCAAGCCTGACTGTAAAAATTAGAACATTACCCACCCTTAGGAACAGCTTCTCAGACTTCCCACATTATGAGATTTAATCTTATTCCATTTCTAATATTGAAATAATTGTTTCAAATTTCAGATGAAAAAGACAGATTTTTTCCTTTGCTAACCTTCTTTAAGTCAGTTTTTATAGAAATGCCTAGAAGCAAACATATTCATAGCATTCTTAGCTTTTAAGGTGGGCTGCAGCTCCAAGCAAATGCTGTGTGATCCAATCTCCCCTTAGATCAGACCCTACTCTAAAGTTTACTAGTAGCATTGGTGACTAAACATGAACATTTTCATCACATGCCGCAAAATCAATTGATTTGTCATCTCTACGGGTCTAGTGAAACTAAACACCATTTCAGTGTCTGAGTGATCTTAGTATGGGATTAGCTAAACAGCAAGTTGATACTGAAAAGGCATGCCCTGAAAGCCAGTAGTAACAGCGAGCTCATCACAAGGCAGAGGCACACTTACCAGGGCTGTGGAAGAGCCAAGGTCAGGACAAAAAAGGAGAGAAATCCATGCAATAAGAGATTAGTTCCTGGGGCTGTTTCTTTCTTTGCAGATTGCAAAAATTCGTTATAGGTGTAGCTTTGGGGATTTATACAGAGAAGACTTTTCATTTTCTTTCTTTTTTTACTTCTGCCAGAATCTTTGTGAGCTCCACACTCAAATAAAAACCTTAGCAGTACAGAATGGATTAATACAGGATTACAAGAAGAAGATTATATTTCTGGATACTCTCATCTCTTTTTTTAAAAAATGTATATCCCAGTATTACATTGCACATATTCAACATGATTCCCTTAATAAGAGCCATATGTTAATATAGCTGTCAAAAGAAAGTAATTTTTTTTTTAAATTAGCTGAGAGCTGTGAAGAATTCAAAGAAGATTTACTTAGCTTATAAAGAATGTTAACAAGACTATTCATTAAAACTCTAGAATAATTTAGGATTTAAAATGTCCTTATATCATGCACACTTTATATTTGGCTTTGTATCTGGCTTTTTAGATGTAGTATTACCTGGCATTATATTTCTTTCCTCCTTCAAATACTTTGTGTCCTCTGACATTCTTGTGTAATAGAAATTACAGCACAAAATATCATGGACTACTTGCTCCTTTCACCCTAAGAACAATATTTCTCTGAACTTTTTGCAGTCACTAACATTTGGTGATCTGAAAAGTCTGAGTTGAAAAAACTCAAACAACAGCTAAACATGCTCTACAACTCTGTACATCCTTTAATCCAGAATACTTTAAAAACAAATCAAATCCAATGTTCATATAAAAATAAAACAATAATAACTTCCTTACAGTGAAGGGTCCTAGTAAACGTTTAAAAATGTTAAATAATTCCAGTGTTTCTGCACATTTTAACTCATTTGAACATAATCAACTTTGAATTCTGGTTCTCATCTGGGACATGCAACAAGCTGCTCAACAGAAATGGCTGGGGTTGCAGGTTGGCTAGATTACTTTCTGTCTACAAGTAGCCAGGCTGAGACCCTCATGTTGTACTGATATTCTGAGCACTGGTATCCCAAGTAGAGAGGCTATTTGCTGCTTTGCAATGTGCAACTCCTTATCTTGCCTGATAAATTACCAAATTTAAAAAAAAAAACAAAACTAAACATGTTGTTTCTCATTTGATTCTACACAATCAGTTAAGCCTAAGAACTCACAAAGATGAACAAATGGTGAGACACTGGAACAGGTTGCCCAGAGCAGTTGTGGATGCCCCATCCCTAGAAGTGTTAAAGGCCAGATTGGATGGGGCTTTGAGCAACCTGGTCTAGTGGGAGGTGGCCCTGCCCATGACAGAGGGCTTGGAGCTAGA
The DNA here is from genome assembly GCA_013400555.1 of Jacana jacana. Classification (NCBI taxonomy): domain Eukaryota; kingdom Metazoa; phylum Chordata; class Aves; order Charadriiformes; family Jacanidae; genus Jacana; species Jacana jacana. The sequence continues at coordinate 21,103 of VZTM01034163.1, read as the reverse complement.
TGATCTTTAAGGTCCCTTCCAACCTAATACACTACAAAATATTGATTTTATAGGATCAAATGATCTTTTCTAGTTCTATAAGAATATACAACAGAAATTGGATAGATCCTGCCTTGGGGTAGACCTAATTCCTCTTTCTCATTTCTAGACAGAAGAGCTGTCTAGAATAGATATAATGTAGGTATGTCCTGTGGGAACAGGCTCAGTCATTTATAGAGGGAAGAATGAATAATCGATCACTGAAATAAACGTTTTATGGAAAGTACCTGCCACTCATTTTATTTTTTTTTTCCAGTCCGTGCAATACATGTGTGCAAAACTGATGGTCAACAGTAAAAAAATCATGGAGAAGTAGAGGGGCTCATGTAGGTACTCCACACCATACATGTCTCTGCATCATTCAAGCTGGCTCATTTTTTTAAATTTTTTTTTTAATTTAAAATTTAGGTGGTTTTTTTTTTTTTTTGACAGAGAAATTCAGGGTAAACAGGGAAAAAAATCTTGCAAAGTTCCTTTTGGCTCTTACCCTAATTTCGCAAATTGCACTCAGACTTGCTCAAACTTGAGCTTGTCAATTGGTGATACTGTCAAAGCTCTTGAGTGAGAGAGGAGGAATTCCTTTTTCACATAAACTCCTTGTCCTGGTTTAAGTGACACAGAGTTAATTTATCTTTCATTAATCTTACTTTTCAGTAACTCTCTGTTAATACTTGAGAAAGCTACATTTTTTGAAGACTCTAGTGTCTGAATTTGTAAAAATAATTGCTTTATAGCCAGCTATGGTATATGAGTGTCAAGGTCTCAGTGTTTTTGAGCTAGCCAGGTGTGGGGATGATCCAGAAGCCTGACCCAAGCTGACTAAGAAGTTCACTGCATACCATGAACATCACATTCCATGTAAAATAGCAAGTTTTCTGAGCAGTTCTTTCTCTTCCATGATGGCTGTGATCTTGAGAACTTCTTGCTGTGGTGTTAGATCCCTGAGGCATTCCCTTCCTGATAAAGTCGTAGCACTCACAGTATCTAACATTTAGAATCATAGAATCATTTAGGTTCAAAGAGATCCTTGGGATCATCAAGTCCAACCATCAGCCCTACTCTACAAGTTCTCCCCTACACNGGCCACCTGGGCACACTGCTGGCTCATGTTCAGCCGCCTGTCGACCAGCACCCCCAGGTCCTTTTCCGCCAGGCAGCTCTCCAGCCACACTTCCCCAAGCCTTTAGCGATGTGTGGGGTTGTTGTGATCCAAGTGCAGGACCTGGCACTTGACCTCGATGAAGGCCATGTCATTAACATTGGTCCATCTATCCAGTCTCTCCACTGCTGGGAGAACACAATTTCCTACTGATAGAACTGGCTCATTGCAATCCTCAAATATTCTATATTGGTATTATAATGTTAGTATTATTGGTATTATTAATGTTAATTCTTCAGTATTATTTTATTAAATCTGTTTATAGTTCAACTCTAGAGCTTCCTTGTTTTTTCCCATTTCCCCTTCCCAGGTGGGGAGGGGTCACTGGGTAACATAATAATTGTCTAAGCAACAGTTTCGTTGTGGGTTCTTCAAACCATAACACTCCTCTGTGTACAAAAACAGAGGAAAAAAAAAGTCTTCAAAGACATCCCAACATTAGGGAGGAACATTAGAGATTACAAGAACTCTTCTCAAGTTGTACCTAACATATATTCCTATAACTCCAATTTGTTGCGCGACTGCAGAGCAGGATAGGAGGAACTATGACACACCCACCTCACCTTTTCAGAGAGCAAAAGCAAAGTTAGCAGAAATAAACAAGCCCTTCTAGGCTACACTCCATTTTTCTGAAATCAAATATATTTTAAAAGCCTGTTAGAAGGAATAATAGGCAAGTAGTATCTTAACAAGTAAGAAGTATTAACTTGTCAATAATCCAATTAATCAGCTGCTATCAATCGTTAAAGATGCTGATAAGTGATGCAGATACTGAAATGTGCAGGGTCAACAACAGAGTGATATGTTTAACCTGCCTTTAGAAAGACTTGCACCCTAGCTGTTGAATTTCACATAAGCTCCTTGTACTCTATATTACTTTAAGCTTAAATAACATGATATACAAAAGCCACACGCATGATTCAAAATGTAAGGTGGTAGGCCTGTTGTATGCAGGTATCTCAATTCATAGCTGGATCCTCAGGAGGTTAAATGATCAGTACTTATTTGCATTCACTGACCTAAATGATTGTTTCAATAATGTGGGTATTGCGATCTTAAAACTAGGCAGTTGGCTGGAAGAGTTGTAGAATATCTGTGCTTACTGGGTTAGCACTTCCTACCAGCAGGCTAGGTAATTTTTTCATGGTTCCTTAGCATGTAGAACCTGTCTATTATAATCTGTGTGAGCATAGGCCTTTACTGACCTCTCTGCTACTTGTGCTTCTACAGAGATTAGACTTGAATTTGTTATATTTCAGGCACTGCAAATTCAAGCAGAAGCAGACGCTTCACTTCACCTATCTAATCTTGACTCCCAGTTTTCTCTTCATAAAATATTCCCTTGAGACAGAGGCTCTAGATAATTCTGTCCCTCAAAAAGTTTTTGCAGTTAATAAGGAACATTATGTGAAATCAAGATTGCTTATACATAATGAAGTTTTCATGTAGCTGTCTTTTTAGTGTGGGTTCTTCTTACTGGATAGACAGAAAAAGCCTCATGGTTGATAGATGTGAGGAAAGAGATTGTCGAGTTTTAAAGTTAAAATTCCCAGATTTTTCATCAAGGCTGTTGAATGAATCTGACCTGTGGCTCAAATACATGAGTAACATAAAAGTTCAGGTTCTAGCTCTAGCAGTTGTATTTATCCTGCAAACCTCAGGTTTGGAAATAGGTCAAACCATTTTATTTTGTTCTATTGCACCACTGTTCCTCAGTTCAGAGGCAGGGGAGATTCTTCTAGGAATCAGTATAATCCTACCTTTTACCTTCCAATCCATGCTGTCCGTACAGAGATTTAATAATGGATAACAGTGACTGATCATTAGAATGATGGACAGCTGAGTCTGCTAGGAGCTGAACTAAAAGAAACAACTAATTTCATAGACACTGGATAGAGAAACTTAACACTTGCACTCTAAATTTTATCTCTTACATTATGTTCCAAAAGAGCAGCAAAATAAATACTACTACCACTAATAAAAAATTAGTGACAATATACATTCTATTAATGATTACACCAGAAAAGTTTTAAATGAACCATATTCAACACAGACTGGCAGCAGAAAGAACTCTACGCCTGAACCTTATGTTCCATGCCTGGATGTTTAAACCATGGAAATTAAAATGTTTATCTACTTTTACTAAATAATTAAAAATAAATAAATAAACCTATCTGACTCCAGGGAGCTGAGAGATTTTATTGCATCAACAATGCTCTGCTTCAGGGAGCTGTGGACTCAGAAAACTGAGTATATAGCTTAATGTATTTATTTTCAGGGTAATAACTGGTCCCTACAATAATTATCTCTTATCTCCTGCTTATTATTATACAATCATTATTGTATACCATTTGAAGTATCTGTGGTTGTGTAAGAACACAATTAAAGTTAATATAATATATTTAACATATACTCCAGTATTTGCCATAAAAATTTACTGCAGGCATTTTTACTATGAACATGTACTTTTTAGTACCTTAGGATCATGTTCTAGTAATTGCACAATATCTTACTCCATATGTATTTGTACCAAAAACCAATGAGACTCCTCATAAGCAAGAAACTGAGCAGAGCTGGCTGAATTAGGTCCTTGGATGACCCAATATACGCTGTTGAAATATCGTTTTTCCTGAAATCACCAAGACAAAAGTGTCTGCCTTCAGCTTGATCAGCATTACAGCTCAGTGAAGCCTGTCCACGTTTTTTCCAGCCTGTATCTGTTTTATTTCCTTTTTCAACATCATCTCACTCCATTTTCATTCCTTTCTTCTGTTCATGAGTGTTTTAAAGACAACAATATATTTTAAACAGCGTTAAAATCCTGACTGTCCTTAAGATGCCACTTTATCCTTTTTTAATCTTTCATAAGCTAATTTCTCCATCCTTCTCACCCAAAAACTCCATTTTGTGTTCTGTAACTCTTACTTGCAGTTTTTTTCTGCTAATAACTTTTCTCCATTCTTTTTTCCCCTCACAACAGATCCTCAAATTATTCAGACACTAATCCTTTCATTTCTTTTCCAGTGCTACACAGCATAATGCCACCGCAATTGCTGCACACACATTCATTGCCAAATAATGGCCATTCCCAGAGGAATTTGCCAATCCCAACAGACGATATTGACTATAGCACCAGTGATGATAAGAATACAGATTTACCGAGGGTGCATTAAAATAAAGGGAACAACACTGGGGCCTTGCACCTGCAGGATTGAAAATAGAATCAAAAGTGTATGCAGAAAAAGGAAATACTGGTTAAATATATCAGATCAAGATAATTACCTTGTCCTTTGGCTGATTGTCCATTTTACAGAAATCTTTTTAGGTAATCTGTCTACAGTCATGGCGGTATTTTCAAACAGAAGACTTAATTTGGGGGCTCAGATTGTCTCATCTCTCTGTGGGAACTAGCTGCTTAATCTGACCACAGAATTACAGAATGACATGGGGATGGAAGGAACATCTGGAGATCATCTAGTCCAACACCTCTGTCAGAGCAGGTTGACCTATCACAGGTTGCACAGGAACACATCCAGGTGGGTTTTGAGTGTCTCCAGAGACACTATCTGGGCAGCCTGTCAGCCTCAAAGTAAAGAAGCTTCTCCTCATGTTTAGATAGAAGTTCCTATGTTCAAGGTTGTGCCCATGTCCCCTTGTCCTTTCACTGGGCACCACTGAAAAAAGACTAGCCCCATCCTCCTGACACCCATACTTTATGGGAAGCATTGACAAGATCCACACCTCAGTTACTATGATGCATTCTTATTCCTATAGCTAATCCAATCTAGGCTAGAGTAGTGGTTTTATTGACCAATTTGGAGAGGTAGACAATTTGCCATGGAATTATTTCTTCCAGAAACATCCCACTGCTTTAGAGTTTGCCTCTGTATGTTTCAACACTATTTAACTGTACATACAAAAAGTACAAAAAGTACTTTAATGTTTACAGTTACACACAGAAGAGTGGAACTCATTCTTTCAGCTCAAGCTCTATGCAGTGCTGAGAAATTTGTAAGAATACATGATGTCTTATTTCCACAACTTTACTCTGCTTAGGAGTTGCATTCTTCCAAGGCAAGTGTTGACTTTAAAAGGTAGGCAAGCAAACAAAAGTTAGAAATCATTCTAAGATTCAGTAGAAGACCACGGAAAGATTGGAAGCATAGCATGTCAAAACTCACATCCTCACTCAAACAAATTCCCACAAATCAAAAGAAGGACTGTATTCTGTCTTTACCTCTAATTTGGCTGGCTGGGACTCATAATATAATTAGCTCTATTTTTCAATCACAGTGGCAGTTATGAGATCTTTTATGCTGCTAAAAAAGATAAAGACAAGCTTAAGAGGGAATAACGATAAAATACATCATTCAAAATGTACCTCTAGTACTAGATCATCCCAAAACACTCATGAGGAGTTTGGATTTTAAAATTATATGTTCTGTTTAACAGAAGAGAGTAGTTAATGATTATACCCTAATGCCCATGTACCGTTTCTCTTCTCTCATTCCAGCAAAACAGATAACTGGAAAAGTGGTAAGAGCAGATTTGCAGCAGACATATTTTTTTAGTCTCTGTTTTTAGATATTGCTGCTTTATCCAGACATTTTTATATTTAATGAAATTTAGACCTAGCATCAAAAATTGAGTGGCAATACATATATGTTACAAATAACAAGACTAATCACATTCAGACTCTTGAGATCATATTTTTCCTGAAATAGTCTGGGTCACCTCAGACTCTATCTTGGCAATTTACTTTCCACTGACAATGTACCTGTGTTTTAGCAATGGCTGATAGGAAGGAAAGGGAAACATGGAAAGCAGAGTTACCTCTGCATTGCAAACTAGATACATGCTTAAGGCATTACTGTCCATGGCACAAGTTCTTGCTTTGAGTGAATGGAAATAAGAGAACAATTAAGCAAAGCTTATTCTCTGATTCAAAGGAAAGGAAGGGAAAACACCCAAACCCATGACTGTCTGAGTACATACTCACTAGTATACTCACTTTGTTTCATGTATTGGTGTAAAATAATGATGGAGCTATTTACTTCTTTTATCTTCCCTGCCACTTTATGAAATATGTCCCATGACAACAAGCTAAGGAGCAGTAAGTGATTCTTCATGCTCAAACACTACAGCTATCCTGGGACTCAAAGGAGATAGAGTGAAGGAGGAAAGCAAGCCAATTTTTCTTTACCTCTGGTTTCTGGTCTGTCTAATCTCTCATTGCTGGTTATGTGCATACTTCAGCTCAAAGAGAATTGAAGTTAAAATCCACTCCTTTGCATCCTAAAGAAAACATTCCTTTCCAAAGTCCCATAGTTTTTATTTAATACTCTTCTTGACTGAATACAAATATCTGTGGCAATTCTGACTCCCAGTCTCAGTTCTTTTTTGTAGTAGTACTGGCTACAGTGACACCAGAAATTTAATGAAAGGATAAACAAGATGAAAGCACTTATAGCCCTAAATTATCAGATAAACTGAACAGTGAAATTACCAGACTCTTTAGAACAACTCCGTCTAGTATAGCAAAAGGAAACTTCTGAGAATCAGACAGCTTTGGACACAGGAGGTTGAAAATCAAATCCTCTGAAGCTTGTAAAAGTCAACATTTAATAGCTTAGTGAGGGTACATGACACATAGCTACACAGCAAAAGAATTCAAAGCATTTCCCTGAGTCTAATTTCTTCTTTATGCAGAGCAAATAATATAAATCAGTATAAACATACATAACTTTGAAGTATGTGACAGAAAACTATGAGAAAGTATTATGAAAGCTTAACATTTATTGAATCAAGACAGTAACGGAGAAGTGCAGTGTGAACTCAGTCTTTTCTGGGTAAAAAGGGATTCTTCATTATATCAGACCCACATGTAGTTTTCATCATTGTTTATATGGCACAACCCTTCATCAGCCCTACTTTTAGCCAGACAGGCCACCACAACCAGGAAAGAATGGAACTATTCTCAAATCACTTATTTGAGATACTTGCTCTGAATTACAAATTGCTTTTTTTTTTACCGAATCTCAGACAAGAACACCAGTGATCTATATCCCCAGTTCAAAACAGGACACTGATTCATTTTAGGGAAAGAAACATGTAAATACAATTTCAAAATAAAATTTTCATCTGGAATAGTTATTTTAATATATGAGTTGTCACTTACCTAGATCTTCAGACACAAACTTTTCTAGAAACTCATCTCTCCATTCAGCATGCATCTTGCAGTGAACATGATGCACTCTCCAAAACACAGTTAAAGTGAGGTTATTCTATATGCTGGTCTAAGTTTGGGGTAGCCTGAACACAAGGTTGTACTCTTTGCTTAGTAGCTTGAGGATGATGATTAATCTCAGATACCTCTTGGAAGTAAATTATGCTTCAGAGTAACAATATCTTCTACCCAGTATTATCCTATTCCTGCATAAATAATTTGTTCCCCTAAGACAGTCATGATGTTCACTGCACTTATTGCCCCACATCTATGTGTTTAAAAGCAATTGGTGAGGAAAGTCATCCTCAATGCAGACTTTTCTCTCTTCTGTTATCTTTGAGCTACATTCTAGATAGATTGTGTATAGCCAGGATGCACAGAGAAGGCCAATTGCATCCTGGCTTGCATAAAGAATAGTGTGACCAGCAGAAGTAGGGAGGTGATTGTCCCCCTGTACTCAGCACTGGTGAGGCCACACCTTGAGTCTTGTGTCCAGTTCTGGACACCTCAACACAACAGAGATATCGAGGTGCTGGAGCGAGTACAGAGGAGGGCAACGAAGCTGGTGAGAGGCCTGGAGAATAAGGCTTATGAGGATCAATTGAGGGAGTTGGGATTGTTTAGTTTGAGGAAGAGGAGGCTGAGGGGAGACCCCATCACTCTCTACAACTGCTTGACAGGACATTGTAGGGAGGTTGGTGCTGGTCTCTTCTCACGGGCAATTAGCGGCAGAACAAGAGGGAATGGCTGCAAGCTGCAGCAGGGTAGGGTTAGGCTGGACATTGGGAAAAAGTTTTTCACAGAAAGAGTGGTCAGTCAGTGGAATGGGCTGCCCAGGGAAGTGGTGGAGTCACCCTCCCTGACTGTGTTTAAAAGTAGATTAGATGTGGTGTTGAGGGATCTGGTGTAGGGGAGAACTTGTAGAGTAGGGCTGATGGTTGGACTTGATGATCCCAAGGATCTCTTCCAACCTAAATGATTCTATGATTCTATGAAATAATATGCTTGCCCTTGAAACACTGACAGAATCCAGGTCTGTACTGTTAGACAATAGGATAACCTAAGACAGAGAGGACTAAACAAAAATGTCCTGATAAAAATGTAAGTTTCTGCTAGGAGTGGTAAAGAGTCAGCAGAATCAAAGACAGCAGATGACTGAGTAACTGATGTAGGACTTTACTCATTTTAGGAGTCTTTCTGTCTAAACCAGTGAATTATCATGGACTTCTGAACAAAAAGCTTGTAGTTTGCTAAACTTGGTAGGCAGTCTGTTTTTGAATATACTTTTGATGCTTAAGATACTTCAACCTTGCAATACCACGTGGTAATTTTTCAGTGCAACTTAACCTATCCAAATTAATAGGGTTTTAATAAAGTAGGGAAAGATAGAAGCTAATACTTCCTTAAACAATAAGTAAAATGGCAGATTCTAAGCTCTCATTAGAATATAAAATAAGATCACACTTTGAGGCGTTAAATGTAGCATTACTTATTAGATTGAACCAAGTGTCCAGATATATTAAAAAAAAATAATCTTTTAAAATAGAGAAAACAGTGTAAATTCTTGCCCTTCAGCTAATACAGGATCTTTAATGTTTAACTTCAATGATTACTTGGACACAGCTTGCTGTACAAGCAGTCATTTTTGTTTATTTTGTAGTATATACTATAACTGTATGATATGTTGAGTCCTTCATTGTACACTTTTACACACAAGTAGATATTTCCAGAACAATTTGAATTGTATGCTACCTCAAAGTACAAGATCAAACTTTGCAGCCTGATTGGATGCATGAATCACATGGGTAGGGCCTGTGAAGACCATCTGAAGGTCAAGTTAAACAGTGCAACCATAAAACTCACTTGAGACTGCAAAACCATCACAGTTAAAATTTCTAGATAAATGACAGGTAGCATTTCAAGTCTTATAGAAATACCTAATGTTGTACAAAATAATAGCATACCACAAAAAGCAAATTCTACTGTTTTTGTGTTTTTTCTACACACAGAGGTTTTCACAGAGAGACTATTGATGTGATTCTGTATCACAAGTACCTGGAAGGTCAAGTTCTCATATTACAAGGAAGTTAATACTAGTTGCCTTGGTACAAATTAACAAGTAGAAGAACAAGGCTGCTTTACTTTGGGTTAACATTTTTTCTTCATATTAGAAAAATCCTTTCTTTGTGTCTATGAAAAAACACAATGCAGAGAGTGGGTATATTAGTGGCACACCATAAGGATGGATTTTACACTGTATGTACTGACACATTGATAAAGTTACACCCACAGCTACTTATTTAAAAATCAATTCCTTGTTACAGGCTTTTTACAATTTTGCTAGAAGCGCCTTGAAAAGATCTGATGTTCCCATTGCAGGTGTAAAATGTACTGGCAACTATTCACGTGCCTTAGAAATGATAACTAATAAGTCACTTATTGCAATAGCAACAACATTCTCTGCTATACTGAGACATGATAGTAGTAGTTTCATAAGGCAGAGTAACTACGACTACTGTAGGAAAAGGTTTGGTATTTATTGTAACAGATTTTCAAATCCTAAAAGAACCGCTCTGTTATTTTGAAGCCAAGTAAGAAACTCAAGGCAACAACATAGCAGATGTCACATATTAACAACCTGCTTTAAAAAAATATATATATATTTATTATAAAAACCTCTTGTGTTGAGGATGCCCAGAACTGGACACAGTACTCAAGTGTGTGGTCTCCCCAGTGCTGAGTACAGGGGGACAATCACCTCCCTACTTCTGCTGGTCACACTATTTCTCATGCAAGCCATTTCTGTGATTGGGTGGCCTTTTCATTTTTTATTTCCCCTTCCCCCTCTTCTTTTTAATCTCATAGCTTGATATGAGTAAGGGACACTGGCAACAGTAAGAAGAAATAAGATCATAAGTTAATTAGAGATCATAAAACCATAAATACATTATCTTGAAGTGTATCCACTATGTAAGCTGCAGGAACTACTACTTGATGAATTTCATAAAAGATATTACAGAAGAACTGAAGTTGCAGCTGAAGATTATGCTGCTTCCCAGGTGAAATTTTGGGAATGGACTGGGAGAGATGCCAAACGTAGTCTGAACACAAAATTAATTCAAAAGAAGACATAGCTTTGTAGGGTCACAACTGGGGGCCAAGGAAAAGCTACTAAAACTTCAAAGCTGCACAGCAGAAGAGAAATCCCCTGAAAAATGCTGTGGCAACAGAGAAAGAACACCTTAGTGTGTGAACAAAGAAGAGTTCTCCTGTTTTTATGAGCACAACTCTGGAAGACATTTCAGCTAGTGGTACCCTCAAATGAAAGTAAAGAAGATGCCACAGGGAAACAACTCAAATGGGTGTTTCCTACTACAATGAGTTTAGCATTGGTAAACAACTGCTTTCAGAAATTGTTGTTAAAGATATGAAACCACTCAATGCAGGAATAATAGAAATGAAAAACAAGACAATTTTCAATTGGGGTACAGCTGTTTGAAATAATTTACTGTTTAAAAATGGATGAAATTAAGATTAAAGATGGCAGTATAGTACTATGTACTCATAAAAAAACCTGATTAAATAAAGATAACTTTCCCCTTGGGTAAAAAGAAGCCACACTTCACGAGAATATGTATTAATACTTCTCCTACATAGGGCTGGAGAATGGTCAAGTTTATTTTCAAGTTCATGTGAGATACATAAAGTAGTGTTACTTTTATAATTCCTACCGACTTCTTAGCTTTTATCTTCTGATCTGTATCAGTCCAAAAAGGTAAGTATCAGGTTTGCTTGGCTATGTATATTCTGTCAATTCTTAAATCAGTCCCTCATACAGTTCTGGTAAGGACTGAAGGTGCTGTGAAAAAAAATATAATATTTGGTTGAGGAAGGCTGAGATAATCAATATTATTTCAAACTGGCAGCCAAGACAGAAACAGATAAAAAAACTAAGCAATTTGATTAGAGTGGCAGAGAGAAAAATTAGGAAGAGGGTTAATAAAGTTGGCAGAAGAATCCAAAGATTTGAATGTGAAGGTGGAGGCACTCTTTTTAAATAAAAGTCCAATATCTAGAGTCCTCAGGAAGATAAGAGAAAATCAGAAGCTTGACAGTCTGCTTGGATAAGTAATCAGAAAACACAGAATTTTAGGAGTAAGTGAAAATATCTCTAAAGATACGGATAAAAGAACAGTGAGTTACATAAATCAAAGTCAGAAATACAAATGGCCATAAAAGTATTTGAACTACACTTTTCTAAAGAATTTAAAATAGCAGAAAATTAGTTATCTAGAGATGGGGCAATGGAAATTACTGCATCAATGTAGAAGTAAGTTTACTTTGATAAAACAGAAAGGCAAGAAAATCCACAAACTGGAATATTTACAGAATTCTATTTACAGAATTCAGAATTCAGATTTTCAGTTAATCATTCCATGTAGAGATTGTAACCTAGGACGAGCAAATAGAAAGCCTACTACTTTTGTTACTTTCAGAAGTATGTATAGAAGGGAAAAAAGGACAGCAAAATGCCTCAGCAACAAGCTCATTAGTTTGACTGCTGTTCAGAAGTAACTCAGAGATGAAATCACAAAGAGATGAAATCACAAAGAAAAGGTAATTTTCCATGGAGTGGAGTAAAATCAACATAGTTTTATCAAACCTGAGAATGTGCGCTTGTTGCCTTATCATACTTCTCAGACAAATGCAATACATTCATGGTAATTCATCTAAATTGAAGCTGAACCTCTGACATAAATGCCTCATAAAAATATTATTTAATGTAGAAACAATCAGGTTTTAGACATGGGCTGTAAAATGAATAAAGAATTGACTAGCAGCAAAAACCCCTCCACATAAACAGAAAATGCCAACAACAACAACAAAAAAAAAAGCCCACAAAAACCCAAACAACAACAACAACAAAACACAAGCAAACAATGAAAAAAGAGTTGTATTGAAAGGTAGGTTATCAGGAAAGAGTTATCATAGGTGTTCTGTAATAACTAATCTTGGGACTGATCTCGTTTTTTATTTTCACTGGTGACTTAGTACAAGGGATTATGGCAATGGTAAATTTCAGAGGCATTATCACTACCAAAGAGTGTATTATTGTCCTTCAGAAGAAATTAGATTACAAAAAAGAGATTAAATGTAAATGTGCAAGCTGTAATTTCAGGTAACTAGAGAATAACAAGAAGAATGCTTTTCCTAAAATGGGATAGGTTGTATTGGTTGATCCTGCTATTGCAGGTGATCATTATGAGTGGCTGAAGAAAAAACAAATGGGTTTCTAATGTGTAATAACTGATAAGTCTTCAGAGATGGGGAACTAGGTGTGCTTATCCACACAGCACTGGAAATGCCTCATGGAGGCATTTATTTATAGATGTTTGATACATATTTAAAAATACAAGATTTAGCTAAACCAAGTTAATATGCAGAAGAGTTTCTAGGCTTATTAGAAGGAGAAGAAAAAAAAAAAAAGACTTTAAATCAGTCCAGCTTTTTCATGCTAGTAAAATGAAAGCTGAAATGATGTATAGTTATTCACCATGATATGAGATCAATGTATGTTACTTAGAGATATTCAGCTTTTTTGTATTCAGTGAGAGCCAGCTTCCATTTTTCACTGTAACTGTAATTATTTTATGACTTAGTTGCATTGTAGTGAGAATCTTCCTGAGTGACAATGAAGCATACTATGGTGAGTTTGCTTAGATAGGTTATTAGCAATTTTCTAACCATTAGTGGCTTAAAGTTCCTGAAAAGTTCATCAACTTGTAGGCAAAGCATTTTGAGACTTAATTTTACAAGTTCGTGAGCAGTAATGAGAGAGTATGAAAGAATACAAGGCTAAATAAGCAATCTTCTGACATACAATTTTGAGAAAATTAATTGTTGGCATATTTATGATGGTGGCACAGGATTACTGAGCATTGGATTTTGCATTTATTAGTCTCTAAGGTGCTGTGGCCACTGAGTTTTACTGAGGAATTCTTCAAGTGACAAACGTGTACACAAGAAGTTGTGCAGAGATGAAAGTTAGGAAGCATCCCAAACCCCTATCTCCCATTTCAGACCAGCAACAGTATTGCAAGGTGGGAAAAAAGTGCACATTTGTGTCTCTTCAGCTTTCAGGAGAGCTGACTGGAGTCTGAACATTGCACAGGGTAGAGGAAGGAGTCTGTGTCTGTATACAGCTCACTAGGTACACACTGAAAAGAAAAATATCCCAGCAGATCTAATAATGTATACATGCCTGAGAGATGTGTAGGAAATTTATAAATCCTGTATCAAAAAGATAATATAATCTATCATTTGATACAAGGCAGAAAAATCCATACCAAACACAGAACACTTCATTGATATTTTCCTGATCTGTAAAAAACAGCTAATAAAATAGAATCCTAATCTATCAATGCCTCCACTATTTCTTCTCTCAGGCATTTCTTCTCATTTTAAGTAAAATAAACTTACATAAATAATTCAATTCATGTCACTTCCAAAGAAAGACAAAGGAAAATCTGAATTCTTCTTTGCTTAGTATCACTGTGTGGTTCAGAATTTGATTCACACGAGCACAATACAGTATTGTGTCAATGGTATAATTTCAGAATGACTCTTTATCATCATGAAGAAAATATATGTATGTGAAGGATAAAACTTCCTTAATTTTTTAGTGTGAATCTGAGCATCTACGAATTTTCACTTGGTGCCGGTTGCTGACCGTACCACCAACAGTACAAGCATACAAAATATATTGACCTGGTCTAGATAAAAAGATTAAAAAATATAACAAAATAATAAAAGTCTATTTAGTTTATGCTTAAAACAGTTCCAAAGACACTCACCCAATAGTTCAGGTTGAAAAAAAAACCAAATAGAACAGAAAAAGATTATTTTTATTTTGTCACATTAAAAATAAAAGTGAAACACACACACCTTAATTCTGCCTCAGCTATTTGTCTATAATCGCTACTAAATGGCAATTCAAAGGCCTTTCTATGGGAAAAGTGTAGTATACACCAAAATTCAAAAAAACCCCACAGACTACAGCACACATAAATCATGTCTTTGAAGCTCAAATTATAACCCTCAAATTATAGAAACTTATAATTTTCTCACAGCATTGCTTATGACCTATATGTCCACTACTGGCTGAACGTTCATTAGGCTTTAAATTCCACCAGCATTATAGAAAGCGATTTTATGTAGGATTCAGGAGTAATTTGCTATGCTGAAGTATGGTTCTATTTCTCTTATGCTCCAACTTTACATTTGGCAAAGACAGAAAATATGAAGTCTCAAAGTAATTTTAAAATATTTGGTTCACCAAGACATCTACTGCTGCTCTAAAGAAATGTAACAGTGAATTTCATAATGCTGAAGTGTTTTGACAGTGAGTAATCTAGCTACATTTACACCTTCTCTGATCTTTTGCTCAACAGTTTAAACAGCTATAAAAACCCCAAACGTCCCACACCTTCTAAGATAAGATATTGACACAGCCAACACAAAAGCAGAACAAAACCCCCCAAAATCTTGGGTGTCTTTTTGACTTTTTATACATCTTTGTCAGAGACATGGACTTTGGGATAGAATGCACCCTAAGTAAGTTTGCCAACAACATCAAGCTGTGTGGCGTGGTTGTCATGCCGGAGGGAAGGGTTCCCACCCAGCGGGACCTGGACAGGCTTGAGAAGTGGGCTCATGCAAATCTCATGAAGTTCAACCAAGCCACATGCAGGGTGCTGCACCTGGGACATGCCAATCCCAAGCACAAATACAGGTAGGGCAGAGAATGGCTGTGCTCCTGACCTAACTATTCCAAGTAATTTAAAGACCATTGTAACTGGAATCAGATTACCAACCTATCCAGCTGTTTTTCTTCCTTGAGTATGCTGTTGAATATTAAGCCACTGGTATTTTAGAGAATTCTTTTGAATTTTAAAAAAAAAAAAAAAAAAAAGCAAACCCAAACAAAAAGGTGCCAAAAAGGTAATGCTAGCTCTTGAACTCTCAACGTTTATAGAATTGTGTTTATTTATTTACATCCTTGATAATTTTATTATATTCTTATGAGTTTATAGGAACTCACATATCCATCCTTCAATTCTTGGTTCTTTCAAACAGTGAGCATTTTTTTTACACCATTTGAGATACCAGCTCATAAATTAAAGAAACCATGTATCTTTGTGGTTTGATTAATTACAAATATAAGGATCAAAATTTCATGACTGTTTCTTGTTTGGTTAATTTTGAACAACAATCTTACAATAGGTATCAATTCCTGAAAACTTCTGAAGTCATCTTCCAACAACTTTTTTTTCAGTAAACTACAAAATCCCACTTTACTGCATTATGTGTTTAATGTGTCTTTCTGGTTTTGTTTGTTTGTTTTCCCAATTTGTTTGTTTGTTTTCCCAATTAGTTCTAATTTTGTCTTTACTTTTTTCTGAATTCATGCTTTAAGAATCACATATTTAATTTGTCAACTGGGTAAACAGGAAAAAATGTTCCGAAATACATCTTTCCTCATACTGTAGCAATAATAGAACAGTATGTGCCTTGGTATAGCTAACTGTCTATCTTTCTGTAAGTGAATCAAAAATTAACCTTATGCTTCTTTATGTAACAGCAGCAGTTAGGATTGTCTGTCACTAGCAATAGCCGTGAATCCTGAAATCTATTCCCTTAGGTTGTTTTCTCCCACAAATAACTTGAGAGAAACATTTTTATTTTCATCAAGGGACCTATGCACACAGTCAAAGGTATCCGAGAGGCAAAGATTTTGTTTTAAAGGTGGTGGAATCACATAATCTTGGGAATCAGGTCAATTCAGACTTTTTCCTCTTAATATTAACAAGATTAAATGTTTAAACAATAATAATAATGAGAAACAAACCGTACATAACCATTCACAGTCTAAATGTTACACAGAACAAGAAGGAAAGAAATAAAATTGTTTCATAAAAACTCTGTTAAATTGGCAGAAAATTAGACTTCTCATTTAAAGAGATGTACTTCGACATTTTTATAAAAATATGTCAGTTTATCACTCTGTATCTTGAAAGAATGTAAAATAATACGCATATAAAAGAGATTCTAATTTTAAAATAATAGTTTGAAATATTTTTTGTAGTTTTAGTATTAACCATAAAAATCTGATAGACATTTCTGTCATATTTTTCACCTACTTGAATGAGCATATATGCACATAATTTTTAAATTATTATTTGCAAAGTATGTCAAGGGAGCACAGATATAAAATTTAAAATATACTGTAGCATGCTTCCTCTAAATCATAGAATCATAGAATCATTTAGGTTGGAAGAGACCCCTGGGATCATCAAGTCCAACCATCAGCCCTACTCTACAAGTTCTCCCCTACAACAGATCCCTCAACGCCACATCTAATCTACTCTTAAACACAGTCAGGGAGGGTGACTCCACCACCTCCCTGGGCAGCTGATTCCACTGACTGACCACTCTCTCTGTGAAAAACTTTTTCCTAATGTCTAGCCTAACCCTACCCTGCTGCAGCTTGCAGCCATTCCCTCTTGTTCTGTCGCTAATTGCCTGTGAGAAGAGACCAGCACCAACCTCCCTACAATGTCCTGTCAAGCAGTTGTAGAGAGTGATGAGGTCTCCCCTCAGCCTCCTCTTCCTCAAACTAAACAATCCCAACTCCCNTTGGCCCATCTATCTAGTCTATCCAAGTCCCTCTGTAGAGCATCCCTGTCCTCAAGCAGATCAACACTCCCACCCAACTTAGTGTCATCTGCAAACTTACTAATAGTGTTTTCTATGTCCCTATCGACATCATCAATGAAGATATTAAAAAGGAAAGGCCCCAGTACTGAGCCCTGAGGAACACCACTTGTGACCGGCCGCCAGCTGGATTTAACTCCATTGAGCACCACCCTTTGGGATTGTCCTTCCAGCCAGTGCTTGATCCAGCAGATCGTACGCTCATCCAGGCCATGAGCAGCCAGTTTTACCATGAGAATGTGGTGGGGGACAGTG
The DNA here is from genome assembly GCA_013400555.1 of Jacana jacana. NCBI lineage: Eukaryota > Metazoa > Chordata > Aves > Charadriiformes > Jacanidae > Jacana > Jacana jacana. Next base: position 3,650 of record VZTM01034163.1, on the reverse strand, counting down.
TCAAATGCTTTTCTAAGATCCAGAAATATTACATCCACTGTCTTCCCCCCAGATTGCATAATCTGATTCTTGTTTCGTGTGAAAAGTAAATTGAAACAAAGAAGCTAAAAGACTTTAGGTGAAAAATAAACAAATAAATACATCACTATAATTAATTCTAAGATCATTTAATTTGTCATTCTAAACTCTGAGTCCTCTATGTCATATATGAACGTGATTTAAAGTCATTAAAACAATGGATATAATTAAAAAAAATAATAATATGGAGGAAAAAATCAGGGCAAGCAATTTTATTGTATTTATCTTTTGTTAAATAAGACAATCCAGTCTTTTTCTTACTGAATTTCTTACTGAATTTTCTTACTGAAAATTGGTTTCACATCAGGGGAGTTGTAAGAAAACTACAGTCAAAAAAAAAAAAAGGGATAATTCAAAACAGGTAACTTAGCTACATCTACAATTTCCTAGATATGATTCCAACAATATACAGTAACACAACTTCATAAGTTCGTTGAAAATTCTGCAAAGGACTAATGGAACTCCAGTAACTGGTCGTAAATTAAACAACACTTTAAACCTATTCTGTATTGTTTGCAACTATTACAACATACTACACTGAAAGCTAGCTATAATTACTAATTTGAAAAACATGAAAGGTTGTTTGAGATATTATTATATATTCTTAAGAAATTAAATCCTTGGAACTTGTAGCAGTACCAACACTCATGCCATGTATATCACAGTAGTCAACACAAAGCAAACTGAAAGATAAGGAAGTTGAAGAAGCGGTATTCAGGATTCCCCATATCTGAATGATCAACTGAATGTTCAAATAATATCCAAGATTAATTTTGGGAACACATAAACTAGGTAGATAACTAAGTTAATAAAATATTTCAATTATAATGGCAACAAGAAGCCATTAAATACATCTAACAACTGTTGAATTACCTTGTGGGAGAGTTGAAAGAAAAATATTTATCCCTTCCAGATTTTGAATAATGTCAAGTAATGTCTCATTTTTATTGAAAAATGAGGAAGATGCAAGTTAAACATGCCTTCATATACTTCTGAATTGTTGTATGGTACTGTTGATGTATAATTCACCTCATCTAGAGCTTTCAAAAATACACAATGTTTCCTGTTTTGTACACAAAACATACTTTTCTACAAAACATGCCTTTCTGTATAACCCCACTTCACACCAAAACCTGATTATATCCGAGTAGCAGTCTTTTAAATGAACTTTCTAGGAGAAGGAAAAATTATTATATTTTAATGGTAATTGAAACCATTAAAATGTAATAACTAAATGTAATAAAGTGTAACTAGATGTTATCTTTCCTTGGCTAAATTCTCCATGATGAACTCTGAGCCATGAAGTAGCATGTGCTATTAAAAGCAAAATAAACCAAAACAAAACTACTCTTTCTTTGTGGTGTTGTTTTCCGTTTGTTTTTTTATTTTGTTTTTTTAAAGTGTCCACTGTCTCTTAATGACGCTTCTTCCTCAATGAACACTGCTGGCCTTTGAGGCAATGACTATTAGAATCAGAGCCCTCAGTAATCTAGTGTTAACTAAAATTTCTTCACTCCTGGTATTTCAGCCTTAAGTGAAAAGGATGCATGGTCAGAGCTGGTAAAGTCTACAGTGAACTGAGAAAATGCTACTGGAAAATTCCTACAGCAATAAAACTCCATTGGGTTGGTGCCAGCCTTGGGCTAGTTATACCTGTCACTCATGGTTAATTAACTAAGGCACGGCATAATGTTGCTGCTAACTTCCAATTACAGACCCAGTTCATGTCAAGAGATGACAGGTTGGGTCTTTCTATTGTATTGTATGGTCAAGTGTTCCAATACATCAGAGAAAACCACAGTAAAACAACAACAAGCTGCTCTTTAGGTATATATGAAGAGTATATACTATATATAAAATGTATCTTTCACAACTCCAAGAAATAATCATGTGAAATACAACTAATTCTCTTCTAAGCATAGAATTGTTATAAATTGTTTCCTTAAAACTGAATTAAAATTAATTGGACTTTTTCAAATTTTTTAATTTCAACTTGTTGAACTGAAGAAAAAGGAATGTCAAAACCAAAATTATTTTCAGAAGCTAAAGTGTTTTAATGACTAGGCTTTCATTCAATTTTTAAAAGTAACTACTATCTTTTTATTGAAATAATTCTTGCTCTAGTAAGAAATTTCAATTTAAAATAAACATATTTTTATCTTTAATCAAATTTAGTGGTTTTATTTTTGGTCTAATTAAAATGCATACTGCAAAAGAAAACAGCCTATTTTCTGAAGAGTAATTATAGTTCCCTTGAAGTCTCCTAGGTCATTAAAATATGATTAGCCAAAGGCTTTTTTTTTTTTTTTTTTAGGTGGAATGACTAATAGACACTAAACATACAGATCCATTTCAAAAGCCTATGATTATTACCTTATTGGGGTTCAGTTAATGAGAAAAATCCATCTCTGTTGGTTCAGTGACATGGACAAATGGTTCAATTCCCAAAGATGACAAACACAATTCAAACCACCTGAACTAGCAAGTTAGCCACCTCATAGTGAAGGGTCTACAAACTACTAAGAAGCACACAGGTGTTCCTGCTGATTATATTACCTGAAGTCTCCTCTACCTTAATTATTTTTATCAGATTACTTTAAATTAGCCCTGTGCTGTGGCTTATTAAAAAATTAACTGTGTTTCCATGGCAATAAATTTGTTTTACTAACTTGCAGTAAATGAATACACTAAAATATTTGCAAAAATGGATTTCCATTTCAGTTTAAAAGTAAGCAAGCATCAGATAAATCTGTCCATTAATTAATGGGATATGTAACATTACATTACTTATCTAGTATTACTAAATTCTTCTTTTGGGATTACCCATAGTTCCAATTAGAAAGAAATGTAATCATCATTATCAAACTGTATGTGGTTTTAAGGAACATACGTTATAGTTACACTCAATTGACACCATCAGCAAATGGGGAAATATTATATTACTCAGTATCCAGGGAAATTGTCCATCCAGAAATGGTCTGAAATCGTCTAGACTTCATGGAAATCAGACCATAGCAACAACTCCAAGAGCTCAAGTTCTGTGATGGCATATTCTGAACTATTTTGTAAAATCCTGTTGCTACCTTTGTATGAAATAGTAAAAGGAGAAATGCACAAACGTTGCGGCCTCTCCTAATGCATCTCTTTTGGTCCAGCATTTGCAACTAAAAACAAGTTTTTCAGGCAGTGTATTCATCCCTGGAGCTCTAACGGTAATCATGATAGGTGTAGGATGAGACTGCACAGCCCTGACAATCAAGGTTAAAATTCAAGTATCAACACCAATCACAACGGCAGTCTCTGAACCCTGCTGATACACTCGGCAAGTGACTACCAGAGTTGGGACTTGTATTTATTCATTCTATAAACCACTCATGGACTGATTAAGTGGATGCACCCTATACTGTGCCTCAACAAAACCAGTATACTACTCACGATTACATGATTACAATACTAATGCATCTACATGCACAGACCTTGTTGCATCCTGAAGGTCTCCATGCAGTGCAAAGAGAATGATCTTGATCTGCCCTATAAAGCCCAGAGAATGGGTACCATCTAAGGAACTGAGT
>VZTM01034160.1:0-15777 GCA_013400555.1 Jacana jacana | reverse complement strand
AAAAAAGTATAAAAGAAAGGGGGAAGTATACAGTCTATTCAAAACTATCAAGCTCCCAGGATGATGATCACGTCACCAGCAGGCATCAGGAAAAGTCCTAGACTGGACTCGGTGACTAACAGGAGCTGGCTTCCAGATCTGGAGTCAGGAATACTCGGAGTAGGGTCAAAGGCAGACAAACAGACAGTGTCCTCCTTGGACGTTGGCCATTGAAGGAAGAGAGTTGACCCTTTGATCCCTCAGTTTTTATACTGAGCATGATGCGGATGGGATGGAATACCCCAGTTGGTCAATTTTGGGTCACCTGGCTGCTCCTCCCTACAGATGTGACCCCTCGATGCTTTTTCTGCTTCCGACCCTCCAACAGGGCAAATAACAAAATTACCTATTTTTTCATTACAAGAAAGAAATGAGATTTTTAGTAGACTAAGTGCAACTGTGTGTCTTTACCTGTATGCTAATTATTTTTTTTTTTTACAAGGGCTATGAGTTTTTTTGGGGTTTTTTTGTGGGCTTCCAGTGCAGCTGGTGAATTTTTCTGGAAGCCTGTGTGCAGCCTTGAGATCTAACCCAAAGCTGATAGTTACTTTTCATTTAAAAGGGGCAGAATATACGCATTAAGCATTACAGTGCAAAAACCTGTTTTTAAATGCCAAGTCTTGCTTCTTGTTTACCATGAAAAATGTTGCATTTCAAGGTTGTAAAGGATGCTCTGCAAACCTTTGTTTTAAGACATATTTTTATTCAGTCTTGGATAATTTGTATGTGTAGACTGTTGAGCCCTCAGTAGGAGCTCAATCAGTAGGATTTTTAACCTTCATTTGTTTATGCAAACCCAGTTGAAACACGCTATTGGTTTAATCTTTTCTTTTGTTTTGCAATGTATTTCACTTACCATACTCCTATTCTTATTCTTTAGGATTGCTACCAGGCCTGATTTATGAATCAGCTGATAACAAGCCAGCTCCACTCCCAGAAATGTGCCTTAGGTAGAATTGTATGCCAGTGAGTCAGCTTTAGGGCAGCATTTTCCAAGGAGTACTATATAAAATACACTGTATCCATGTGTGGGTGGCTTAGTGTTATGAAAAATCTACTCTCGAGCATTGTGCACACACATTCACACAGAGCTGAGTCAAATGTCTTGAGTTAAATTGAGTGTCGCATTTCTGTTGTTTCAAGTGTGTAGGTATGTGACACATTCTTTTTTATTTTCTTATATGGTATCTTGGGGAGGAGGTGAACAAGTCCAAAAGACAGCAGTTGGGAAGTTGCAGAAAGCTTTGGTACTTCTACATTTGGATGCAGATTAGGTTTTTTTGGTAGAGATCTAATTATTTGGATTGATTAGTTTTTATTTAGAATCATAGTGCTTGGTGTCACCAGCAAACTTGCTGAGGGTGCGCTCTATCCCACTGTCTGTGTCTCCAACAAAGATGTTAAATAGCACTGGTCCCAGTACCAACCCCTGAGGAATGCCACTCATCACTGGCTGCCACTTGGATGTTGAGCCGTTGACCACAACTCTTTAAGTGTGGCCATCCAGCCTGTTCCTTATCCACCAAGTGCTCCATCCATCAAATCTATGACTTTCCAGTTTAGAGGTCAGGATGTCATGCGGGATAGTGTCAAACGCTTTGCATAAGTCCAAGTAGATGACGTCTGTTGCTCTGCCCTTGCCTACCAATGCTGTGGCAGCATCATAAAAGGCCACCAAATTAGTGTGAGGAATCAAAGCAGTGTGGTTTGAGTAGTTTAAGTAAGATTCTACGTAATAATAAAAAAAATCTTTTTTAAGTCATTAAATTAGACTGTTAGCAAGGTGGCAGCATGTAGATGAAACACAATTTTTTTTTTTTTTCTGGCTGATAGACCAGAAAGGCAAGTACAGGTGTTTCTAGAATCCCTTTGGGAGCTGTGAGGTAGATGATGTTCCCAAGTTGGGCATTTGTGAAAAATGTCTCCAAGTTCACTTTGACTGCCTTTCAGCTTTGTGTCGAGCTCTGTTCTTTGTGCTCCTCAGGCTAAAAGGATGAATAGTGCAGAAGCTATTCTGCAGTTGTTAGTTTGAATATGTAAATACATTTCTTTTGCTCAGACTAATATTCTTCTGGTAGGTGTTTGAGCAACCAACTTTTTCCTTGCATGTACATTTTAAAACTCTTTGAAAAGATATTTTTCTTTTCAAAGTGCATGGCCAGAACAAAGCTGGGAGTTGAACTAGCAGGTACAATACATGTCCTGCTGTGTATAACTCTTGGCTGGTCATTTCATCATCAAATCTGTGTTTTACTTACCTGTATAACAGGAGAGTTTTTTGATAATGTAGATGTGCAGATGAAATATATATAAATACTAATAACAGTATTGGCATGCAATTATGTCTCAGCGTTTGTAGTCATCGCTTGGGTTTGATGCTGTACTGTGCCCTTGGAATTAAACTGGTTCTTACACAATATTTACTGCCTAAATTAAATTGCCATCTCCATAAATTCTTCTTTTAAATTGCTTTCAAGAGAGTTTTACTCAGTGCAAGTATTGGCAAACATTTTTCTTTATGTGTATGTTCCTATATTTGACAATATGTATTTTGTTACTTTATTTTTAAGAAAAATGCTCGGTTTACTGGTTTATTTTTCCGTTTTCATAGTTAGTTCTAGAACTGTCGTAGAATCATAGAATGGTTAGAGTTGGAAGGGACCTTAAAGATCTTCAAGTTCCAACCCCCCTGCCATGGGCAGGGACACCTCCCACTAGAGCAGGTTGCTCAAAGCCCCGTCCAGCCTGGTCTTGAACACTTCCAGGGATTGGGCATCTGCAACTTTCCTGGGCAACCTGTTCTGGTGCCTCACCACCCTCACAGGAAAGAATTTCTTCCTGATGTCTGAACTCCCTTTTTTCAGTTTAAAGCCATTACCCCTTGTCCTATTGCTATGCTCCCTGACAAAGAGTCCCTCCCCATCTCTCCTGTAGTAGGCACCCTTTGGATACTGGAAGGCTGCTATAAGATCTTCCTGGAGCCTTCTCTTCTGCAGGCTGAACAAGCCCAGCTCTCTCAGCCTGTTTTCATAGGAGAGGTGCTCCAGCCCTCTGATGATCTTTGTGGCCCTTTGGTGGACTTGTTCCAACAGTTCCATGTCCTTCCTGTGTTGAGGACTCCAGAGCTGGACACAGTATTCCAGGTGGGGTCTCAGTAGAGCAGAGTAGAGGGGTAGGATCACCTCCTTCAACCTGCTGACCATGCTTCTTTTGATGCAACCCAGGATGCAGTTGGCTTTCTGGGCTGCCAGCTCATGTTGAGCTTCTCATCCACAAGCACTCCCAAGTCCTTCTCCTTGGGTCTGCTCTCAATCTGTTCTCTGCCCAGCCTGTATTTGTGCCTGGGATTGCTATGTCCCAGGTGCAGGACCTTGCACGTGGCCTGGTTAAACTTCATGAGGTTTGCATGGCCCCACCTCTCAAGCCTGTCCAGGTCCCTCTGGATGGCATCCCTTCCCTCCAGCACGTCAACTGTGCTACTCAGCTTGGTGTCATGCGCAAACTTGCTGAGGGCGCACTCTATCCCACTGTCCATGTCCCCAACAAAGATGTTGAACAGTGCTGGTCCCAGTACTGACCCCTGAGGACCATCACTCGTCACTGGTTTCCACTTGGACATTGAGCCATTGACTGCAACCATTTGAGTGCAGCTATCCAGCCAATTCTTTATCCACCAAGTGGTCCATTCATCAAATCTGTGTCTCCAGTTTAGAGAGCAGGATGTCATGCGGGATAGTGTCAAATGCTTTGTATAAGTCCAAATAGATGATGTCTGTTGTTCTGCCCTTGTCTACCAATGCTGTAGCACATTCATAGAAGCCCACCAAATTTGTTCATGCATGACTTGCCCTTGGTGAAGCTGTCACCTTCTTATTTCCCATGTGCCTTAGAGGTTGTAGGATGATCTGCTCCATGATCTTGCCAGGCACAGTGGTGAGACTGACCAGCCTGTAGTTCCCCAGGTCTTCCTTTTTTCTCTTTTTTGAAATGGTGGTTAAGTTTCCCCTTTTCCAGTCAGTGGGTACTTCACCGGACTGCCAAGACTTCTCAAATATAATGAAACGTTCATCTGCTAGCTCCCTCAGAATCTCTGGATGGATTTCATCAGGTCCCATGGACTTATGTACCTTCAGGTTCTTTAGAAGGTCTCAAACATGGTCTCCTATAGCAGGCAGTTCTTCATTCTCATAGCCCCTGTTTTTGCCATCTTTCTTGTGTTGTCTGATATTAACTAGCTAGCACCTTTTAGAAGCAATGAAATAGCCTTTATCTGTTGCAGTTGGAGAGAGGGGGAAGAAGCACACAATTACATGTGTAGAATTACAGGCAGCTTGGTATGGATCAGCAAACTGAAGAAGGATTGTCAGGGTACAGAAAAATTTCTCTGCACCATCCATGCTTTCTCAGGCTGCTCAAGTACTAATTTCCCTTGTCTGTAGAAATGTGTTTTTAAAAAACATTTCTTGTCTACACTTTTTTTGAAGTGCCGTAAACTTACTGTTTACTATACTTCTGAAGCCATGAACGATTTGTTCCATACCATTCATCTGTAAGCAAACTTGGTAATTGAAAGATTTACCAAGGAATGTTGAATTCCAAGTGAAATGGAATGTTGAATTCCAAGTGAAAATTTAGGTCAGTGGCAGAGTGTGAATAATTAAGATAATACAGTAAATGTTGATCTCTAAAACAAAATTTCCCTGAAGGTTCTTCAGTTGCTTTTGGGTTGATAGCATGCAAGTTATCAGCCAGATAAATAGCTTGGGGGATTGTGTTTGCATTGAAGCAATGCCATTTATGAAATTATAACTTGAAGTAAAATGTAGGCTACTGGTTGGGTGTGGATATTGTTTTTTTCTTGCAACCCATACTGTTTGGTGCTGTTTTCCTGGCAAATTTGAGAGAAAATAAGTCAGTTTGTAGGTTCCCACACAACCAGGACTTATATGGGAGACACTCAAGGAGCACTTGAATGGTATATTAGATACTCCTAAAAAGTCTTAATGACTCACCAGCATGGTGGTTCGCTGCTGAGAACAGATCTGTGTTATGCACAGCTAATGCTTCTAAAGGTCTTGCCTATAGATGTTGTAAACCATGTGTCCTTGACAATTTAGTATCACTTCACGGCGCATCTTGTAAATACATCATCTTATGTGAGATCTACTGGCCAAGCTGTTCCACTGGAGAAGGTGTTTGTAGTTGTATTCTGTAATGTTCAGCAACTGCTCTGTTTCTGCTCGAAGTAACTGGATTTCTCCTGTGTCATGTTGGTACTGTAAGTTTGCAAATTACCATAAAACCATTGTAATTTTATGAGGTTGAGGTCCTGTTCAACTGGAAGTAGATTTCTCATATATATTGAAACCAAACTATTTTTTGGTCTGTCCAGGTAGATGACTACTCAATCCAGGAATTTTCAGGCTGCCATGTATCATAAGGGCTAAAATTCCCCGTTAAACTATGTTTAAAGTTCTATCTAAAATTGTTTAACATATGTTCCTTATAGTATTGATTTAAATTTTATAAAGTAAGAGTTTAGAAATATTTTTATTATTTTCAGATCTGTTTTTATTATTCTTGTGAGATGAATCACATTTAATGTGACTTCAATCCTTCAATTTCATGGGTGTGTAAAAGGAAGAATAGTTTGATGTAACAGGATGAGCTCACTAGGAAAAAGTACATAAAGAAAACCAATACGGTACTGAACCACACTGTCTGCAATTGAAAGCAATGAGTTGTTTAGGTAATACTGTGAAGAGCAGGATTGAGTTAGTTATTTGGGTAAATTATTCTTATTGTTCTGTTCTTGTGCAGGCTGCTGTATTGCTGAAGTCTGTATCTAGTCCACCCAGTCTTCCAGACCGTGTGCTTCATGCTTTGAGACCAGGAGGATCTTGATGTTCTGAAATGAAGATGGAGGCAGTGGGAAAAGCAGAACAACTTTTTGATTCAGAAGTTCTGCCAAAGACTTCTGAAAATCAAGAGACTGTTCCTGATAAAGACAGACCTATAGAAATCAAGAGACAAACTCAGAAAGATAACGTGCCCACTGCAGAAGACTCTGTGGTGCTCTCTTCCATGCCTTGCTTACTGATGGAACTGAGGCGAGACTCCTCGGAGTCTCAGCTAGAATCTACGGAGAGTGATAAGCCAATGCATGGTCGAGTTTATGAGAGTGACTCTTCTAATCATTGCATGCTTTCCCCTTCTTCCAGTGGGCATTTGGCCGACTCGGATACGTTGTCTTCCACANCAGGTATAGGATGTTTTTTAAACTGAGCTGTAATACATCTGACATCGTTTCTCAGCTGTCGTGCTAAATTAGATGAGTGACCCATGAGAAAAACCAGAACTGCAGCTCTCTGTAAATTTGAAGACTGCGGTATATTAACAAGACATGGGCAAATTTTAAAACCTGTTCTGAGGTTTCAGTGTACTTTTGCACACCAACAAAGCATAGAAATGGAAAATTGGAGGAAGGACTATCTTTGCATTCTGGAATTTTCAAATATTTTCCTTTGTAAACCTATATGAACTCCTATCAGTGCTGTCAGATCCCATTAGATGGTGATAATCTAATAATACATTCTTAAAATAAGTGGCCAGCTTTGCTTTATTGTATTAAGACCACAGCCCGGCAACTGTGTTAAAAATAAGATGACATACCTCTGGCCTGTGTTACAGTAAGGCCCTGTTTGCTATTGCACTTATGTTGCGCTTTCAGCTCTGTTTCAGTGCATGACAAACCTACTTGGCTTTATTGTAAATCCTTGCAGATTGCAGCAGATCACCTATTTTAGGACATAAATATGAATTTGTTTACACAGGTGCCCAAGCCATATCCACACCTAAACTTTCAACATTTTAGACAAAGTTGTTAGCGTTTCCTTCCCTGTGTCATAAGGATCTTTAATTTCTGTACTTTGAATTTTCTGACATATCTGTTTTAAGATTGGAGGCAGCAAATTATAGGGGCCTTTTTGTGATTTTTATTAGCAAAAAAAAAGATGAATTTTTCAAGCTTTTTGTCTGCTGAGTCTTTGTTATTTTATTAGCCCAAGTACTGTGGACAGGATTTTGTGTGAATTCTTCTTGCAGCATGTTATACTACAGAACCATCATAATATAGCATTATTCGTATGGCAATGAAAAATAAATTCACATAAAAATAAACTTTTTCACTTGCCAATTTCAACTGGGTTACATGCCTTTTTGCCTCTTGTGTGAGAAGTTTTATTTTTCTTTTTCTGGAGATAACTATCAGCTTACATAGGGCAAGAACATTTAAAGGAAAACTGCCATAATTAGTCTGAAGTTGGTAAATTAATGTTTGCTAGATGAATTATTTAAAATATTTTCAGCAGATTTTACAAATAAGTGTTTTTTAACTGACTTGATTATGATGAATGATTTTGTCACCATGAGAACTGGCATTTTTTCCTACATGTTGCTAGGAAGCAGGTTGCACAAAGGAAGTTAATGTTTATTATTTAGAAAGTCTGGGAAAGGCATAGTCCTCCTATAATTATTGTGTAGTAAATTTTTAATAGTGATCTAAAATTATTTTTACCAATTTAGTAGTCAGTTAAACTTCTAGCTTTCATAGTTTTGTGCCTTTTTATTTACTATATTTACACTTTGCTGGGCAATTAAAGCCTGATTTAAAGCCCACTGAAAAACACTATTTCATTGAGTTTTGGGACGGGTTCCTCCCCACCCCTAAAAATCCCCAACACACACAATAAATCCCTCAAGTTATCTTATTTTTTTTAAGTCATAAAAGTACCTTGTGACCCAGAAAGGCAAGGTAATACCACATGGTATTTTCAGATCTGCCTTCTGACTATAATTGCAGAGATCTGAAACCACTATGGGATACTTTTTCTGTGTCACTAGGTTCTTCTGCGTTTGAGCTCTGTCTTAACTGTCAGATACTTTGCAGTGAAAAGGTCCCACTGTAGTGTACGAAATAATTTGATTATTTAGTGCTGATTACATCAAGGCCCAATTTTACCTGTGATGCAAGAGGTGGGAGTGCAGAAACCATCCTGAGGAATAATGAGGTTTATTCTTATTTCATAGCATGTATCATCTGCTTGATACTAAATTATATTTAAGACATGAAAACTTTTTTGAGCTGTCATTTTGGAATTAGGTGCAATGTGTACCCGCCACATTGTGGTTTTCCTTTAAATAGAAGTGATTGGTTTGTGGGAAACAGTCCCTAAGTACAAGAGAAAAATATTCTCTATAAAGACAAGGTTGGCCAAAAATGCATCCTGTGCTATTTGTGGGTTAAAAACATGTTATGGTTTTAATAGATGCAGTAGAGCTGTGAGTCTGAGTAGGACTCTCAGCTCTTCATCACAGTGGTAGGTTCACATGCCATTTGTGATCCCTCTTCTTGAAACTGGCAAAGTGCTGAAGTGGATTTTTTTGTTAAACTAGAAAGCTATTTTACTGCATTTAGTGTTACACTGTGAATATCCCCAAAATGTAGGGACTGAACATGTAGTTAGAAAATAATACAGGGTATCAAAAAGCATTACTGGAAATCCAGGCCATGAGTGTTCTCTGCATGCAATCAAAAGCTAAGAGACAACCTCAGGTTGAACTTGATACTTGAACTTGAGTGACAAGAAACTACATTGTACCTGTCAAAAGGACATAAGCATTCAACAACTTTTGCTTTGCTTTTGAAAAAGTCTGCATGTGTGGATGCAGAAGAGTTTTACAGGTAACCTGTGTTCCCCTTAGTCTTATTGTATTGGGACTCTTCAGCTGTAATGTTGGTTACTGTCTAAATGTAGCTGCTTATTGGGACTGATTTCCAAATATCTACTGTCTGAAAAATGGCTTTGTCAACAGAGATGCACTAAAATTTTTAGTGATCGTTAATTTAGGGTGGCCAGTGTGTACAAAGGCTGTACATATTCTGGCTCTTGACCTTCTGTTTACATATGTAGTGTTATGGAACACAGTTCACTTGTGTGTGGTCTGAAAATTGAAGTGCTGCATTTGAGAATACAGTAGTATTTTGCGTCATGTTCCTAAACCTCTTATATCTTAATAGTGCACTTAGGGATTTGTTTTCTTTTTCTCAAACCATCCACGTGACTGGTTCTGAAATACATTTGGCTAAATTAGTAAGGAAAGGAAAATGTTCGATGAAATAAAAAATAATGCCGTGTACATGTGTAGTGTTATTAGCTTCATTTTATGCATGCACCCAAGTTGTGAACTGAGCAGTTCTGCAACAGAGAGTCAGTTCTCTGCTGAACTCAAATGTAATGTGGATTGAAATACTGGCAGGATTGTTTTTCTTCTCAAGAAAGACTGAAGAGTAAAGAGTTGACATCTTACTTGTGATACTTCAATACAAATATTTTGAGCTCAGTAGGAGCAAACAATATATGTTATGTTATTCTGAATATAGAATGGTTAGAGTTGGAAGGGACCTTAAAGATCTTCAAGTTCCAACCCCCCTGCCATGGGCAGGGACACCTCCCACTAGAGCAGGTTGCTCAAAGCCCCGTCCAGCCTGGTCTTGAACACTTCCAGGGATTGGGCATCTGCAACTTTCCTGGGCAACCTGTTCTGGTGCCTCACCACCCTCACAGGAAAGAATTTCTTCCTGATGTCTGAACTCCCTTTTTTCAGTTTAAAGCCATTACCCCTTGTCCTATTGCTATGCTCCCTGACAAAGAGTCCCTCCCCATCTCTCCTGTAGTAGGCACCCTTTGGATACTGGAAGGCTGCTATAAGATCTTCCTGGAGCCTTCTCTTCTGCAGGCTGAACAAGCCCAGCTCTCTCAGCCTGTTTTCATAGGAGAGGTGCTCCAGCCCTCTGATGATCTTTGTGGCCCTTTGGTGGACTTGTTCCAACAGTTCCATGTCCTTCCTGTGTTGAGGACTCCAGAGCTGGACACAGTATTCCAGGTGGGGTCTCAGTAGAGCAGAGTAGAGGGGTAGGATCACCTCCTTCAACCTGCTGACCATGCTTCTTTTGATGCAACCCAGGATGCAGTTGGCTTTCTGGGCTGCCAGCTCATGTTGAGCTTCTCATCCACAAGCACTCCCAAGTCCTTCTCCTTGGGTCTGCTCTCAATCTGTTCTCTGCCCAGCCTGTATTTGTGCCTGGGATTGCTATGTCCCAGGTGCAGGACCTTGCACGTGGCCTGGTTAAACTTCATGAGGTTTGCATGGCCCCACCTCTCAAGCCTGTCCAGGTCCCTCTGGATGGCATCCCTTCCCTCCAGCACGTCAACTGTGCTACTCAGCTTGGTGTCATGCGCAAACTTGCTGAGGGCGCACTCTATCCCACTGTCCATGTCCCCAACAAAGATGTTGAACAGTGCTGGTCCCAGTACTGACCCCTGAGGACCATCACTCGTCACTGGTTTCCACTTGGACCATTTCCACTTGGACCATTCCACTTGGAGCCATTGACTGCAACCATTTGAGTGCAGCTATCCAGCCAATTCTTTAGCCACCAAGTGGTCCATCTATCATTCCATGGCTATCCAATTATAACAATGTGTGTGAGGGACCCTCAGCCAGGTTATTAATTTGTTAATTTGATTGCAATAACTAAGACAGAATTATGTAAGAATGTAAATTTGAGTGATTTGCAGTAAGATATTAATTTGGAAATGTCAGGTAGCATAACAACACAGGGAAATTCTCAGAGTAATTCCATTGCTAATAACAATGAATATGCAGCATATCTTAAATTGTTGTGCTGTCAGACTTCCAAATTAAATAACTTTGGATTGTGTTGTTATTTAGATAGTACTTAATAGTTTACATAAAGAGAGGGTTTTGGAGCATTTCTTATGGGCTGTTTTATGGGAGGTATTGTCTTGAAAATAAGATACGAGTCTTGGCTTCTGACCTCTTAGTGACTGCAAATTTCTTCACCTTTTAACTTAGTGTAATTTCAAAAACTGTAGAGCTGTAAGCTTACAGATAGCAAAGGAACCAGTTAGTATAATAAATATGCACATCATATAATAAAAATGCATTTTTAGGCTTTATTTTCTCTTTAACCCCAAAGGCCACCAGGAAAGCAAAGATTCAATAAGGCTTGTTATGAGAACTGCAAGGGAAGCTTTTCAGGCATTGATTTGCTGCTACTGTTAATAGTAGATGTACCGTGAATGATGCCTTTTAAAAATAAAATCACAGGGTAATATATATTTCAATATATAGTCTTTTCAGTTTACAGAACAGTTTTGTCAACTTTGACCATGCTAATTCATTCTTAAATTTAAAAGCTTAGCTAGATTTTCTCGCATATCACCATCAATAGGTTTTATTTAAATTTCAATTAAAATTTACTCAACATTACTTAAAGGTGTCTGACCGTAAGCCTGTGGAAATCAGAAAGACTGCCATTTAGTTACTTGATCTTAGGATAAGATCCCTGACTAAAGACAAACAGAATCATGTTGGATTTTCAACACTAGGAGTATATGAACAGAAGGAATATTTTTTTCAGGGAGGAAAAAGAAATTGAATATATAAAAAGAACCATGTTTTAGGGAAAAAGTACCATTTTACTTCATTACTTTTAGTTAAAATGAAGTCAGAGGGCTGTAAATTAGTTCACAGAACTGTCGGAGTTGGAAGGGACCTCTAGAGATCATCTAGTCTAAAAACCCTGCTAAAGCAGGATTGCCCAGTGCACGTTACTCGGGACTGCATCCAGGTGGGTCTTGAAGGTCTCCAGAGAAGGGGGCTCCACACCCTCCCTGGGCAGCCTGTTCCAGTGCTCTGTCACCCTCGCCATAAAAGGTTTTTTTCATATTTTAGTGGAACTTCCTATGTTCCAGCTTGTGCCCGTTGCTCCTCGCCCCCTCACTGGGAACCACTGAAAAGAGTCTGGCTCCATCCTCCTTCAACCCACCCTTTAGATACTTGTAAGCATTAATAAGGTCTCCCCTCAGCCTTCTCTTCTTCGGGCTAAAGAGTCCCAGCTCTCTCAGCCTTTCCTCATAAGGGAGATGCTCCAGTCCCTTAATCATCTTTGTTGCCCTATGCAACAGTAGGTTCTCTCTCCAGTAGTTCCCTGTCTCTCTTGAACTGGGGAGCCCAGAACTGGACACAGTATCCCAGTTGTGGCCTCACCAGTGCAGAGTAGAGGGGAAGAANGTCCCCTTGTCCAGGTCACTGATGAATATGTTGAACAAGACTGGACCAAGTATTGACCCTTGGGGGACACCACTGGTTACAGGCCTCCAGCTTGACCCAGCTCCATTAATTGGTTACTGTAAAGTAATTTATTTTGGGGCAGGGGACCCAAATGGTGAATTTCTAGCCTGTCTGACAGGTAAACAGATGGGAGAGGAGACTTAAAAAGTGGGGTTTTTAATGGAATGGTTTTGGTCCCCGATGGGTTGCATTGCTACTGCTCAGAAATAAGAGAATAATCCTAGGCTTCCTTTAGGTGTTACTGGAGGACTTATGTATACCTCATTTAAATACCTCCTGAAAAGTATGTATTGTTTAAGTAATACTGTCATTTCATATGCACAGTGAAATCCCAATAAAGATTTAGTGGCTTATGTTTTTATTAGTAAAAATTTCCTTAGGTTGTGCAATGATTTCTCTCACTCAGGATATTTTCTATTATTCTTAAGATAGAGGATCCCACAAGTTTCATGTTGACATATTAAATCATTGGGTTCAGTAGCTGCTTTGTGTAGTTTAATGTGATGCTTGTCTTGTTTTGGAACTACCTTGGGTCATGTTTATGTGTTCGGAGAGCATGCATGCATTGTTTAATTCTCAAACAGGTACAGTAGGTTTTCTTGGCATTTTATTGCTTCCTAAAGGATTGCTGAGTGAACTCTAAACTTAAAAGTATAGATAGATACCACTGCCTTTTCCTATTGATAGAGTAAAATAATGAGCATGGTCTTTTCTTTTTGCTGTTAAAGTTCTTCTTGATAATCCCAAAGCCAGTCTTTTTAACCATCTTTTTTATGGATAGAAGGGAGGAGAAAAATTTCCTTCCAACTATGCCGTGTCTGGTTTTTGCCTTGGCTAGAATCAATGCTAGAAATGCTGCCCAGATGATGGCTCATGTGATGGCAGTTGGTGTGAAGTTGATCAACATCCCCTGTGATGTAGCTGTGTCCATCAGACCTAATAGAGAGTGCTTCCACCTCATGTATTAGCACAGCATTCACATATCTTTTTGTGTTTCTGGTTTTGTGTTGTGTATTCTCTTCATTAGTGGTTAGTGTGGTTTCCAAAATTAGACCAAGAGCTGCAATCACTATATCAGCATTTATCTATTATCTTGTGTAGAATTTTTTTCTATGGTTAACAGTCCATTATAAAAGGGTTCAAGTATGTAAGTAAAATACATGTAAGTATTCAAGTTTATTAGTTAAACAGTAATTTTTTTGATCACAGCTTAACAGAACTAAACGTTGTTGTATAATGGTTTTGACACCTTCAGTTGACTTTAAAACTGGAATTGCAAGGGAAATGGACTAATTTGGTTTATTTATTAAATAAAAAGACCTTTGTGATGGAATTGTCTGAGAATCCTAGAATAACAATTATTTTGAAGCAAAACCTCCATTATAACATAATTTTTTTACATATTTTTGACAGCAGTACTGTTGGTTAATATTTACTAATTCCTCCCCCATTGTCATATTCAAGGAACACAGTTAGAAAAGTTTGTTTTCCTGAGTTAATATGTCTTAATAAACAATATTGTGTTCTTACTTAATGATGTCTTATCAAATGGCCTCAATGTCTTTAAAGCTGGCTTCAGTCGTGCTGGGGGATCTGGAGGAACGACCAGGGAAATTCCAGAATTGCTTGACAGGGGCACCGTGTGGGATAGGAACTGCATAGGCAATGTCCTGGAAGAGGCCATGAACTGCTTTGCCGAGATGCAGAGGCAGACAGAGGAGAAATTTCGCATGTGGATAGAAAAGCTTACCCATCTTGACACAGATGAAGAAAGCAAGCACCAACTGGAGCCCAGGGAACGTAAAATTCAGCTAGTTGGCCAAAGAATCCCCCCTATCACCCAGTCAGGGGCTTTGATACAGATGCCTGATAGTCAAGTACATCTACAGCAGTTGTTAAATTCTCATGTGGGCTTTCAAAATGTTGATGCTATGCTAGAATTTCCAGCGACTTTTAATAACAATTTTCCACCTATCTTTCCAGAGAATGGGAATATTGCAGAGCCTGATCTGAATAAATCATAAACTTAAAAAAAATCCAGTCTTTGCAATCTTGATGTTACTTTGGATTGTGCTAAAAACAAAGTTTGCTTTTCTCTTCCTATATGGTTTTTGTTGTTGTTGTTTTTCTCTTTTGGATTTTATTGCCATGGTGTTTTGTTTTATTTTGTTAATTTATAGAGAATATATATGTAGTTTCAAAAAATCCAATGTACCCATGTGCATGTGCCAGCACACACATACGTACACATTTAAAGGTGTGGGGGGGAACCACCCTAAACTTTCATCAGTAAACTTGGGAAAATATAACTTAGAATCCTTGTTTAGATACCCCATATTTTAGATATTTGTTAAAATAGGAGTATTCGGAGTATTCATCCAAATGGTCTTTTTGCATGTTAAAACATTTATATAAGGAAATGTTTTATATTTAAAGATGTGAAGTACCCTAGAGAACCAGACTAGAACCCATAACATTTCCTTAACTATCTGTTTACTCCCAAAGTTTTGCAGCTTGAACCTGTCACACATTAGGTTTTTTTCTTCTTCATTTTAGGAAGAAGTAATAAATATGCTTATCCTAAAGATTTAACTATGTATAACAAATGTGCATGACTGATATTTTTTTTCATCTCACATTTAGTAGTTCATTTTCTGTCCAGAGCTTGTATTAACGTCACCGCTGTGTTGTACACGGCATATTTATGGAAGCAGCTGACTTACACTGTGTGTGCGAATATGCACGTGTATACATACATATATATATGTGTGTTCAGTTTGGGTAGAAGTCATCTCTAATTTTAGGTGTCTAGTTTGCTGTTCTGTGGAGCTCCTTCTGAGTCAATGGGAAGAGATGAGCACCTACAGAGGATATCTCCTGGCAGTGTCTTTCTCTTCCATTAGTTGCTTAAACCTCCTTTATAAACAGTGTATAATAGATAACTTTTGACTACAGTTAGGTGAGATGAATTACACCCAACTGCATGTTGCATGCATGACCTGTGCTGCTGTTTCCTTCTTGTATATATGATCAAACCACATCCTTCATGCTGGAATAAAAATAGTTGAGTCAGTCCGAAGATAAGCAGCCATTGGTGGATAGATTGAGCTTTGGCACAGGAATTTAAAGGAAGGTTTGATGATCAGATTAGTAAACACTGTGGTGGTCTAAAGATATGGGTCGCTGGTCTGGGTCAGCCAGCAAGAGTTTCTGAACCACGTTTGAATGCCACTGCAGTCGTCATTTACCTGTGATGGAGAATGCCAGAACGTTAATTTAATTTAGATAATACAATAACTTACTGTTGTGTGGATTTTTTTATACTGATAGTTGTCCTGAATAGGCAGATTGGAAACTGTGATGTTTAAAATAGGATTAATTTAAACTATATATTGCAAATCTCTATTTAATTCTTACTATTATTATTACACACAGGGATTTTTTGATCACCTTTCTGTTAAGGCCTTTCTTCAAATGAAGTAACTTCTCCATAACTACCAAAAATGTATATTTATCATC
>VZTM01034159.1:0-27916 GCA_013400555.1 Jacana jacana | reverse complement strand
GGTGTAACCCCAGGAGACATATCTCTTGTTCCATGATAGCTAATTGTTTTGAGACCTGACCAAATAACCACCTGTTGATTTCTGTTAGTTCAAAAGAGAGTAGCCTGGGCTGAATCAAATTTTGACCGCTAAGTGATGTAGTTTAGTATCACTGGAAATTCCCAAGATTTGGAGCTAAGGAGTTAATGACAGAATGAAGGCCAGGTCTGTTTTTCCGTTTCTAGTATTGAGGATCAACCTACAGGATGTTATGGTGATTTTGCTACTCTGCATGCCTCCAGTCATAGACTTATTCCACTGGATGTGAAAATTTAGTGGAAAAATGGTATGGAGAGTTATGATCAATTGCATATGTAGTAGAAAATGGAGTGTAGTTTCTTGGGATGAAGATACTAATTGAACACACTGCACGGCCCTCCATTGCAATGTACTGACATTCGAAAATAATGAAAGCCTGTTATTTCTTGCTGTATAACTATATTTTATTTGTCCAGGGGAAAAGTGCTGCTGGCAGTGTTGTTTTAGGGCAATCAAGAATGGAAAGCATGCTGCAGTGTCTTTATTTGGAGAGCAGAGCAGGATACTACTTCACACACTTCTGTGAGAAGTCAGGGAATAAGGTACGAGCATTTTCCTATCCTGTGATAATTTAGTCCACAATTGACTGAATGCCAAGTTACAGAGGGTAGCCAGACTGAAAAAAAAATAAAAATGGAGAAAGAAAGATTGATGACTGGATGAATTATTACTTGTGAGACTCCAATCCCTCAACAACAATAAACTGTTCATGTGTATATTCAAACTAATGACAGGTCTTAACCAAGCTGTCAGACCCTAACTGTCTCAAACCTATTGGAAATCTGATTGTACCATCAGGGATAAAAAAAAAAAGACTAATCATTTTTAAAAACTAGCCTTTAACTTGGCAGAAAAAATGAGGTCTTAACCCACAAAAACATTTTTTAGAAAGATGGAAAATCTGCTATGCTATTACTCATGATAATCTGCCTCCTTCTTACTTTTTGGGTTAGTGATGCTAAAATCTCCAATGTTTTAAAAACGTTCTTCTGCTTCCACGAAGCTTCTTGGATTTCTGAGAAACATAACACTATTTCTTGTCTGCAGTCAGCAGATCCATCATTCATTGCTGGGTGTAAATTGAGGATTGGTTGGAACGAGTTATGAATCTGAGTCAGTGTTTAGTGGCTTTGCAGAAAAATTGAGTCTTCAGGGGCGATTTGAATGCAATCAAGATGGACATCTGTTTCACTGCTGGCACAACCCAGAATCCAGCAGCAGTAGCTAGAAATGCCTTTGGCTACCAGAAGGCAAGAGCCCATGTTTCCAAAGCTGAGTACCTTCAGCTAAAAAATGTTAAATGTGTATAGATAGAAATCTAAGTAAAAATAACATTTTTTCATTGGAGATATGCCCCCACTGACATGTTTTCTAGCTTATGCAGGTGCCAGACTCCTTTGAAAATTATTTCCTTAAGGTTTTGTCTACAGCTGTGGAGTCTATTTCACTCATATGCCAGGTCTGGCAGGCTACAGTTTGTGCAACAAAGTTCCTTGCCTCTATCTTTTTGGAACACTTTATTCTCCTGTGATGGGGGTTTCAGGGTATTTTTAAGATCCAAACCCCATAAGCACATGACTAAACCAGAGGACTTGGGGAAAGATCTACTCTCCTTCTTCAAAAAGATCTAGCCTCCTTCTTCAGAAAGATCTAGGCTACTTCTTCTGAAAGATGTTTGTCTGAATTTATGAAATGACGCCAATACTCTGTGTCTCAGAAATGCGTGTAATAAAAATGTAACGACAGTCCTGGTAACATACATCAAGTACACAACATGTAATTGTTTTAGTTATTATTGTAAAATGCTATTTCACCATGGCACAAATTCTGCTTATCCATTACTAGCATTTCTCATTTAGTGCTGGCTTTATGCCACTGAGATGTGGTTACTCTTCAGAGGTTAACTACAATGTTAACAAATTTAATGGCCAATTATGCATATAGGGTACAATAAAAGATACAGTATCACAGTGACGATGCCATTAAATATGTTGTCCTTCTGCCAGAATGCAACTGCAGATTAAATCCATTTTAAACTGAGCTTGATTTATGGCGAACCCAGAGAGCTAAAAAATTACTCGCATTTGAAGGTCAACCTTTTATAAAGCTGTGATATTTGGGTACCGATAACTTACAATATTTTTTGTCTCTAGTTGTGGAAGAACAGTGCGTACTTTTGGTTTGACCTACAGGCTTATCATCAGCTTTTCTACCAAGAAACTCTTCATCCTTATAAAATATGCAAGCAAGCTCAAGTAAGTTGTAAATAATGTGTTTTCCCTTCACAAATACATTTGTTCAGTTTAGAAACTGAAAAGGCGGCAGAAAAGTTTCCAAATCTTGACAACTCACACAAAAGTAAATCTGGGCTGTGGACAATAAAAGAAGCTCTTTGGATTGTTTCCATGCAATATCTTTATTTAAATGTTAATCATGCAATATCTTTATTTAAATGTTAATCATGCATAGCTGGATTTTTAGGCTCTGCTGCCTCTTCCCAGTTTTATCTACTATACTCAGTTTGCCTAATCTCCCCTTTGCTACTCTGTGTTGTATTTGGAAACTGTCTGCTTAGTGTTAACATCAGAGATAATATTTTTTCCCAAATCATCTCATTATGCCATACCTTTCCTTCCACGTCTTGTGTGGGTTAGAATTGCGCACACAGTCCAGACCTCAGATAATGACCTTAGTCATGAAAACGGGTCTTTCAGTTGTCAGTCCTGTTTTAATTTTTCTGATTGTCAAGGCATCATTATGCACTTTTTGCAGTCATCATCCCCCCAATTTGATCTTTAGACCCTCATTTACCATGAAATGGAACTGATACTTCCTATAAATGAGCATTCTTAATTAAGCATACGCATTAAGTCAGGCAGTAAACCAAAAGTGAACTGGTTTCCCACATGGGTGCTGGTGGTTGTCACCAACTGCAGAATAGTCTGACACTGCCAGGGAAGGAGGCAGCAGAAGTGTGATATAATTAGAAAGAACTCCAAGCATCTCTTAAAATCACTTAGTGAAACTTTGGTCTGTTTTTCCTCTGTAAACCTTGTGTAGGAGTATATCCTATCTGCATATTTCAGTATATGTTGTAATAGAGCATAGCTACTTCATGGGTCATTGGAACAAATATCTGTAGAGAGCAATGGAGAATAATCTCTTTGTATGGCTTATGTTACTGAGCATCTGGACTTCTGTGAATTTGTTTGCTTTTCCTAATTGGAGGTTTTACTGGGGCAAACAACAGAATTTTGCATGGTTGTTCAGAATTCTCACCTGAATAGTGTTATTTGTACAGGAACTCCAAGCAGAGGCTGAGGCATGGATTCCTCCCTCTCTTCTGTCATGCATCAGCTAAGTGAGAACTGCCACCCTGTTTAGTTGCCTTCCCCTCTAGCCCTACTTACAGCCTGAGGCTGAGGGCAACTGACTGGACCCCTCAGGTGACTGTCTCCTGTACCTGCCTGGGTCTGTGCATGGCAAGGGACCCCGCTCACAACAGATGTGCAAAACTGTATCTAGACCATCTCTTTATTTTCCTACATGTTTTGTTGCAGGCCAAATCTTAGCTTGTGGTCCCTGGTGGTTTTCAATTTGGCCTCGCTTCACACCAGATCACACTCTTTCTGCAGCAGTCGCGTGGCTGAAAATTAAGGCCCAGGCAGCTTTTCGCTTTTCTTATCTTATTTCCAGTGCTGGCCTGGTGGTGACAGCAGAACATCGTACAATCACTGTTACCAGGCGATTGCAGAGAGCTGCATACGCATAGCCATTAAAGTAAATACATCAAAACAAAATATGTGAAACTGTTCCATTAGCATAACTAACAGCTGAAATGTAACATAACAAATCAACACATGTGCTGCAACATTTGGTATCATTCTCAAGCTTGCCTTTTAAGGCTGCACAAAAAATTATTCTTGTTTTCATTGGAACACGGTAAAGAGTCAAGCTGCATCCAATCCATGGGGTTTGCTTATGGAAGAGATGCCTTCCCAAATTCTGTGCTCACCTTTGGCACAATAAGATAGTAATTCCAAATACTCCTAGGAGAATGAGGATTAGATTCGCACAGCACATCGTCCTATGTATTTTGCTTATTTATTACAGAAAGAGACATCCAAAGTATTCTGCATGTGATCTGCCTGCTTCCTGTTAGAAACAAGAGCAAACTTGGATTGCTATCTGTCTGCTACTCATTGTTTCATTTGTTAGGCATTTTTATCTCAGCTTTATGACAAAGTAAGAAAATGCATTCCAAAGTGTATATTCTTTCATCCAGGGAAAGAAACTACAGTGAGAATAGATAAGAAAAATGATAACTACCAGTTATCATCCAGGAACATATATTGTTATTCACTATGAGCATTTGCACAGGAGTTTAAAATAAATTGGAAAGAAAAGTAGTAAAGAAACACATACTGTAGTTTTTGATAAAAAAACCAGTTATTTAGAGTTAGATAATTTAATACAATTTTGGGAAGTACAATATTTTAACACTAGAATCAATTTAGATAGAGGGAGTTATCATTACTGTGAACTTTTAGGGTCAGACACAAGATTTATGTTAGTGGAAAGTGATTATAGGGGTTAAGGCAGTTTAGCCTTTTCACTTAAGACCAGACAGTGCATATGATTCTGTCAAGCAGCTTCACAAGCCCCTCATTAGGCTCAGAGCTGTATCCATGCCTCTGGGCAGCAATACAAAGCACTTGGGCTTAGATTTTTTTCATGTTCTTGCTTCACTCTAGTCGTTCTGAGAATATTTACCAAAGACTTCTCATCTGGGAATGAATTCAGACCAAAACTCAAGACCTGAACAATCCCTGATTTGGAAAGTCATAAATGAGGCCAAAGTCAGAATCTAAATTTCCTAAGTGTTTCCTATCTTCAGATGTGTGCCATTATAAGTAATCTCAAGATGCAAACTCTGACCAAATTTCCAGACAGGGGTTTGGGTTCAATCCATCACTTGTTCTAATACATTTATAGGAAAATGTATAGCTGGCAGGTAGGAAATTTCTTTGTTTTACAAAAGGAACAAAACATTGAATAAACAAATGTGCACTTGATGTCACGTGCTTAAATTTTGTATGAATTTGATAACCTTTAAGTTCATTAAATGTAATTTTTTCCTGTTGATCCTTTAGAAGGTTGGCTGATAGAACAGTTTCACTGTTCCACTGAGATTCAGAAAACCATAAGGCTTCTACAACATGGGAATTCAAAAAGGCTATGAATATTCCTTTTTAAAGGATACGATGTATTTTCCCCTTATGTCTTGCTGACCTCATTGCCCATTGCTGAAAACTGTGGACACAGACACTTTCTCTTTTTTGGCACCTCTGTAATACTCTGCAGATTTCCCTGCAGCCCTTGCATTCATATCAGTGCAGATCTACAGATGTGCTTGAAGCCTCAGCAAGGGACCCAGGGATGAAAGCTCCTCATTTCTTCCCTATCCATGAATGCATGTATTCACTTTGTCATTTTGTGATGCTTTTTACTTGGTGAGTCAAATCACATAGCAATGGACTCTTACAAGAATTTTAGCAAAAAGATGGCATCATCCCGAATCCTCAAACACTGTAAATCTGCATCCTTCAAAAGTGAAGATACCGTCCTGATTACAGCACTGAGGGTCTGGTCCTTTGAATTTGGAAAAGTGCTCTCCTACAGCTAGCTTAACCACCTCTAAATTTCTGCTTCACATGTATTACCAGCTGTAACTATTATTTCTGGAAAAGAAAAGTGTCTTTACCATAATCCAAGATTTCATGTGAACCTATACAGGATTTGGGACAGTTCTGCTGGTAGTGCAGCTTGCAAAGGCAGTTCCTAATATAGCGGTATCTTTTGACAGTATTTATGTGAGCAGATTGACAATAGCTTATGACCAAAGCTTCCTTCCTTGGTGATTTTAAAAGTCTGTAAGCTGCTATTTTTTGGTCAGTTCTAAAGAAGAGTAGCAAATATACTAATTTTAATCCATTTCAGACGAAATCATGGGGGAAAGAAGAATTCCACTTGAGAAACTTGTGGAGTGTTTGTATTGATTTTATTCTTAAAACTATGCTTAAAATGGTCAGCCTTTTAAGAAACCAGATTAAATGTGTATTAAAATATTGAGTACCTATTTTGGATCCTTTTCACCAATTTATAGATCTCTTGTGTGGTTTTCTGAGTCATAACAGGCAGACCAGTGTAGCCCTAATGATGAATAAAATTGTTAACCCCATTTACAAAGTCTATTTTTAAAGATACCACATATTTATAACATTGGAGTGGTTCCTTCTAATTTGGTTATTTTATACATTAAATGCTTTGGACAGACAAGAACATGATGTAACTGAAGAGTTAGGGTTCTTTAAAATAGCTTCCAATTTTTGAAATCACTATGAATCTAATTAATGCTGTCTTTATTAAATTTATTTGGGGATTTGCGAAGAAGGGTATAATTTAGGATAAGTGTGGTAGTGTTCTTCAGCTAGGACTCTTCCTGTGGATGTCCTCATTCTTTGACCTTACCCTGTACCTGAGGGTTTTTATAGCACTATAACACAGGCCACAATAGCCACAAACCATCTTTGTTTTCAGTGATGTATCTAGGTAGAACATGAGTGGAATTCTGCAGTCAGTAAATACCATAATCATAACAAGTCCTAACTAGGGTATTGATGTCAGCCATTGTAGCCCTGTACTCCTCAGTGACCTCATGTCAAGAGAGTTCTAAAGGGTCTGTGTCAAATTGTTATGGTTCAAAATAATGGGGATGTAGTCTGGTACTGTTGCTGTTTAAAAGAAAGAATCTAATCAGAATTTCATTTAAAACAAACAAAAACATAATTATTTAATGTACCCAAACATTCTCTCATTGTGCTTGAAATCTAAACACAACAATGTTTTATTAATGATTGAACACAGAGCAAATGTATTATTTTCTTCTTTTCTCCTGCTTTGTACATTTGTTAGTTACTGTTGGATTTTAGCAACGTAAGGAAAATGAGAATTATCAGAAACCTGCACTCTTCATTGACAAAACTGTGTGACAATACATAGTGAAGATGGGCTCCTCAGTTCTATCATGGAGAAGCATTCTGATTTATGCTACTAATCTGATCCCCTGACCATATGTTTGAAAATTAGTTAGCTTTTAACAGTATGAAGAAGATAAAACATTAATAAATACAGAAAATTTGTTACGGCAGCATATTTTTTCACTAGAGTTCCTAGCTGCAGTCGCAGTCAGGATGTATTAGAAAGATATATTCTTCTTCCAAGATAATGCTGGAAGAAAGTGTTTTTCTCTGAGTTTTCAATGTTCTTTTTCATAGCAATTTATTAAACATTTAAAAAGCAATAATTCGACTTAGGGGACTATTTGGAAAAAAAATTCCTTTGAAATAAATAAAAAAAATTACTTTATGCTTCAAGAATGAGCTGCTAGTGAGAAGGAAACATTCTCCAGGTTCAGCTTTCTTCTTTTTGTAGATGTTGAATGGCAAACTCTGCTTCATAAAAAAGCATATTGTAATCCTTGCTTTGGTAAGGATTTAGACCTCTGTTGCGCAGTGGTATCTCCTGTTATGGATCCTGTACCATGACAGAGTCTCACCAATGAACTGTGCAAGAGAATCCCCACACAGAAAGAAATCCTGTAAGTTTTCATTAACTTTTTACCCTAAATTTATAAATTCTCTTCTCTTCAGAAGTAAGACTCCTTTACAAGTTGGCCCAGCTCATAAAAAACTAATGTGACTTCATGAAGAGTGCAGTTACTATAATGACTGTGGTTATCTGAATCTAAGTATCAGTCAAATACCTCCAAGCAAAATGTACATTAAGCATTATTTCGTGGCCTAACCATTTTCACAAATAGGAGTATAAATGGCAGGGAGGTCAGTTATGGCAATAACTGAATTTTGGACATAATAGTAATATTGGTTAAAAAAAAGGCAGGTGTGATTACATATGTGTTCAGAATAAACAGCAGGGCAGCAGGAAACAAATATGCACCAATTCTCTCCTTAATGGGCTGTCAATGGATAATGGCTAAGAAACAGTTTTCTTCTGTTTTATTGTAGTTCCTTTATGCAACTTACATTGCCCCATCTGCCAGTATGGACATTGGACTTCATCAGAGTCAGAAAAACACTATTTATCAGAAAATTGACCCAGCTTTTGAGGATCTTTTTGACCCAGCAGAAGAATATATTCTCACCGTTCTGCTGGAACCGTGGATGAGGATGGTGGAAGCAGACAAGTACACTTATGGAAAGGTAACAGATCAGGATGACACTGTGAAAAATTCTTGTGTTGAGGAAGAAAATCACAAGAGCCTTCACACGCAGCTAAGTTTACATGTATAGTCAGGAAATGAAAAGTATTATGGGATGTTTTGTTCACCCACTTTTCTCTGCTGATGTGTGGAGTAGGTTGAGCATCCTGTGGAGGGCAGACTTCCCACCTGGAAAGAAGGTTCAGGCTTCATAGATGCCTTGGTCTGTGAATTGGGGAAGAATGCATCTTCTATGGCAAAACTCTTTGCTCTCAGGAAGCATCACACTTCTGCAATCTTACCATTCATCAAAAATTATTTTCTTAATGATGGATTTCCCACAAGCCTTCTATGTTTTTAATGACAAGCACAAAATAAGCTGTATTTCTAGATTGTCACTACAGTGATGTTAGGCCCATATTAATTTTATGAAGTATTTCTTGGTGTTTAGAATTCAAATGTATCTACTGATTAGCATAAGAGGGAAAGTGATGTGGTATCCAGCTGTATTTCCCCCAAACATTTTTTAGGTAGCTGCCCCACTGTGTAAGGGCTAACTGTGCCCTGCAGGCTTCCTGGAGTAGGTAGCTCAGTGATGTACTCAGGTCGAATTCCAGAGAGCCTCGAAGGCTTGAAGTGAGCAGGCTCATGCAAGTCAGAGGAGATGGCTGCAATCCTGACTCTGCTTTCACCAAATAAGAACGAAAAGCGATGGAAGCAATGGTGCAGGCTGTGGCGCTCTGCTCTTTATAAACTTATCTGCAAGTTACCAGCTGTAGGTCAAACTTTTAATTCCAAGTCTTCAACATCTCTCTCTTGGATATGGAAGGAAGAAGTGGCAGTGAGGAATCAAGAGTTGAAGGGCAGGTAGTTCACTCTTGTTCCTGTTTTTCTCCACTATGACCTTAGCTGAAGCACCTCCATTGTTACAGGAAATATCATCACTTGCTGCTGATACTCCTGTCAGCACGTAATGTGCATGCATTGCCCACTGCAAAACTTCTGAAATCCTTTTGCAGAAGTTTTGTAATGTAGTGCATTTCTGCTACTGTATCATGCAATAGGAGAAAAAAATACTTATCGTGGTTTGTTTGCAAACACTTAAGAATAGAGTATAAGAACAGACCCTCATCACTCCTCGCTACAGAGTATTGACAACTTCAGCACTTTGCAACTGAGGAGGTTCATGAAGCCATGAAGCAGAGGTCTTATCCATGTTTATGTGTTTAATAGTCTCTCATGAGGTATTTTTCCCCATGGGTCTATGTAAATGTGTCTTGAGTCATTTTATTTCTTCAGCCTCACTGTAGTAAAGGGTTCCATGCTTTAATCATGCAATAGGAGAAAAAAATGCTTATCTTGGTTTGTTTGCAAACCTGTCCCTGACAATTTCAGCTGGTGCCCTAGTTTTGTATGTCACAAGGAACAGTGCACAATTGTTAGCTTGTCATATTCTTGATGTTGTTATGCTTTTACAGGTTTCTGTTGTATCTCACTTCAATTATATCTCTTTGAGACTCAAGAATCCTAGACTATTTGGCGTTTCCTCTTACAAAAGACATTCCATACCTTCGTTACACTTATCACCCCCATCTGTATCTGCTATTTTATATTCTTTTGATGAGATGCAAGCAATACTCATGATCTGGATACACTAAGGATTATCCAGTGGCAGAATCATGTTTTCTGTTTTGCTCTTTGTTCCTTTTCTAATTGTTCCTATGATTCTAATTGCTTTTTGACTTATGGTGAACTTTGAGTAGATGTGCAAAACGTAAGCTAATAACCATCTGCAATGATTCCAAGATCTCTTTGCTAAGTAATAACAACTAATGGAAAGCCCTAATTTGGAGCTCACTGGAATGACTTAATGTTTATTGTCATTGAATTCAGCTGCCCTTTTATCCTGCAGATGCTAAAGTGTCCTGAAATCCTGCAGTTCTTCACAGTCAATTAAATTTTTTGCTCTGTGGAATAATTTTGCAAACTTTGTTGTCTCCTTACTCACCTCCTTTTCCAGATAATTTCTGAGTGTTTGAAAAAACAACCTCAGCACAGATCCCTGTGAGACTCCAATAGAAGCCCCACCCCATAATGAAAGTTATTTATTTCTCTATTTCTTATTTTCTACCTTCTAATTAATTCACAAGGGGATCTTCCCTCTCATCCTGTGATAAATTAATTTCACTAAGAAACTTTGAAAGTTTGAACATTAAAAAAAATGAATAAACTGAAATATATTAATCCAAACACATCTGCAAAATATTCTTTTCACTTTTCAGCATCTTTTCTAAGCTTTCAGATAAATTATTATTTCTAAGCTCTTTCAACAATAATTGTTTGTGATCTGCAGAACACTGTGTAATTGATCAATGTTTAAATTGATCTGAAATTTTATTTACCTTCTATTAAAATAGCTTTATAGTCTTTTTTGTAAATGTGTACTTTCCATGTTTATTATCAACACTAGTATCTATAGCTAATCCCCACTGAGCCAAGTCATTGACTTAGCCAAGTATTATACATCATTTTTCTATTAAAAGGACCCTGCTTTTGAGCACACTCAAAATACAGCGTTTCTGTTGTTTTTAGTGGTGGAAGAATTCCTCTGAAGTAAGAACTGAAAATCCAGTTTTGCTTTAAGTTAATTCGTGTGTCAGTTTATACCTCCTTGAGGTAACGGACGGATAATCTAGTGCTCTTTCTGTTCGGACCATGCTTTTCTTTGCAAGTGTAGTTATGTGCAGACTTCTCAGTGCCTTAATAATGCAAGCATCTTAATCAGAGCGTGAAAAACTAGAATTAAATCCTTTTGAGTGCACAATTCATGCAGTTGTGAAGAGTTATAATACACAGACATAAATCGACCTGTTCTAGGAGGCACTAGAATCTCTATGTACTGGGCGCAGGCTGATGCTTAGGCACACTCCTTCCCAGCACAAAGACAAGGTCTGCTTTGTATTTTGTTCAGTCCCTGGCTCTACTCTACCCCTTTGTTCTACCATACAGCAGGATATATTTGGCCCATAATGAAACAAGATACTTTCTCAAGAATTAGGTGAGTCCAAAATCATTTATTTGGGACATGGTCAGTATCTATCTACATTTTTATCTTTAAACAAAACATGAAAACAGGAGAGTTCCTTTTTATTGTTGACTCTCATCCTGCCTCTGCTTTCTGTTTAAACTTTATGCAAAATGTTCTGAATTATTTTCCTATTTGCTTTAAAACTGCATTTTCTTTTAAAAGAAAGAATACCCAAAAGCACTTTATAACAGTGAAACAGGGTTACAGTGAGCCTGAAGGCATCCAGATAACATAGTGATTAGTGTGGTATTCACGTTTAGACAAAAGCATAATGAATATTAACCTAAAAACTCCCTTCTCTCTCTTGCACACACTTGTACAATAAGACCAGGGCTTTCTAATCTTTGTAATGGGAGTGCTAACCAGTATAACACCTTGGCTCAATTCTGCTAAATATCCTAAACCCTGTGTTTGAATGGTTTAGCTGGGGAAGAGACTCACCAAACTATTCCTTAGGCAGTTAGTGATTGTTTGCACATAACATGGAGAACTGCTCTGGTTATATACATGAGGCTTCTAATTAAGATAAAAAGCACCAATGCTTCATCAGTTCCAATCGCACACAATTTATTACTTTAAGGCATTACCTGGTATAAAAATAAGGAAGAGGACAAAACTGGAAGTTTGAAAGTTTTCACCTTCCTTGTTTAGATGGTATAGTGTCTTTCCTGTCTTAAATTTCTCTTTCTGGAAATCTGTGGCACTCTATCTTTTTGACATTTCCCACTGAGTAAGAGCTATTTTTCCGCTTCTTAGTGGAACTTTGACATACAGTTTGCTGGTACAGGCAATCAGGTAAGTCTGACGCAATATACTGCATAAACAATCTAANGACAGCTGGACTCCGTGTACTTTAGAAAGCTCCAGGCTTTGCATCAAGAGAGTGGTTCCAAGAAGGATGAGGTAAGATAAGTACCTACTAACAAAAACAAACTTTTTCTATCAGAGAGGGTTAACACTTTGAGTATCAGCAATGAAAGACTGATTACATGTCAGTTTGGAGAAGCAAGTAGCCCAATTTCTACCATTCATTTTGGGTAATGACTGACAGCCATTGTGTTAATTACAAATGTGGGCCTTCTGAACAGTTACATCAACATCGGACCACTTTATGATTGGAAACAACGAGATAGTTTCCATTAAAGTCTGTGGAATGTAGTTTGGGCCCTTAATCTTAAGTATATACCTCAATTTTGAGTAAGTTGCAGGAATATATAATTTATTTGATTATTTGGACCTGTACACACTGGTATGTTTAAAGCAAACATAAAATTAAGAGCTGGAGCTTTAACTCTAATTTTTTAGGAATCAAAAAGCTGTTCTATAGCGACTGGAGTTATCTAATACCAGGTTTATTAGATGGAACAAAATATAGCCACGAAAAAAGCAGTTATGGAAGTGCAATAATTTCTTCTCTCAGAGTGCTGTTGCTGAGACCGGTCTGCCACCCTGTCCTGATGCTCACAAAGATGATCAGCACTTGCTTCAAGTTCCCAAAGAATCAGCAAGTCTTAATCTATCTGACCTGATCCACGACAAAGAGAAGTTAGAACAGTTCTGGACTTTTCTTAATGAGCATTCTGCTAGGTATGTTTCTTTGTTGTTATTATTTTACCCATTTCTAAGTTCAGAATAAATCTTTGCTGAGGCTCCTGGCTATCTCAGTGGTCACAAATTTTAGTCTTTTTAAAAAATGTGTTTGTATATTTAGGAAACACACAGGCACATTGTTCAGAAAACTGAATTGTCTTTAACAATTTTTTTTGGGTAAAAATTCTCCTGTCATAACATGATGGTATTACAGTTCTGCTTTCAGTTTCTGCTTTGATTAGTGGCAAACCCCTGAGTAGAGCAATTAGCCTATAATGAGTAAAATTTTTTCTTTTTTAGCACAGATTCAATTTAGTACATCTGAAAAATTAAAGCTGGATGTTATAAAAATGTACAAATAGAAGACAGCCATGTTATCCTCACAGTGTGAGAGCAACCACAGTTTTGTGTTTGCACTGATCTGAACAGAATTAAGTACCAGCTCACAGCAGATACAGTTTATGCAGGGTTTTTGAAAAAGTGGACCCATTTATTTAAAAACGAATCTAAGAAGTTTGAAGTTTTAGCAGAAGTAAATGTGAGTTTGCCACCTCTTTTTTTTTTTTTTAACTTTTTCCTTCCCAGGCTCCAAACTAATCTCTGTCCTGTTTTATGTAAAGGCTAATATATTTTAGAAGTAACTGTTAGCAAGTCCTTAAATTGTCCCTTCCTTCCTTAAAACTGGGTTCCCACGAACTAATGCTTTGTGTATTGCCTGTTGCTTCTAGTAAGGCACTGCCATTGTTTTAGACTGAATATTGGTCAGCTTTTTCAAAAGTGTCCAGAGATGGACACCTAGCAACAGGATTTCTCTGGCCAAGTCTCAATGTCGTCACTTCTGCTTATCCTCACAGGTTCCCTTTGTAGTCAGAGAGAGAAATACACACTTCTGGACACAATTTTTCTAATTCTGAACATAACATCTAAAACCACTTTGGATGGATCATGCCTAAAGATGGCTACTTTTGCTCACTGACTACAAAAAGACAGTAGGTTATGAGTTCAGATGGAGGTGGTTCTGCTGTGGGTGTAAATGATTATGTGAATTCTGTGTTAGCTGTCTACACCAGTGGTCTCTAAACTTTTTTGATTGCACACCCCATCAGTAAAAAAATTTTAAGCATGCACCCTCAATATATGTTGTTTGGTTTTTTTTTTATAAATTATATACTTGTGATACTGAATTTCTAGTATTTTCTTCTTGTGGTCAATAAATTGTCTTGCACACACAATTCACTTTGGAGACCACTGTGTAGAGTTCCTGTCTAACTGGGGAAATCACAGAATCACCAGAGAAAAAGTCACTGGCTAGTATGAGGTCCTGGAGAGGTACACTGAATTGCCTCTGGGACTTGCTGACCTCTGTTAATGACAGATAAGACCCATCTTAAATGACAGAGCCAGGTGAAAAAATGGTTAATTCATGGAGGAATTTTCCTTTGTAAAAATTCATAATGAAGAAAAACATTTGAAAAAGTCTTACAAAACAGGGCTGGGTCCAGATCTAGTAACTCTGCTGTCCAGCTGACATGCTAAATAAAGATCCTTTATGGTACTATAAGCTGAAGGGATACTAGAACTAATGCAATCTGGAAAATTTCAGCAAAAACCAACAAATATGTCATTTGCCTCTTCATCAAGATTTATGGTTCTGTTATTGTCCAATTGTAAATGATGCAAGTTTCAGGAAGGACAGGCTGTTGAGCGCCTGGGCAGAAATTCCGGTAAGAAACTAAACAAAATTCCACTAGTTAATATTTTGTTAAATATAAAGGATATAGTCATGCAATTGCAGGACAATTTGTGTTACTTTGGGTTAATGGGTTACCACTTGTTAGTCTCGCCAGGCTACCTGACTATACAACGTGCTCATGATCAGTTGAAATGAAAAAAACCCTAGTAAGCTAGGATAACCAACCACTAGTGGTGGGTTAGGTTAGGTGGTGGTTAGGTTTAACCTAACACACTTTATGATTATATATTTTGCTTTTTAAATAAGATGAATGTATTTGATCAGTTGTCATAGGCAGATGCCAAGGAGTAACTCATAAACGACAGTAACTTGGATTGCTTGCATTTGGATGACTTTATTCCTGTTGAGATGAACTAGCGAATGAAAGAATTTCAGTCTCGATAAAACTTAGGTCTGTAAGGGTCTCAGAAGATTTTTGAAAAGGGGACATCTGTTCTTAAATCAGTTGGATGCTTTTGAAAGTTTTACTCATAGATTATTGCTTTGAAAATGCCAATTATTAACCGAATGGAAGAGTGAAGCAGATTTGTCCGAATTTAATGTTTGGTATTTCCTACTGAGGTGAATGTCCTCATTAAAATGCTCACAAAACTTCAGCTAATAAGATACTATCAGAAAACAGTCGTATAAATTCAACTGAAATGGTAATGGACGAGATATGTCACTTACTCTGTCCTATGGTTTAAAGCACAAACCCGATATATGTTCTATTAAAGAAAACTTAAATTGATAGCATACACTCAAATGGTTATGAACAATATATAGATCAAGAATTGCAAATGGAGATTATTTGTCACTTACTCTGGACAATGAAATAAGTAGTAGAATCAGTAATTTATGAAAAGGCATCTCACAAAAAGCTCTAGAAAAAAATACGTCATAAATTGTTTTTGTCTGCCTGACTATGGACTGACTTAAACTCCGACTCCTTCATATGGGGTAAGAAGGGGATGATTTCTGGGGCTGATGTTCCCAGCTGTCATCCCTGCTCCTTTCTCAGACCATACAAGGAGGCTGGGATGTCGGCTCGCCTCTCAGTGGCTCACAGTCTCCGTACTGCTTCAAATTCTCATCTGTTTCGTTTTTCATTCCCTCTGTGAGCTCTGCACTATGGCTTTGGTTCACAGTTCCTGCTGGATTTAGCAGCAGCACATTGAGAAGGTTACTCCTTTCAGAGTACCCCAGAAGGGACCCTAAATTAGATCCTGAAGATGTGTTTTGATCTGCCTGTTCAATAAGTGTCATAGTCTCACCAGATGGTACTAGAAAAGGAAAAATGACATAAAATTTCAGTCCAATCTGACCTGGTATTTAGGACTTGAACACTTTGGTGGCTTGTGGTTAAACTAATAACTCCCTAGAATGTTGATGAAATTAACTCAATATTGTAATAACATTCTGTTTAAATTCATTTGTAGCATGGATCTCATGTGCTGGCTAGATATTGAACAGTTCAGAAAGATGCTCCACAAGGATAAAGAAAAAAGGGAGGAAAAATCTAAGGACATTAAAAACAAATACTTAAACAAAAAATACTTCTTTGGACCCCACAGCCCAGCTACCAGAGAACACCAAGAACAGGTACCACTTACAAAACTGCGCATAAATAACTATCACACTGAATCTGACAGATAAAAGTCCAAAAGAAGCGTTAATCCAGCTTTTCCCCATGCTATCTCCTCAAATCTTACCTAAATTTTTGGCCAGAAATCTGGATCTCTTCTGGTTGTGGGGATCCCCTCCTTCTTGTTCACACTCCTCCTCCCCCATTCTTACAGAACGTCTCTCTTAAACCCTGATCTGAGGCCACAGCCAGAGCAAGCACAAAACATCTCAGAAAAAGTGTAAAAATGGCTTTCAGGCAGAGTTACTTGTTCCAGCTTTCTATTTTAGTTTGTCAGTAAAAGCACAGACAGCGAGTCTGAGCTGTGGTACTCCAATATATCTTGATACTTAGGAAATTTACTTGGTCAAGCTGGGGTATTATTTTCCGGAGTCTGTATTCTATTATAGGTAGGGAGAAATGTAATCTGTACCCTTTTATGAAAAGTACGTGTGAGCCTTGGGTAAGCACGCATTAAATGCTTTGCTTACAGTTAAGCTCATGCTCTGCTAAATCAAGGATGTAGAGAGATAAAGGACTTTTGGTATACACAAAAGTTTATGTCATGTGTTATTGTATTTGGATTGCTTAGCTAATGCATTCAGGTGGAGGATGGGGACAAATCCTTCATGATCGACTTTCGCCAGCGGTTCTGCTAGAAATTCAGCAATGCGTCCAGGAGAGATTAGAGAAACAATGGCTGCCATTGTTCCTGGCAGATGAGCACCACGGGGTGGAGGGACAAGCTAAGGTAATTTTTTAATAACAGCAGCACATACAGGCATTGTTTTTTGTTTTGTTTATTGGGATAAAATGCATCCAAGGAAAAGCAGCCCACAGCTCACATTCAGTTTACATTGAAAGAGATGATCTAGCTTGTACAGGTCAAAACATTTAACTTGATAAGGCAGTTTCTCTGAAGGCTTAGCCTGGCCGACAGAATTATTCTTAGATCCTAAATCTGAAGGAGCTGGTGTTAGCTCTGCTGCCAGCCAGGCTGCCAGGAGAGCAAACTAATCTTGGAATATGGGGAGCACTGCACTCCCCATATGCCAATCTACCCTAGCCATATACATGTCCCCAAAAGAAATGCTACTTTATAAAGGATTTGCCTACAGGGACAAGAAGACTAGCAAATGAGTGGACTTCCCCCACTGTATTCTCTCTCTTCCTTATGCTGTCTATATTCTAATGCCTGTGAAATTACTCCAAGACTTGTGAAATTCTACTGAGTGGGGAGGTTAACTGCTACAAGCCTTGTTTCCAATTGGTTACTTCAGAAAGTTGCCAGAAAATTGGCAATGAGAAGCCTTTCACCTCCTGCTGGCTTATTAGACAGACTGAGGAATGGGCAGAGCTAACATGCCTTTCATGAGAGTGCCTGTGTGGCTGGGATCTGTGTAGGGACATCATCCTGCTGGTGACAGATGCAAAAAGACGGTTTTCTTGTGTGCTTCCACAAAAGCTCTGAAATGAGAATGTCACAGCAGAAGGAAACTTGACAGTTCCACCAAGCAGACACATAGGCAGACTGCATTGATTCATATCAATTCATTGATTCAATCAATCGTCCATTGATTCAAGTTGTTTCAATGATCTTTTTAACATCACTAAGGTTGTCAGAAGTGCATTTGAACTGGATCATTTTCATTGACTCACAGCACTAAGCAATCTGAAAGCTGCAGGTTCTGATTAGGTAAATTGTAATTTTAATAATGATTATGTTAAAACAAAATTTAAGCAAAACTCTGTTTCATTCATGAGCTGTGGTACAAACCCATGTGATAAGGCTAAGCTGGTTCCAGGTCTGGAAGCCAGCTCGAGCCTCCTCTTGCACCTGCTGCACTGCACTGGCAGGGAAAGCAGCCCACGCAGCTTGGAAAATGCTGTATTCAACTCTAATAAACAGTTTACAGGAAATACATACTTCTAATGAGCTTTTAGTCTTTTTCTAACTCCATTTATGTCTGACTGCTCTTTTTCTTACTGCAAATTCAGAGGATGAAAAGGTCCTTTGAAGAACTTATTTTAGAAGAAATGAAACCAGATGACATTCTCCACTTGGCTTCATATTTCACAGTGACCAAACACTGTGGGCATGCTATGTAGTCCTTATTCAGAAAATCTGCCCTTGATTTGAGGTGTATTTTTGCTACAAAGAAGCTGTAGGATCAAGCCTATATTTCTGATACAGCTGTCAAAAGGAACTAAAAACATTTTTCATGGGAAAAAAAAAAGTTATAGACCAAAACCTGTTCCCAACAGACTTGGTTCCTCATAACATTATGTGTAAGGTAAACCAGTGGAAGAGTGCAGTTTGACCACTATTGTCTCTTGTCTTCTCTAACTCCCCAGCCTTGAGCAAATTTGCAACTGAACAAGGGATGGTGTTCAGTGTGAGTCCACAGCAAGTTTCAGATTTAAAGATCCACATGAAGATACATCAACTATTCTAACCACTGTGTTCTTAGTCATTAAAGGGCTTAACATGAAACAAGAAGAATTAAAAATACAATTATAATCTTTTGTTCAACCGTAGATAAAGGACATAACTGAAGATCACCCACGCCAAAAACAGGAGAAGACAACTAGGAAGTGGAAGGCAAGTAAAGTTTACTGTGTCTCTTGTGTCTTCAGTTTCACTGTCTTTTCTGTTTGGACCTTGTACATCCTTCACAATTCCCCTCATGACTGTGTGAGGCCCAAATGCAATGCTGTGAAAGCAGGCATTGTTGTATTGGCCACAGTGGACTGAGTACTCACATTAGTGGTAAATTTAACTCCCTGCTGGATATTCACGGTAAATTTCTCTCCCTTCCTGGCTGGAGAGGTCATACTTGAAAAAAACCATGCTTCTCATCCTGGACTTTGGAGCACTCTTAACTCTCGTCAAACTGGTATTGTACTTTTAATTCACATTTATGTGTATTTTTCATGCAGTGGACTTATTGGGACAAGCTGTTCATTCCAGCATCTGGTAGTTTATTTATTATTGCGAGTGGATTACGTGCAGACACAAAAGGGAATGTGAAGTATGCAGTGGAGTGGGCAGGTTTAATCATATCTCACAGTATCTGTTTCATTTAGAATTGTATTTTAATCTTACAGCACTGAGATAATATCAATTTTAAGCATCTTAAACCTTTGTAATAATACATTTTATCAGATGTTTGCCAGTTTTTTCCTCTTGAAGAGCAGTGAACTCTTTGTGATTGCCAACATACAAGTTGTGTACATTTATTCAGTTGAACTTTTATTGTCTGTTGAAATCAAACTGGAGACCCGGTCACCAATTATCCATGCAAACCATTAGCTCAAAAGAGATCCAAAGTGCATGTGGGTTCTGTTAACTGAGTTTTCCCTTTGTCTGTTTGTCAGGAAGATGGTTATTTTCCACTTTCTGCATCAAGGCTGTTGACCCATAAACTAAGTAACGTTCATGCACTGGTATAGGGATGGGAGCATCATTTTGTTCTTTCCTTCATGAATATGCCCCAGAAATAATTTTTCCCGAAAGTACTTTTTGCCTACTTTTTCCCAAAATAATTTTTGCCTTAATCCTGGCCACAGGGGATAGAACATGTTTGGAGAATTGGAGGAGGGCTGAGAACATGCCACCTTACTTTTTGAGATGACTTTATTTTAACCAAAGGACCCTTTGGACAGTCACCACCCTCCCTCTTTCAGGTGTCAGCTCTCATCCCTGGCAGGCTCTGCAGCAGAACACTAAGTGTTACCCCTGTTTTTTAAGAGAAGCTCCAAAGACCTTCAGCATAGAATCAAGTTAGACTTCCAGGACTGCCTGCAGCAACTAAAAATGTTTCTGTCCCATGCTGAACAGCACTCCATCCCTCCAGGACTTCAAGAATTTTATACCACTGTTTCAAGACGGTTTTCATTCATCCATCTGATAACAAGGAAGGGGTTGTTTGGCTTGCTTCTCAGTGACAGCACAAGAACTGTTTGTTCAGGAAGGCAGGCCAGCCTGAACTTCATTTCAAACAAACCATCCCTGCATAAGCCATCTTTCCTTCTCCACCCTTTCTTGGCTGCCTACTGCTCTGTGCTTCACAGCATGAGGATTTCCAAAATGTCTCGATGACTTTAATTTCTATTTTACTATTGGTAGTACTCCCCAGCTTCTGTTGGTGATCATGGTAACACATTTCAAAGCTCATTTTGTTGGTGAGATCCCTGTCAGAAGCATTTTACAACTTTAAGCTATGTGGTTTGTCTGTTCCTTTTTCTTTGTTGTTTGTTTGCACAAAACTCAAACTGTTCTCTAGAAAAGTAGCCTGTTGCCATAATCAATAACAATAGCTGTTTCCATACTTTATAGTATGTAGTCATATGGTCTAAATCATTGTCAGTCATTTCCTCTCCCATCATGTCTTCCAAAAAATGTTGCCCAAACCAAACTGGAAAAAAAAAAAAGAAAAAGAAAAAAAGAAAAAAGGAAAGACATAAATGAAACCTTGCCACATTCTATTGTATCCATGTCATAAACTCATAAACTACTGAAAGTTAGGGTCAGTGCAAAGATAAGAATCAGACAGTTTATGCTAACTAATGCCTTTGTTATTGCTTTTTGAAACAAAGTTTATTTGGTGCATTTATTTCTTCTTTTGACAGCATGTGGACAATAAGTGTGTTTCTTCATCTAGTGAAATAATTGCTTTCCGCAAAGCACTGTTGGATCCAGTGACAGCAAATCAGTTTCAACAGTTTGTGTCACTGAAAGGAGACCTGCTGGAGAACGGAGTCCTCTTTTGGCAAGAGGTACAGAAGTACAAGGTATGGTGGTAAAAAGGGGCAAGGGGAATATTGTTCCTTTTGTAAGCAAACGTATCCATTTCTGCATATTGGAAGAATTTTAACAAGAATATCTCTAGGCACATCCAAGTTCATAGTAAAGCCCCTTTCACTGTATGAAGCGTTTCTTCTTTGATAAAAATCCTTACTTATTAAAGGTAGCTATTTTTAATGTTTTATCCCTATATTTACACTTCTTCCAACTATAACATTCTCCTGAGTCTCTAAAGGGACGCTACTAACTAGCTAATTCCCAAATTTCGTTTATACTTCTGATGAGCAGGAGACAATAGACAAGCATTAAAATGTTAATCCTGTTTTTATCATTACACACTGGTAAATAATGGGATTATTGCTGAATTTCTTAATCCCTCAACAAACAGAGAAAACTTTTAAATTCAATCAAATGTACAGACATAAAGATAGTATTTACCCAAAAAGCTCATGTGTACAATGGACCCCCCCCTCTCCCTTGCACTCTTTACAGTCACGTTTGACTGCAGCTGAGGATGTGGCCAAGGTGAAACATGTTGGGGAAGTTCAGCAGGGATTGCTTCTCTCCCAATTAGGAAATTTTTTTCCTTTTGTGAAATTGCTGCTGTGGGATGAAACACAATGGGAAAACTCTGGAGTTAAGCTTTAAATCACAGTGCAGCCTCCAATTAGCACCTTGGACTGAGTGCAGGGTGCATCATGGATTTTCTGCTTGTTCCTTTTGCCTCTGGGATATTGCTGATGCAAAAGTGCTACCAGAGTCTGGAGCCTGGAGACTGAGCTCCTGAACACAGCCTGTGTGCATGTGGCAGCCAGGGAGTATGAGGTTAGCTAACATGCTCAGAAAGCAGGAGGTAAACGTAGTTGATGCTGCAGTAGCAGTTGGGAGATCCTGCTGCAGGCAGGGTGTATTTTCATTGTTGAGTTTTACGCCTTTGAATGTGGGGTCTGCTTTAGCAGCTGAAGCTTCTCAGTTTCCAGGGGGCAATCTTTCCTCCTCATGGAGTCTCTGATCCCCCAGTAAGGAACTGTTGGCGGAAATGCTCTCTGGGGCTGCTGCTGTCTCTCTCTTGGTTACAGAGTGACTAGCTTAGTCTAGAAACTTGACATGAAGGCACTTGCAGTTCCCTGACATAAATCCCTCTCAAAATACTTGATGCCTTTTTTCAGATTTGTGACTCTTCATCGCTGCATTGTGGAGGAAATGGAATCTTTCTGCAAATTAATGCGGAGTGTAGTTTAGACTGTCATTTTGTGGATCTGGTCTCTGAAGAAAACTTTCATTGTTTTATGTCCCACTCTCTCTCCTTCCCTTATGTTAATTTTATTTGTCTTCTTATCAAGAAAAAGTACAATCTGACCATATTTCTACATGCATGTGATTTGTCATAGTTGGCAGTTGATACTCTTTATAGAAGCAAAGGGCTGGAGTAGTAGGAGTGTTGTGGGTCAGGCTGAACTGGAAGAATATCGCCAAAGACGTGGGCAGCACTTTGCACAGTGCATACTTGTAGTCTGAGCCCTGTCCTGCCATCAGTTTAGAAAGAAATGCCTTTAGGAGTCAGTGACTGCATTGCTCCTTGTAACCCATCAATCTGGCAGCACATCTTGGGACAATCAAAAAACAAATTATTATTTTTTAAAAAACAAGTATGAAGAAATATAACCCTGTGGATCATTTCCATCTGTTCCTCTATGTTCATGTCTCATCCCTCTTGATATCATATGGCTTGTTTGTCTTCCTCCATTTAAGCTCTCTGCTTTTCTTCTATGTTAGATGAGCAAAGGAAGCCATAATATATTCTTAGGATATATTGAATATGTTTTTATATTGCCTTACTTTCCTCACTGTAGCTGTTATCATTCTTTTTTTCCTTCACAAAACTAAGAAGTATTCATAATAAAACAAGCCAGCTATTTCACATGCCATTCTTCTGGTTAGAAACTCTGTTTTTAATTTCTTTGCAAAGTAAATACGTAGCCTCCTATACCAAAACTAAATGCAAATTCTTAATTTAGTGCACGCTCTTCCTGCAAATCCTCCAGAGTGCTTATTGTGTCTTTAGTAGATGTATGTGATAATCTCCTAGTATTATAAAAATGTCCTGATGTTTATGGATAGGGGGAAAGCTCATGTTTCAAAGCATTTGAGGGAAGTTCTTTCAATTATTTTTCTGCCCTGTCAAAGTCCAGTGGTAGCATTGTCAGAGTGTGAAAACACAGTAATGACAGGTTTTACAAGAACAACGGGGTCGCATTTTAAAAAGCAGAAACCCCCAGTGTTTCTTTGAGATTTCACCCTTGTAAGTCCAGGTTTGTTTTGTATTTTCTTTTGCACAGAGCTATTTCAAACACTGAGCTTTTGGGAAACTAGAAAATCATAACGAATGGGGAAAACAGATTTCAATGAATAGAAGATTGTACTGGTAGCTGAAATTGTCCCCTCTTGTGCCAACATTCCTGGTTATAATACCTTGTACCCTCTAAATAATTCCCTTCTTTTCTTGGAGAATTTAGAGCACTTCTTTATCTTTTAGTTACCATGGCTATGCTAGTCATAGCAGGCTCATTGTGAAAATCGGTGCATTTCACACCTGTAGGTGTGTTTTTCTTTTCAGAAATGCCTCCAATTTGCCAGTAAAGTAATTAGATGGGATGCCAGATAAAAACTATCCTGTTCCATCAGATTGTGCAGGTAGAGATTATCACCTCAAAGTAATGATTGCTCTATATCTGCATTTGCAAACCAGAAGTCCCACTCATGTCTTAACTATGTCTTTGACCATGCACATTTGCTATAGGAATTTTGTCTTACATACTGAAAAAGTCTATTGTATAATTATTTTTGTATGACTACTATGCTTCGATCACTGGGCCCCTGTGAAGGGTCTGTGTCTCTCTCTCCATTGACTGAAAATGCTATTTTTTATCTTTCAGGACTTGTGCCATTCTCATTGTGATGATGCCACAGTCCAGAAAAAGATCACAGCTATTATCGACTGCTTTATTAATTCTGCCATACCCCCAGCTTTGCAGATTGACATCCCAACTGAACAAGCAAAGAAGATCCTGGAGCGGAGGAAAGAACTAGGACCTTACATTTTTAGAGAAGCACAGGTAAGAAGATGGGAGAATCTCTGTAACAGATCTGGCTAGATTCTCTGTACCTGATTTTAAGGACAGTCTTTGTTGTTTCTGTGGCAATTTGGGCTCCATACATAAGGCTGGGCATGAAGGAGAACACCATAGTAGTGCATTTCAATGAAGACTACGGTGGAGATGACAGAGAGGCTTCAGATATTTACTGCTCAATAAACTGGACAATTTCTGACAGCTAGCTGCCCTGGAAAAGTGTTGTCCAGGTCTGTGTTAGGAATTCTGGCAGTAGAAATTAATTATGTCCATGTTTTTAATTGCATCTTTACCACATGGTTAATGTCAGAGGAGTAACTTAATGTCTTTCCCTTTTTTATTACAGAAAGTCTGTATTAAATCTAGGCAATTTTCTCTCTCATCTTTGGACTAATCAGACTGAACAGCAATT
This sequence comes from Jacana jacana, assembly GCA_013400555.1. Classification (NCBI taxonomy): domain Eukaryota; kingdom Metazoa; phylum Chordata; class Aves; order Charadriiformes; family Jacanidae; genus Jacana; species Jacana jacana. The sequence continues at coordinate 3,173 of VZTM01034159.1, read as the reverse complement.
TTTGAACCATTACTACAGAGTTACTATTTTCTTATTCCTCATTACTGTCTTCTCTGAATTATCTTCTAAACCCAAGAAAACTAGTTCCTCTTCTTTTCCTATAAAATTGCCACCAACGCCTTTCAACATCAACTATGATTCCATAAAACGTTTGGATCACAGAAGATGAATGGTTTGTCAGAGAAAAGGGTTCATACAGGTCCTAAGAGAAATATGAAGTCCCATTTCAGCCTGTGTAAACCTCAGTGAACTCCAGAAGTGTGACCCAAAACCAAGGGAAGAACTTGGCCAAAAAGCTGTGACTAGAACATGACAGTGACTCACATGTCACTTTCAAGTCCGTTGAGCCCGAAGTGGTGAGGTGCTGAGCATGCTCGGCTCCTTTGAAGCCACGTTTCTCAATGAGAATTAAATATCTAAATCGAAAAACGTGAGCCATGATATGTGCAGCAACAGAATTCACTGAGCCCCTCTGTTTGCTTTTCTAAAATTGTTTTTCTTATTCTAGTTCAAAAAAGACCCTGTGAGAGATTATATCATTTAAAAATTATCCAAGATTTGCTCATAGATCTGTAATGTGGTTGAAGAGCCTTTCCAGAGGCAAAAAAGTATTTCCTTTCTCTTAAGGAGGGAAAAAAAACCCTCTCTAATGAACTGAATATTTGAAATACTTGAGCAGAACAGTTGTGCAAAAGCAATTTGACTGGTGTATATTTTATCAGGAATACTTGTAAAAAATGATGGATGTTTTCATTAATGCAAACAATTGTTTAGGGAAATATAAAAAAAGAAAGTGCCTTTTAACTGTGTTTTAGGAAGATTTCTCACCAGTAATAAACACACTGATGAAAAGCATGTGCTGAGCAAAGCTGGGCTGAAATGTCAGGACACAGTACGTGGGAGGAACAAGGCTGTGTATTCAAAAAGAAATAGTTATTTCATTCTCACGGTAAACTGCATTTTATTTTACAGTAAACTCTGTTTTCTTAATATGGCTAAAACTGACTCTCTTTTCTTTCTGTGCAGATGACTATTTTTGCTCTTCTGTTTAAATTTTGGCCAAAATTTTGTAAGTTTCGAAGCAGTTTGGCTAGTGACAAAATTCTAGATGTCTTGGAGAAAAAAAAGGGAAAAAAGATGCAAAAGAAGGAAGGCAAAAGAGCAGAGGTAAGGCTTGCAAAGTTTCAGGTGACAGCTGACAGATTGTATACAAACTCCTTCATGACAAACACTAAAGAACTCAAATATCCCTTTCTCAGACTGATCCAAAGCTACCAAAATCTTTTTCAAGCTCTACATGCGACCCGATCCGAGGATGATTAGTTCCCAGTCCTGCCAATGCACATACATATGTTTAACTTGAAGCACATGAGTCAATGGAATACTCCTTTCATTAAGCAGAGGGGAAAATGTATTTTAGTCATCTTTTGTGCCAAGAGAAGAGCAAAAAAGAGGGCTGCTTTAAAAACTAAATAAGTCTCTGTACGGTCCATATGTACAACTGGTAACAGCAGACCTCTTTGCACTTTTTATGTACTGTCCTATTTTAGAATTTACAGTCCTGTGCCATTATTGAAAGAAAACCAAACCAAGCCAGATTTCATATCTGTTTTTTTCAGAAGGAGCATTTGAAAATTCTGTAGATTATTTAGAAAGAAAAAAGGGTTAATTGCTTTGTATAGTCTTTGTCTTTTCCTGAATATTTTTCAGCTTTGATAGTCAAATTGTTAGACTGCTCACAATGAGTTTCCAGACAGTTTCAGTGCATTAACAGAACTGTGACCTCTACAGTGGAATGCTTGCTTGTAAAATTGTTTTTCTTGGAATTTTATTATTAAAATATAATGGATTTTTTTTTTCCTATTGATTATAGGATTTGCAAAAGTTTATTTTTTATGAAATGTAATTGTTTGGCTAGCTTTGAGGAGAGAACATTCCTTTAAGGGCAGAGAAATTATTGGACTTGCAAACTATCATAAGTAGCATTAAAAGACCTTTACATATTTTAAATGCCATGTACACATGTGTTGAGATGTTAGCTGTGATGAGAACCACATGAGTACCTGGACAGATAGAGACATATATGCCTGTAAGAACATGTACACATTGTTATCCTCTTTTAGACACATGGAAACTGAGGACCAGTGAAGCGTTACTCAAGGCCACACACCAATGTCAAGCGAAGTCTAAAATCCAAGAACTCTTGTTCCTTTCTCCAAAGCACGTTGCCTCCACACAGATATGTCTGGCAAGGCCATTGGCAATACTTATAGTGCAAGAATGCAATATTTCCAAGTAATACACTTTTGCATTTTCACAGACTTATTTTTTCCATCTGTTTGTTGCCTGTCTATAAGGTTTCTGATTAAGATCAAGGAAGTAAAAGAGCAAATCTTGGCCAGGAGGGTAAAAGCCTAGCTTTTATGGAGAACAAATGGGAAAGGTGAATTACCCTTCTAAGATGGGAAATAGGGTAAGAAACTTTAGAAAGTGACAGGCAGAAAATGCAGTTCAGTAAACAGCTTGCACACTATTCTTCTCACAAGAAGTTACCACTAAATCAGTTACCTTTTAAAATTTCTTGAAAGAATAGGTGGAAGAGAAGTGTTTTTGAAATCCTTCTCCCTCTCTCTTATTGTTTAAAAAATTTGCCATTCCCTATTCTCTTCTCTGCAATTTCTGTCCCCTCAGTGACAACATAACTATTCAAATGATTCAGTATCCCTGAAGGATACTGGTAAGACTCATCCCTCATAAGTGATAGCAGGTTCGCTTGGCAGCTTGTAGAAGGTGACGATTTCTTGGCATTTAAAATAACGTCTATGCTCCTTTGCTCCACTAGGCTCATGCTAAAGGAGTGAAAAGCTCTGGCAAGGGTTAGAAATAATATTTTTTTCTTAGATGTGTATTTTCTTCTCATATGTATATTTTCTTCTCCCCCATAAATCAGTTGCCATTTTGGGTATATGTAAAATGGAACAACTGTTGTCCTGGGGGAGGAATTTTACTTTCTCCCTTCACACAAATTTGTCCCTTGGCTGCCCAATCTACCTGGTCTCACCTCACGTTCTGAACTGACTGGATAAGAGTTGGACTTCTATGTAATCTAATGGGAAAAATGGACAGACTAGGAGGTTTTCACTGGATCATGATGCATGACTTATAGACTGTGA